>JANEYF010005978.1:0-62740 GCA_029963845.1 Rhamnusium bicolor
TACCTATCGAGGCCCAATACTAGCATGCAAAGCGTTGGGATAGAGAACGCACGTTAGACATAGTTTTGTATAGATGGGCTCTGAAAAATACACGTTGATATATCCAGCATGCAATATTTATATAATTCGAAGAAAGATTATAGTCAGCTTACCCCTCTTGGTATCCTATGAGAAAACAGGGGCAGTATTCTCCACATTTAATAAATTCTGTTGTGTAATGAACTGTGAAAACATGTTAATGAATAAAATTGTGTCTTTTCCATCGATCTGTATGGTATTTACAGTACAATATTGTCTAATAAAGGAGGGTGAGTATTCTTTGGAATATATCTAATTTCGAAAAAAGCCTGTTTTTGTTTGGTTCTTTTTTTAATATCTCCGGTTCTATTCATCGTATCAGGCCAAACAAGACAGATCATACCGGCCTGCCAGAAATCAGCCGAGTGGCTGGCAGGCCAAATGCAGAAGGCGGTCATTCTGGGTTCTCTCAGTCTACTTAGGCACACGATTCTGGTATCTACAGTCACTAACCCTGCGGGATGTGGGGAGTGACTGTAGTTAATGTATTGGACGGAATGGATTTCACCCCAAGCAGGTCGTGAAGGGGCTAATAGGACAAGTATCCAACCTTGAATTTCTCCTCATAACCACCTCCGAACCCGACTCGGAAAACACACGAAAGATATTGTTTCAGGAAGAAAATTGGGATACAGGGAGTGGTTTTTACCCCTTGAAGCAGTGTCTACCGGACATTCACTTTTCTGTTTTGTTTTGGCCTACCATAGTTGAGCTAGCAGTCAGGTTTCATCACAGTTGCAACTACGAGATTTGATGATTTTTAAAGTTTTTCTGTTTGTAGTAAAATAATCCTGACGTGATGGGGAAAAAACTGACCTTTCATTCGATTTTAAAAGCCAAAATATATGGGTACAAATGGATCCAGTCCCGTAGCACAAGAAAAACATTTTTTTTTTGTGGGCCTGTATTTTTGGATCGTTGATGTAAATTGAGAATTAATAGTACGCTAGCATTCAAAAGACTAGCCGAGTCTAGCAAGAGGTTAAAAAATATGATCATAAGAAGGCAAGATTCATAAATCACCTTGTAGTTCAATAAGTTAAAAGGCTAGGCATGTTTTATCAACAATTTCTTGAATTCACCTAATTGAACCCTATCTACCATAACAGTATGATCCTTTCGTCATGAATCACCCTGTATAACTCCATTTTTAACATGATTTACAATACGCATTAAAAAACTTTCAAGCTAATGATCGTGCAGAGAAAACAAATAAAATTGGTGTTTAGATACTCAACAATGTGATCAATGCAACACCATAGCCGTTCTCTATCATATCTTTTTGAATGTACAAAATATGAAAATACTCTCAATATATTAGTGTAATGTTGCAAAAATGCACATATTGGCACCGTTTAATATGCTCAATTTATTGTCTGTCAGATTTAGCAAAATTTATTCGTAAATTTTAGGCCTCTTAGAGCAAATTCAAAATAATAACTTTAATAACCAAATAATATTAAAGTGCATTTTTAATTGGAAGGGTGTAATAACGGTTCCCTTCTGCCA
The DNA here is from genome assembly GCA_029963845.1 of Rhamnusium bicolor. Taxonomy (NCBI): domain Eukaryota; kingdom Metazoa; phylum Arthropoda; class Insecta; order Coleoptera; family Cerambycidae; genus Rhamnusium; species Rhamnusium bicolor. The sequence continues at coordinate 1,588 of JANEYF010005978.1, forward strand.
AACCCTGTATGTCAAATAATTCATGGTATTTCCTGATATTATTTATTATTATTAGTATTTGGCATACACATATGGAACCGTTTTTTTGTCAAAAAAAGGGGAGTAACCCACAGTTGCTAAATGAGAGAAGTAAGTTAGATCTGCAAGGAACAGCAATTAGATTAATCATGACGTGTGAGCATATTATTGTTGATAGATTGATAAGTACGAATAATGTTACCAATGACAGTTATGTACATGATATATTTGGTTCCTTTTTAAGAATATAGACCAATGAAGTGTTCTGGAAAAATTCCTGATATAATCTATGAATTTAGTTTGTGAATTGTGACGGTTAAATATATTTTCCTCCTTCTGATTTTAAAATAAATATTAATTTTATTTCAGGTATTTTTTTTTAGTTAACGTTTTCGAGTTTTGGGGATACTTTTCGTATTTTTACTGTACTTTTACAAAATTAACATATTTTCACATTATGGTAATCCGGGGAATAGAAACAAAGTTAAGTTTTCTCTAATCAAAGGATAACCGTAATAAAATATACGGCGACCACATTTTGCTCTAAAGGAGGATTTTCCATAGTAAAGAAGCCCTAGTATTAAAGGTTATATAATTCTTTTTGGATGTTATATAATATTTTGTCCCGTCTGCATACTGTATTTAATTTTTTGTCAATCAATAAACAGCTGTTTAACGGGAATTACGGGATACCTATAATGTTTATATAAATTCTTGCTTTTGTTTATTTAACTTATGGCATAAATAGCAGAAATTTATTAGGAATTTAACGGACTCAAAGTTTTAATTAATTGTTGTATTCCTGGTCAGTAATATATATAAAACTAATCCACTTATCCAAGGAGGGCGACGAGACTTTGGCATTGTTTTTTCGTTGATATATGTTTTTCATGTGTTAGTTACTTCTTTTTGTTATACTATTAGTTTAAGTAAACTATATTAAGTACTTTTCCTCATATATGTGATATCTTTGGTCCTTATTGAACTTATATGTTGATACTTTTTTCCGAAGTTAATTGTAATTTTGATGTTTATATATTATGAGATATATTATTAAAGTCATTAATAATTGGTCTTAATTTAATTTGTCTATTTTGTAATCCTTTTTCTGTCGATCTGATCGGCTGGCGCCTGGCGCCCATAACTAGCTTACTTAATTATAACTTCTTATTCACCTGTTACTTAAATATAACTTTAAAAGAAAAACCGACGTTTCTACGACCCTGGAGGTGGGACAAAGGTATTTAATAAATATTAATAATAAAAGCATTACCAACTGCTAGCAGGTACGTCACAGGGGAACAACATTTCTTTACAACAATACTTGAAATTATTACTACAAATAATTTTGCAGAAAATATAATGATCATTTATCCGAATTTAACAGTTGTAGTTCCATATTAATATAAGGCCCATAGAGCTTTATGTGTATGGTGAGCTCCACAGACACGAGTCATTTACCGCGATTCATTTTTATAGTATTGACACTACCGAAACGAAACTTATTTGGTATTGAAGAGAATACATGTATTAAATAATATGTGTATTAAATAATACATAGTATAAAAATGTAACTTATTAACGCCCAATACTACTGGCAACGTCGTCGGGCTAGAGAATGCACGTTAGATATATTTTTATATACACTGGGCTTTAAAACTACCCGTTCATATATCAGGGATTCAAAATATGCCAAGTTTATATAATTCATAGAAAATGATAAATATCTTACCCCTCTGGGCGTCCCTTGAAAGAACATGCGCAATGTTCTTAACATTTAATAAATTTTTTATTATATACACTTGGGAAAGGGCGGGCTTATAAGCGGCCTATAGATATATCGGGCTTCACAACTTACCGTCTATACCTATATATATATATATATATATATATATATATATATATATATATATATATATATATATATATATATATATATATATATATATATATATATATATATATATATATATATATATATATATATATATATATATATATATATATATATATATATATATATATATATATATATATATATATATATATATATATATATATATATATATATATATATATATATATATATATATATATATATGTGAAAAAAATTAAACGCGGGTTTGATTTTTTTTGTGAAAAAAAAAAAGAGAACATCGGGTACACGCCCGCATAAAAAAAATTAAATGTTCCAAGTGGAAGATGCAAAAATGGCTAAATGGCGAAAGTGCAAACCGTGGTAACGTGTTTCTGACTAATTGGTCTTCATCAGCACGGTGTAGCTGCGAGTTGAAGATGGTGGACAAAACTCAAAAAAATTTCAAGCAAAACCATGACAGAGAGTTTTGTGTGGCTTCCACTTGGATGGCTCTGTATGAGAGCGTCGACCAAGGTGCGACTGGCTCCCTGTCAGGGTGGTTTTCTTAGTGTCTTTTTGAGTTTTGTCCACCATCTTAACTCAGCTACACCGTGCTGATGAAGACCAATTAGTCAGAAATACGTGTTCACGGTTTGTATCTTTTCTGCCATTTGCAATTTTTGCATCTTCCACCTTGCATTTAATGTTTTTTATGCGGCGTGTACCAGATGATTCATATTGTTTTTTACTGTAATGTAATTAAACCCCGTGTTTAACTCTCCTTCTGTACTTTATATATTCTCCTGGGTCCGGAATCCCATGCAGGTTGCTATAATTGCCCGCGTGTGCGATGCTTGGTCGACGCTCTCTTACACAGCCATCCAAGTAGAAGCCACAAAGGTGCGACTGGCTCCCTGTCAGTGGTTTTCCTTTATGTCTTTTTTGAGTTTCGTCCACTCATCTTAACTCAGCTGACAACGTGCTGATGAAGACCAATTAGTTAGAAACACGTGTCTACGGTTTGCATCTTTCTGCCATTTGCAATTTTTGCAACTTCCACCTTGCAATTAAATTTTTTTTATGCGGACGTGTACCCGAGGATGCATATTGTATATATATATACATATATATATATATATATATATATATATATATATATATATATGTATACATATATATATATATATATATATATATATGTATGTATATATATATATATATGTATATATATATATATATATATATATATATATATATATATATATATATATATATATATATATATATATATATATATATATATATATATATATATATATATATATATATATATATATATATCGGACTAGGGATTTTCGTTTTTGTGCATTGTGCACGTGCATTATCCAGCATAAGTGTTCAAAATAATATTGTACCAGTGGCGGCTGGTGAAATTTGATTATGGCATATGGGACTCAAACGATACTTTATGGCATAACTATTAAGAATAAATGAAGAAGTTTTGCAGAAAAAACTTGACGTAATTCAAGTGAAATGTTGTAGAACCTAAATTCTACAAAATATTCAAGAAAAACTGGAAAAATTATATTGCCAAAAAAATCACCCAGATCACATTGAAGGTCGTCAGCCATCAGAAACATTTAAAAATCTCGAGACCGAAGCTACACAGCTTCAAAGTGTTAAATGTCACATCACTTTTGTTTAGCAAATTAGATAAAGAATATAAAACCATATTCAAAACTTCAAACCGCAGTTTTATCTCAATTCTCCGATTTTTAAAAGCCAAAACAGGAAAATTAATGTTCATGAAAAAAACCGTTCCGCAGTATAAGAGCGACGGCGGGCGTCGCGATGAATTGGAAAATACCAAAATGACCAAAACTCATAGAGAAGCTCATAAATAATAATTACAAAACTGTCTGAACGATTTTATCGCAGCCCGAGAGGCCCTACAGAATTTTAATTTCAGTGGTCAACATAAGCTAATAATTATCACAGGCCACAGCCATCATAAAATAGTAAAAGCATAATTTCTGCATTGGTGTCATATAAATTTTAAAAAATGCTAGTAGTCGCACACACCTAAAAAATAATTTTTACAAAGTCAATTAAACAAATACCAATTAATATTAAAGTAAAATAGTTTCAGACAAAATAAAAATAATAATTTCAGGCAACAATCATTGTTTCCACAGCGACTAATCTACCGCCAGAATGTAAAATTGAGTTTGGTACACCGTGGAGACCAATCAGATAGACAGACCGCATCGAAAGCTTTCACCATATCGGAGCTTTCCAAAGTGGGGTAGCTTTTGGTCTTATTGCGCGTTTGGAAAAATATGACATCATGCTAACATCGCAATAGATGACAACACAAGCACTAAAGATATAAAATTTAAGACAATTTGAGATAATTATTCTCCTAGCATCCACGCGAGAATGTTGTAATAGTAAAATTCATCTTAAAAGTATAAATTTTCACTTTGCATTAACACAGACTTGATGAACCTTCGGGAATGATAATTTATTAGTCTAAAACCGGTTGTGAACCCTATTAATAACCACCAACTGATCTACAGCTCCTCAAAACAGTCTTTTCGTTGGCCGTTCATAGGTAAATAGATTCCCACGGGCCCACAGAAGACTTAAAATAGACACTATGAAATTACTTCACGCCCCAGGCTGGGTTATTTTTTGGTCACTCAGACACGAAGGCGGCGTCCACCACCCATAAAATATTTTTACAACACCCACCGTAGAAAACCAGAAGCACTCTTTTCGACAGCTTTTATCATTCGTGGATTTTGGCTTGAGGAGTCTTCCGTCATCAGAATTTATTGTAAAACTCTACGTTGTTTTTTATTTATTAAACTTAGAAAACCCCAAGCAAGCTCCTATGGACGTAGGCGGTCTTACTAATAAAAAATTAAACATTATTGCAAAAGAACATCATCGACTGAGATCTTCGAGGACAGGTAAGTACGTGATTTGCATATTTGACAGAATCATTTTTCAAAATTTTTTTCTAACGCTGTTTTAAAATCAAAGCTTTACTAGACTTAAAATTCATTTATTCAACAAAAATTGGTTAGTTCTAAGTTTCCCAGGTGTCTACTGGTCTGCCATAAAGGTTTAAGAATTTATTGAAATTTTTTAAGAATCGACAGCCAAAATTATTACAAAAAATTAATTTCATCCAAACAGTTTGTTAGTCCACCAGAACATAGAAAAATTCATTTTTAAATTTTTAATAACTTTCGACTTAGTCGTTTGAAAATAAATTTTCAAATTTATTTTTATTTTAATAAATCCATTAAACATAAAAGAGTTTCGATCATAAGTAAGAAAAGTTGTAAAGTCTTGCGCGACCTTTTGAGCAGGCTAGTAGTATCCGAGGTGTAGGTCAACTTGCTGTCCAGTCTGCTGAATTTCAACAATTTTTTCAAGAATTTTTGAAAGTGTTTTGTGATTGTGAATTTTACGTTCATCTAAAGGAATTTAATTTTTGTTTCTAACGACTTAGTCAACAAATTTTACACCCTCCACAAATCACCTGATTCGTTAGTAAAATTCAATTTTGTAAGGAACCCTCTGTTCAAAATTATTTTTGGCCCTTAGTGACTGAAAAAATAAATTTCATAATTCAAAAGCACTTACAGAGAACCAAAAAGACATTTTTGCATAGAAGCTGACTGAAAACGTATCTTTCAGTATTTCATAAAGTAATTTTCAGGCTCGAAAAAGCCAAATTGCTAGGGATCCCCTGTGCAATTTTTTTTTGCCCAAAGCAATAAATAAAAAAGTAATATCCGCTTGATTAAATCCTTCAGCTACAAAATCTGAGGTAGAAAACAGGTCTCTAAGCCAGGACCGCCGAGGAGGAGTTGTTGAAGTCTTGCTCAGCTCTGCCAGCGTAACCAAAGGCACTCAGAAAATTCAACGAGGCTAACAACAGGCTACCTTACCTCTCCGTATACATAAAAATCGACCTTGAGAAAATTCCATTCCTACGATCAAATGCTAAGGCAATAAATCGAAGATTATTTTTCGTGGCAGCAAGTCACGTGGCGCCTATCTTAATAAAAAGAATAATAACCCAGCTAGGGAGAAATAAAAAACACAAGTATTTAAAACCACAAAAAATGCCTTGTTGTATTTGTGACAGAATAACGGTTTGTATATCAGCGTATATGCAGAAGCTATGCAATCTTAGGCGAAGGTTGTGTAGGTGATATACCATCCTTCGGAAGGGATGTAAAGCAATTGATCCCTTGTCTATTAAATGATAGGCGAGTAAAGAATTCCTACTCTTCGACAGGGAAGAGATTGGAAAAATTTACAGGTTAGGGGTAGCTTGTTTCCTGATGTCGGTAATTAGCCCTGGTAGCGGAAATAGACCGACGTTTAATAAATTATTTTAAAAACATGTTCTGAAACAGATAGTTCCCATTATTTTTCATGCCGAGGATATATAAAAAGGTATTTTCCTTTAGACTGTTATTAATAAAACAAGTCTTCATCTAAATCTTCCAAATATATATAACAATACATCTAAAATTTATAACTAATAGAATATTTTATAATTATCCGGCCGACAAACCCTTATTTTATTCAAAACTTTACAACTTAAACGTTTATTAATTGACACTTTAGGAAACTCGCAAAGCTCCCATTAGTTTCTTTAATTAAATCCACGTGAACTAAATCACTCAGTCGAAGTAAAGCAAAACGAGCAACATACTTATAACTTTGAAACAAATTAACTAATCAGTAAATTCGGTCTAATTAATTGGCAGCTAATAAAAGTTAAAAGCTGGCATTAGTCTTGCAACAAGATTTTACTCACACTGGAAATTGATCAATTTTCCTTTGACTGAGCTGAGGCTAACCGGCTAATTCCGTACATGGTACGTTCAATAGATAAAAAGTGACAGATCCCCTCGAGAGACCAGACCCCACCAACCTCGCTATAATTCAGACAGCCTGCTCGATCAGATCAGCATGTGCAGCTCGAGCATGGGCCCCTATGATTTATTAACTGTATAAGCCGTAAGTTCGGTGTTTTAAAGACCGGGTTAAGATAAGGCGTTACCTTCTACGATGTCTTTTTAGATAGCAGTTCCATGTACGATCAGACAACGTATCTCTTATATTAACTGGAGGGTTATGTGTTGCAGTTATCACATAATAAATATTTTAGTAAGTAACTAAAATATAATGTATGCAAACGTAATTTTAACAAATATGACTTCAGACTAGATACTGCAAAATGTATTTATAAAAACATTTTTTTAACACCCGTAGGTATTAAAGAAAATCCTTTTGCATTTAATATGAAGACAGTTTTCAGTAGGGGCGGTTCTTATTAGCAATTCGAAAATTGGTGTGAAGAAAAAGAGTGAAGGTGATCAAACAAGAAGTTTTACTAATATCTCTATTTTCAACAAAAAATCTAAGGTGCCTCAAAAAAACCACGTTGTGGAACCGCTTTTTAATGTTGAGAACGCCATTTTCAGTGAAAAGTAACACTGACTATAAAGAAGTTTGTTAGTTTAATAGTTTTCTTTCAAAGAAAGGTTGTAGGGCGGTAATCCAAGTAATTCAGTGTTCAACACAATTAGAAATAGACAAATTCGTAGAAGAACATAACATTAAATTTAAATACTAAGTACAAATTTTTGGGTTATTAGGTCCAATGTAATTAAAACACTATTGTATTAACTTGCCGACGTTTCGGTATAATTTATTACCATCCTCAGAGCACTGTAAGATATAAATAAATTGATTGTAAGTTATTCTATAACTATATGGGTGATAAATTCTAATCCAAACTAATAGTGAAGAAATAATATTGAACAGTTAATTAATTATTCTATAACAGATTGTAGGAAACATGTACTTATTTTAGGCACTTCAATTATTATTTAGAATTAGTTATAGGTTAGTGATATATAAAAATTATAAACAAATACTCACATTAAAATCTAGTGTTTCTCGTGCATAAAAAACATAATGGCAGGAACATACTTCGTAACTATAATATTGAGTTTATTGAAAAATACTCAGTATATCGGCGCATACAGAAATGAGAAATTTTTATATATTCTTTGAAATGTGTGTTATTCTCGTTCGAGGCAGTGACACTAATGAGATTATTTTTTAGCACTGTTAAACTTACTGTAGATAAGGGATGAATAAGTGTTTGGGAACTAAAATGTTTGTTTATATAATAAGTAAACAAGCTTAAAGTAGAAAGGAACGAAAGATGTAAATAGGTTGATAATTTTAAAATATCTAATGTATTATAAAGTTTTCATTTTATTAATTAGATTGAAATAACAAGAGTTTAAATTTTCAGTGTCTTTTTCTTGAATTTACTGATTCGAATTTTTTAATGTTTATCATTTCTTGAAATTTTCTTTTTTCTAGATTAGATTGTTTACCTATCACTGCGGTTTCGTCAAAGTTAAATTCATGATTTAAAAATTTACAATGTTCTACCAAAGATGTGACATTAAGCTTATTTATGTTTTTGACATCTCTCATATGTTCTTTTTTCCTTGTTTTTAGATACCTACTTATTTGACCTATATAACTTTTATTACAATTTTTACATGGTATTTTATATATTAAATTCGATTGTAAGTCTGTTGGTGTTTTAGTTTTTAATTTGGTAAAAAAGTTCTTTTTTGAGCGTATTTTCACTTTTAAAAGCTATATTTATTTTGTTTGACATGAGGACCTTTCTTAACTTTTTCCGAAAGATTTTTTACATAATGGTAGTTTGTAATAAAATGTTCGTTCTGTTAGTAAAGGTCTAATTGGTCGACTATTATTGTAATTCTGTAATATTCTATTGATTAATGATATCGGAAAATTATTTTTGATAAGATACATTTTAATTAGTTGTAAGTTTTTTCATGAAATTGGGGACTGGATAAATTTATAGCTCTGTGTTTTAAATTTTTAATTATATTGTTTAGTTTTAATCGAATGTTGGAAATTTAAATTTAAAAATCTTTCTGAAAAGGTTGGTTTATGGTACCAATCAATAAGTATTTCTATTCTCAGGTGTTCTTATAATTTCTGTATCTAAAAAATGAAATTTTGTTATTCTTCTCAATTTCAATTGTAAATCGTAACTTTTCATGAAAGCTGTTAAAGATGTACAAAAGTTCTTCGACTTTATCTTTGGGTATAACTAAGAAAATATCATCAACATACCTTTTGAAAATAGGAACATTGAAAGTCAATTTATTTAAACAAATTTCCTGTAACTGTGACATAACTAGTCCGAGCAAACCGGAGACATACAATTTCCCATTCCTAGCCCATAAATTTGTTTGAAAATTCTCCATTAAAATTAAAATAGTTATTATCAGTGCAAAATTGATATATTTCCAAAAATATTTCTAAAGAGATTTCTGTATTTTCTTCAATTAAATGCCATCTATCAAATTGTGGTCTGGAAATTATTATTATATTAAATTTAAAATTTTACATTTGTATAAAATTAAAGATTGTCATTTTTTAATCTTTTTAAGATATATCATTGTTAAAAGTTATTAATAAAAGAATTTTGGCTGATATTCCGTTAATATTTTAATTTAAAGATTTTCTCCACTGTTTTAGGTAGTGTTGATTGTTAAAGTCGGTGGGGCATATCGGCGAGAAGCATTCTTCAGCTTAAAACCATTAAAGATATGAAATCACTTCTACTGATTGAAATTCTTAACACAAAAAATCAACGTACGACGAGAATTTGCAATTTCAAATGGAAATATTGAAAGTTTGGATCTCGTTGAAATATTTAGAAAATATCCCTCTCATCACCCATCACCAATTGAGAATACAAGATTTTTTCTTCGGTATCGAACCGGAAAGTTTATAAAACAACATGTGTGTATAAATAGTATCTAAAAATTTGTTTGAATTTTTGAAATTCAACAATACCAAAATTTTTAATTTCTTCCTAATGTAGTTCCGCGCTTACTTAACAATTTACAGAAATAAAAGCCATGAAGTGTCAAATTTGTCTGCGCTATTACGGGTGAGTTCTTTTCTTTTAATTATGGCTGTCAGATATACAAATAGAGAATATGTGGACATGATGAGAGCACTGGGAGCTTATAATGTAACAATAATGCTCGCGCAGCAGATTAGCAGTGACATTTATCCAAATAGATGACAAACAAATCATAAGATATGTTTCTTGAAACATGATGTGTCTCCAAGACGCGCCAACATTTGTTGTCCTAAAATATTAACATCGCAGCAAGAAGAACGATTGTTGCAAGATATTTAAAATAAGGCTGGGAATCGAATACTAATAATTCGAGTATTCGAATATTCGAGTATTCGAATACGAATTATTCTAATGAAAATTATTCGAATATTCGAAAAATTCGAATACTCGAATATATTCGAATATTCGAATACTCGAATATGTTCGAAAATTCGAATACTCCGAATATATTCGAGTATTCGAATATTCGATTATATTTGAGTAAATTTGATTATTAAAATATATTATTAAATTATGTACGAATAGGTATGCAGTATGCATCCAACCAAAGTAGGTAGATAGTAGGTATAGGTAGGTACCTATTCTAAAAAATCCAAATATATAAATAGATCCCATTAGTGGCACGTTTTACTCACAGTCAAACTATTCCATCTCTTTCTCGCCTCGACCTTATTCTTACTATATACTAAATATATTAAATTTTAAATTTTAGAAAACCTGTAAATATTTAACTATTGACTTTTCATGTATTTGCTTTTACCTTCACAATCTGCGTCTTTTTTTTAAAAAATTCTAATTTTAGAGCACTTTTATTTTTTTTTGAAAAGGAAAAATAGTTATGACACAAAAAGTATAATAAACTAGTTCTGTTTTCGTTTTATCTAAGGTTCAATAGTTAAATGTGAACAATAGCGCTTAAATCCTAAAATAAAATACTAACTAAATAATTCTGACCCTTAAAGCACATGTACAGGAGACATACCCTATTGTGGGTATGGAAAGCAAATCAAATTGCCTGCTTAGTGGATTACGTCACGACTATTATTGTGGTCTATCCAACCAAATACTCAAATAGAGTATTCACTATTCACTAGTATTCAGTGCTATACCTATTAATAATGAATATTCGAGGATCTGGATTATTCGGATATTTTACATATTCAATTAGCAAAATATTCTTCTTCAACAAGGTGGAGCTGCTGCCCATTTCTCTTTGCAAGATTGGGGGGATATTAAATGGAAGGTTTTCGAATGGATGAATTAGAACAAAAACGGGAATTTTTTGAGCATCTGTCTTTCTATTTTAAATTTATAATTTTATTGTTATTTTGAGCAACAAAATTCTTAAATGTAGATTCTTTAGAAAAATTTTTTTAATTTTAGAATACTGGACAACCCCTACTTTAATATTTGTATGGCTAATATGTTTATTTTATTATTTTATTTTAGAAACACACTTGGAATACATACACATTCACAATTTGGAAACATATATGAATTATTTAGAATTTGTCCAGAGGAAACTTTTTGCGTATAGGACATGAATTGGAATAAACAATAAGTCTCCATAGAAATATTTTTAAATATTTCTCATTAAATCAAAATTTCTTTGAAAGAAAGTTTCGCGTTACTGCATGTTATGTTTATAATAGGATTTGAAGTTCTAGTGCTTTCCATTTTAACTGCAATTTATTTCTGCTCTAATATAAAGTTTTAATTTGCCATGTAATAACCGCAGTAACCGAGGATTGAACTTAAAACTTCGAGCAAAGTAATACAATATCATTCATGTTCATAGTGAAGAAGTGGGATTTTCAAATATATATTCTTTTGAAACGCAAAGTATATGATGAAACTACGACAAAAGTTTGCAGCATTAATAGACACTATAGTGTGTCAGTCTCGATTTTTCAAATATTTGAAATTGTAGAATACGTTTTTTAAAAAGGAATCAACTGATATGTTTTCGTATAATAAATAAGTACAAAATAAAAAAAATGTTTGACCATTGATGTTCCAAAATATAAAAAACTGTTGAAATGCTTTAAAATTGTTACTGAATTATTAAATTACTCTACTTCTTATTGTGTTCTTTTACAGTGGCATATCCAGATATGACCCTTGTGGGTGGATATAAAATCCAAGAACTTTCCTTAAATAAAAAATTGTGCGATTGCGAATTGCAATAGATAAAGCAGACACCACCATAACATTTTTATTAGTATTTTTATATTTAAACATAAATAAGTCGAAGGCAAAGCTGGTTTGCATAAACTGTATATAGGTGTTAAAAAAATATGATATTCCTATTATACACAGAAGTTAGTTAATTAGTACATTTTTATTAACAAATCGCTCGGGTTATAACACTTTTTTTTGTTAGGTACAGTTTTATCTTTTAGTTTCTAGTTTCTTTCATTTGAGACCACGGGAGGATATGTCCCCCTTATCCCCCGTAAATATGCCACTGTTCTTTTATGGAGTGAAGAAAGTAATCAAGAACAGTTTTGACTTTGAAACTTTAACTCTGAAAACAAAAAGAATAAAATAAAAAGGTTTTCATAGATACATGCGCGTCTATCTGTTATTCTTTTTGTATGTTTGTCTCTCCGCTCTATAGCTTATACAATTTAAGCTCTTGATCTGAATTTTTATATCGTCCTTCATTAACAGGAAGAATCCAAGTAAATTTGGTTGAAATCAGTCAACCAAAAATGATGATTTGTCGTACGTTTTTAGATTCTTTTGAAAAACACAGCCACACAAAAAAAATATTTTTTTCTGATCTGGGGGTCTGGCCATGTTTACAATATGTTTTTGGGGTCGCTGAATCCGAATCTGCGGTCTACTTAACCCCATTATATCAGGATTTTGCCATAACTTCAAAAAGAACCATAATTTCAGCTATTAAATGCATATAACTCTAAGAATGAAGTTGTAATCTGAAAACCCAAGCTATTAAACCCCATAACTCCATAACCCACAACCAAAAATCTATCAACTCCAATAACCACGTACGTCAGACATTTAACTTGATATGTACGTTATTTTAATAACCGCATAACTCTGGTTATTGCACCTTTTCTCACACAAAAAAATTAGTAATTGGTGCAATAAACACAGACTTCCTTTAAACACCCAAAAATGCTACGTTATGTCTTATACACGCAAATTATCCTCAATATTATACGAGTATAGCATTAATGAGGATGTACTAAATAGGCCTGAAACGCTCCGGGACTTAGGTGTTATTTTTGACAAATCACTTACATTCAACTTTCATATTAACACCGTTGTGTCTGAAGCTAGCAGATCGTACGGATTTATAGTTAGAAATTCGCGTGATTTTTCGAATATTGACACACTCAAGATGCTTTACTGTTGTTATGTTAGATCGAAGCTTGAATATGCCTCAGCCCAAGCAACATTTTACCAACTACCGACTACTTTTTCACTAATTCCGACGTCAGAATTATTACAAATAGTAGTCGAGTAATAACTTAAATTTTGTAGTTGTAATACGACGTCGAACCAAATATTGCGCCGACCTCGCAAACCTACTGCTTAAGTCTGGACGATTTACCAACGTTGATTTGCCGTTGGAAAACGACTTATTAAGGTTTGATATGTTTTCAAATCATTATCCAACGTTGATGAGACGTTGACAACTGACTAAAATAGGTGTGGTTATAGTTTGAATAACTTACCAACGTTGGTTAGACGTTGACAACTGACTAAAATAGGTATGGTTAAATTTTGAGTAACCTACCAACGTTGGGGTAGACGTTGGTGACTAACTGAATAGGTCAAGTTTGTTATGGAACACTTGCCAACGTTGGTTAGACGTTGGTTAGTGGCTTAATAGGTTTGGTCCTTTTTAGTTATTAACCAACGTTGGTTAGACGTTAATGACTAACTTAAGTAGCTCCGATTAATTTTTCGGTAATACACCTACTTCTATATAACGTTGGTAACCGACTTGATAGGTAGCTACATTCATCTCAAGTAACATTTTACCGACTACCGACTACTTTTTTACTAATTATAAGGTCAGAATTATTACAAATATTAGTCAAGTAGCGTCTTAAATTTTATAGTTATGATACAACGTCGGAGCAACGTAGCTTGAACCTCGCAAACCTACTATTTGCATCTAGCACATTTACCAACATTGGCTTGATGTCAGAAATCTACTTAATACATTGAGTGTGTTCTTAGATTATTATCCAACGTTGATTAGACGTTGGTAACTGATTAATTAGATTTAGGTAATTTTTGGGTAACATTCCAACGTTGGTTAGACGTTGCTGACTGACGTAGTCGTCTAGCAACGTCGGTTGGACGTTGGTGTTAGGCTTTTGGTCCTTGGTCTAACATAACCTCAAAATCAATGTCGATAATTCAGGTATTGATAGATATTTAGTAAAGATTTATACACCAACTGCAAGAGACGGTCGATATTATCGTGATTGTTTGGAATGAACGTTAATGTTAGTGCAGATTTCTGCGCCAAAGCCTACTAAAAGTTGGTGCAGGTAAAATTATTTAACCGTGAAGTCGCTATTAGTTAAAATAGTTGCACTTATTCCGCCTTCGCCATATTTTCTGGTTCCACAGAAGGAAATAATAGGCAGCCATGTTGATTATGTGTACAATTATTTTAAATACACAAAATTTGCCTCTTTTTTCAAATAAAGTAAGCAAAAAAGTTTTTATTTACTCGTAAAATTAATTAAACAATATTTCAATTGCGCTTTCTTTGGAAACGGAAAATATTTTTTTGAATGTAAAAAAATAAAAATAGTACTTTCGTTCTTAAAATAAACATTATTCTTATGGGTTCACTATATTTTTCGACCTACTTTATATATATATGTATCAATAAAATTTCTTTCGTTTCAGTTTTTACCCCCACCAGATTTATTAAAATTTTATTCGAAGTGTTTTGTATATAATACGTACTCAATGATAAACACGCCTTGTCCATTTTATATAAATAGATAGGTACGACAAATAGAATAATATACAAAATTGCTTAGTTTCACTACCTACACCCGACTTTTGTAGATCAGATTAAGGGCAAATTTTAAATAAGGCTGACAACCAACTTAAGCCGACGTAAAATTTGGTGAACATTTGGTCGGTAATCACAACGACTAAAGTCGGTCCTCTACGTCGAATCGACCCATATTTTATTGACCAGATTAGTACAAATATGGGTCATCCCGACGTTTGTGTACGTCGCACACCGACTTTTAGTTGCGAACAGCAACGTCGGTTCGTCGTCAGAATGTTGCTTGGGAGTTGTCTGGTTCCCTCAGTACAATGTATATATCAATAACTTAGAACAAGTTCAACGTAAATTTATGAAATTTCTGTATTTTAGAACCGAGGGTAACTATCCAGAGATTGCCTTTCCACAGCAAGAGCTGCTTGATAAATATTCCTTCAATAGTTTACGTCGTAGGCGTGAGTGTATATCTCAAATATTTTTATATAAGCTCATTAATAACAATATCGATGCACAGGAACTGGTGTCTAAATTATATTTTTACATCCCAAGAACAACTTCACGTCACAGTAATGTATTTTACCTAGCGACACCTCGATCAAATGCTCTAAAATTCTCTCCCATTTACATAATCTGCGAAAATCATAACTCCATTTGTACAGATATCGACATATTTAATTGCAGCCTTAGTGATCTGAAAAGCTACTATGATGCAGGCTAATATGCTGTCTTTGTTTTTCTTTGCTTTTTTCCTGTTTTTCTTTGTTTTATCATATATTTTATTTATTAAAAAATGTTCTTTATTTCTCATTATTGTACGTGTTTATTTTAAACTAAGGTTTATAGTGTGCCAATAATGTTTACATACATGTGTTCTTAATTTTAAGCTTTAACTCTCTTGTACTTTTGTTATAACTTTTTTTTGTATTTACAATTTCTGTTTGTATTAAACTGTCAGAATCCCCTGCCCTGTAGTTAGGACTTGTACCTGTTGGGCAGTGTATGAAATATATAAAATAAAATAAAATAAATAAAATTTTTGTTTTGTCTCAAGCACCCGAAACATACTGTGTGTCCTAAACACAGCTTCACCCTAAAAGTCTATATTTTTACGTTTATTCAACTAATGTTAGCTTTTCAAATTATTATACCGTTAGCATTGGCGTTACCTCTTGTACACCACGGGTAGGTGGCCCACCGTCACCACGTGGAGGTGTCCTGGATGCAGACGCACGCAAGATATAATCAGTCTAAATAGAACCTGAGCTTTGAATTCTTTGAAAGATACGTAGATTTATCACTAATATTTTTCTTTGATATACAAAGACTCATGAATAAATGTGCATTGAATTGGAGCATTTTTGGAGACTTGATAGATACTCGTACATATCAAGTTGAATGTCTGACATACGTTATTAGAGTTGATAGATTTTTGGTTAAGTGGGTTATGGGGTTTAAGAGCTTGAGTTTTCAGATTACAACCTCATTATTATGCGTTTAATAGCTGAAATTATGGGTTTTTTTGAGGTTATGGCAAAATCCTGATGTGATGGGGTTAGCGGATTCAGTGACCCCAAAAATATATAGTAAACATGGTCAGACCCCTCCAGATCAGAAATTTATTTTTTTTGTGTGACTGTGAAATTATATATAATAAAATATAAAATAATTATCCTAAATAAGATTTACAACAACTTTTGATCTTTATGATTTTTTTTTGATTATTAGTTGATTATGTCAAGGATTAAATAAATATTTTAAACATACAAAGATTACTAAGTCATTAAACGCATAATCAATAATCAGATTTTTTTTCTACTTTTTTGTGATTTCCTTTCTGCAGGTAAACTTAGTATTTTTTTAGCACCTTTTTTGCCCTGAATGGTTCATTTCTTTTAATATTTTGAATAAAATTAACCAGAATACTCCCAGGTTTATCAGTAGATTTGTCAAATTTGCTCAAGAGTTATATCCCGAGTGCATTAAGTTTAATCGGTTCAACTGTGTACGTCACATAATTTTATTAATTTTGCCTAGCAAATGACTTGAGTGTATAATGATTTGATAAAATCCGAGACCGTAGGTCAAGGAATTTATCTAAAATTATCACATTATCACTGGCGAATATGTCCATTATTGAATCCAAAGAATATTTTAACAATAAACTATTATTTCAAACATAGACTACAACGTTACGATCGTTTTGTAAAAACCTGCAGTAAACTAGATTAGGGTGCTTCTTCCCTATCTGGGAGGAGCTATTTACAAGAAAGTGAAAGGGTATAATAAATATGTATGTTATCTTCTGTAGTTATAATATGATACCACTGACTTTGAAGTCTAACTTAAGAGATTTTACAAATTGATGCATCTGCAGATGCACATCTACATAAGAAATAAATGTATGCAGTTAATTTTGCAAAACACGAAATTAGTTGCAGAAGGAAATTGTGAGCTAGAACCACAATGGATGGTGTAGATGAACCATGAAGCATACCTTACATTAAGTTTAATCCCCATTCTTTCAGCTGAAGAATGATTTAACGGGTCGAGAATCTTAAGATATATGGAGCCAATATGAGAGAATCAGAGAATATTGTTATGCTTTTTCAACATTCCTGGTCTCTCAGTAATACTTTTCCGTGAGAATACACTTGATTTTGTGCACGATCGATTTCATGTGGGTAGATATTTTGAGGTATGGAATTCTGACGCAGTGTTATGATAACGGAAAGAGATCCATTAAATATACTAGCATTAGCTATTCACAAGATTAGATATTTAAAAAAAAATTGATACAATTTTTCTGCTTAAAGTGAGCACTCTTCATTCAGAGCAGTTAACTATTTTTTTTAATTTCATAGAAGCTAGTTTATATGAGCAATATTCCAGCTGGACCCAAAGATATACCTTATACGTGAAAGAGATAGAAAGTCAATAAATTAAAGGAACTGGCTTTAAAACAGATGTTTTAAATAAAATTACTAAAATATCGGATCAGCTAACTTCAGGAGACTAAGTCCTGCGGTAGAATGTCGGAATACAATTTGTCAAATTCAGCAGATGATATTTCTCCATATACGTATTTATTATTAAATGAAAAAATCTCCACAAATTAATCAACTTTGTCCCTTGACAATCGCACTGTTTGAAAATAAAGACGTCTGTTTAATTTATGATATAATAAACATTTTTTTCTCCAAATCGAAAAAATGTAGGTTAGGATTTTTCGTAGAATTCAAAGTTAGGACGAACATTTTGAACTCTGTCCGTAGATGTTCTGAATTTATTAAAATTACTGTAATTCTCACAGTGATTCGAGGACCCGGCCGCATAATATTGGTATTCATCCTTTACTGTATGCACATCAACAACTGGATAAATTGATAACATCGTTAAACAAAACATATACATACGTTCTTGCTTTTTTTATTCCTCCGTTTATTTAATGTCAGCCTATTCTTGCTACCAAAGGCAACTAACGCCATGACGCTAGGTACCTCAACCTGGAAATTTTACGGAACCTCTCTGTCAAAAGTAGGGACCTTTAACATCTATAGACAAGGAACCATCTGCTTTACATCCTCTTCGACAGATGGTATATCCATTACACAATACTCGTCTAAGTTTGCATAGATTCTGCATTTTTAAGTTAATATCCAAGCCGCTATAAGACTGGAGTAAGACTGCTGTGTTTTGCTGGTATGGTTGTCACTTATTAGCAACACAGAACCTGTTACTTTACTTTTGTTATCGAGTTCGATACATGTAAAGTCGGTGCTATGCTCGCCCCACGTTCTTGCTAAATGTTAACAATGACAATGTATGTGGGTGTTGACGTATTGGCAAGTAGTTATATTTCGTTCTAAGAATTCATCGATATCACAGACTAGTGTGGATGTTTCGTGAATTTATTCCAAAAAGTGAATTAGCATCTATTAAGATGGAGCAGATTATTTCATATGTTTTATGAATTGCAGTAATAATTTCTTATACCAGACAGTAGTACCACTGAGTTCATAAGAAAACGCAACATGTCTACTACTACTGGTGATGAAGATAATGTCGTAATATGACACCTGTCAATAATTTATTTGCAAAATGTTTGTTAACAGTATTTAATAATTGTAAGTGCCTTATAGTCAAATATTATAGCATGTCCTTTATAACATATTAATACATTATTAATTTAAACATTCAGATATATTTAGTACATGCGCTAACTAAAGTGTAGGTTAGTTTTAAAATTATTTAATCTTTCTTAAACATGCTTAAACATTATAATATAAAGATACTTTTCATTTAATAATGAACAAGATAGAGCAATTTCTCCTTTTATCACACTTTAAAGTCCGCCTATGCTGAAAGGTTAAGCAATGTGCTTTACGTGCTATTAGTCTGGCAAAATTCCAGTCACGATTGCAAGTTGATGGGGCCGTTTGGCAGTGCGACCAGACTTGAGATGACACTGAGGTTCTGCAATGGTCCTAATACAGGTAAACTCGACCCAAATCACCAGTAAAAAGGACAATTCAAAACTCCTACTGCTCACATAACCATAAATTTTATACCAGATGACCTCATTCTTGGAACAGTTTCTTGAATATTACATGAGAGAAGTCTAATTGGAAATATCTCAAGTTTTAACAAAATATCAACAAGAAAAAGTAATAAATAAACTATTTCTGCGATACTGTTAAAGTATACTGTTACGCACTGCTATCAGTGTGCAAAATGAGCCTTTATAATACGTACGTATCTAAAAAATCAACTGTGCGTAGAGGAAATACTCTACGCATTGATTTTTACCTTATACACTACTCAAAGTAATAGCCACTGCCGACTCAAGCAGAGTCGGCCGTGTAATAGCATTTAACGTGAAAATTTTATTCAAAAAGGATTAATTAAAAATAATAATATTAAAATTTAGTAAGATGTAAATTAATTATAGAATTACTGCAGTTTGCGATATTTATTTATGTAGCTGCAATATCGTGTGTACGAGGAAATTGAAGAGTAGCCCGTATAATTTCTGAATTTAATTAACCTCTTTTGCTTCTATAATTTTTGCTTATCCTAAAATCTTTTTGTCAATCCCCATCTTAAATAGAATGACCGTCATAGCCTTTGGTATCTTTCCTCGATTGCCAAATTCTTTCATCGAGAAGTAAGATTGCCGATGATCTTCTGAACGGATGGCCTATATCAGCCGTTGCATCTGGCAATACGCTGCAAGAGAGAGTATTTTACAGATTTTTTTATACCAATTGTTGCGTTGTACCTAGCCAAGATATTACTAGTGATTTTGTCGGTAACTTCCAAGACAAATTCGTAGATCAAAAACTAGTGTGATGTAGTTTTTCCGAAGAATCCGATGCCGCCAAGAAAGAAACAATTGAACATCAAACAAAAAGTTATGGCCGAATAACCGAAAAAATCAAAATGGCGAATATTTTTTTTGCTATAGCCTATTACTGGATCAAATTATGTATATTAAATTTTTTTGTCACTTCCGGTTTGTTTATCAGAAATGTATAAATCACTTTTGTGATTTCTCTAACCATTTTCAAAATACTCATCCCTTGATCTATTCTACTTTTCTGACTGGATCTATGTTTCCATAAATTTCATTGGTCAAATATTCCAATGGAAACAACTGAATAAGGTCAGGAGATCTAGGTGGCTATTTTACAATAACCACCAGAAGTAATAGCAATTTTTAATTAATTTCATGAGGCAATGGTATTAGGTATTTTGAGTGAAATAACGATATTTTATATATGTATATATATGTATATATATAAGAACAGAGAAGTAGGTAATTACGCGGGTTTAAATACATTACAGTACAAAACAATATGAATTAATGGGTACATGCCCGCATAAAGAATACAAGGCGGAAGAAGGCAAAAAATTGTAAATGGCAAAATAATGCAAATCGTGGACACGTGTTTCTGACTAATTGGTCGTCCTCAGCAGGGTGTAGCTAAGTTAAATGATGGACATAACTTAAAAAAAGAGGACCACAAAGGGAAAACCATTGACAAGAAGCCAGTCGCACCTTTCTGGCTTCCATTTGGATAGCTCTATATTAGAGCATCGACCAAGTATCGCACACGCGGGAAACTATAGCAACCTGCGTGGTATTTCCGACCCAAGAGAAAATATAGGTACAGAGAAAGAGGCTGTATCGTAGGATTATATACATTAGAGTACAAAATAACTTGATTTAACGGGTACGCCTGCATAAAGAATGCAAGGTGGAAGAATGCAAAAAATTGCAAGTGGCAGAAGAATGCAAACCGTGGACACGTGTTTCTGACTAATTGGTGGTCCTCAGCACGGTGTAGCTAAGTTAAATGATGGACATAACTTAAAAGAGAAGAACACAAAGGGAAAACCACTGACAGGAAGCCCGTACCTTTGTGGCCTCAACTTGGATTTCTCTATATATGACGTTAATTTTGAACCGATCTTACGAAAGATTTACTCGAAGAAATTAAATCGTTCAGCATTATCTGTTATTATTATTAACTGAATTGTTTAGAATCCTATACAGAAATAGAGCACTTGCTCTTGATGCCTCCTATTTTCCAATGTTTTATATGAGTATTTCTTTAACAGATCTTTATAGTGTGAACACTTAAGATCTAAATATTTTAATAATTTCTCAGCAACTTTCTCCATATTGTTTACGTACGCGCCATAATATTAAGTTATATAATAATAATCTCGAAAAAGTATTATAAAAAAAAAATAAAGTTGAGAGATAAATATAAAAAAATGTAACCAGTCTTATGATGATTTGAGTGGCCTTATAAACACTTAAATTAAATGTGCGTATAATGACTACATTTTAAATGTACAGCAAATAATCATTGATAATCCTAACATCTAATGGAACTTTATCAAAACAAAGAAAGAAGATATGAATATTCCCAAAAAATATACTTAAACGACAATGGATATAAAACTGGCAATGATATTGCCAATGCTCAACAACTTTAGACGGTTTATCAACCG
Source organism: Rhamnusium bicolor (assembly GCA_029963845.1). Lineage (NCBI taxonomy): Eukaryota > Metazoa > Arthropoda > Insecta > Coleoptera > Cerambycidae > Rhamnusium > Rhamnusium bicolor. Next base: position 23,524 of record JANEYF010005978.1, read on the forward strand.
GAACAAAGTTTATTTAGTAAACTTTGCAATAGTGACAGTAATAACTTGGAAAATAAAAACGATAATATGAGTGTCAATGTAAAACATTAACAAGTAACAATATCAGACAAGCAATAAAGAAATTGAAATCAAGCAAGTGATGTGATACCTCCCTACAAAGATACATTCTTTGCTCCCTACATAGTAAAAATATTACTTCACTTCTCGACTCATATTTTTACTTAGCTTAGGAGTATGTGAGCTCTGCCAAATACAACAAGTGCTGTGAAATAATTGACATTGGGCAGTGTCCCGTTTGATGTGTTGGGTGGTGTTATACCATGGTAATGCACAGAGACGAATTTAGTTTGACTAATTTAATATTTGTTTTAGTTTTCGAAATAAAATTGTTATGGATATGATAGGTGTTGAATACCTATATATATATTGCTTGATACCTGCTATTTTCCAATGTTTTATATGAATGTTTATTTAACAAATCTTTATAGTGTGACACTTAAGATCTAAATATTTTAATAATTTCTCCGGAATTTTTTCCATATTGTTTACGTACGCGCCATAAACTGGCGATCAAACTACACTACAATACTCAAGGTTGGATCTTACTAAAATGTTATATAATATGATAATTGAAATATATTACATGATTTTTTATGATATAGTTAAAATCGTGGATTTTAAAAAAATTAAGCTGTAATTCTTTTTTTTTTTGGAATTCCACTACCAGAGCAAAAGTATCAGGTTATAACTTCCATAAATAATTTAAGGTCGTCGGGAAAAACCAATATCTTGGCATGAATAATAATATTTGATAAATCATTCAGAAACAATAAAAATAGCAGTGGACCCAAATGGGATTCTTGTGGTACTCTACAATTTGTTGTGAATGTATTCGAGTAAAAAATCATTATTACAAACATTGTCCTATTTGCTAGATAAGAAATTCACTATTGTATAACTAATTTCAAAAGTTTTTAATTTTTAAATAAGGGAGTAGAGGTCTAGTTCATCAAACACTTTTACACATCGCTGTATACCACATCTGGCTGATTACTCTTATTTATTGCTTCTCTTTCATCATGTATTAGATTTATCAAATTTTGTCACTGTTGAACGGTGTGACATAAAACCTTGTTGTACTTCTTGTCCTTTTCACATCCCTAAATATTAAGTTATATAATAATTATCTCGAAAATTTTAGATACTGTATTGAGAACCGCCCATTGGTTTATCTAACTGATAATTAAGTTTTTGAACTCTGTTTTAAATATTGGAGTCAATCTACACTTCTTTCATGCGTCTGGATATAAACTACACTTTAAGAGGTTAATTTACCTTGAGCTTATAGGATTAATAATGTGTTCAGTTTATATGTTAAGAAAGAATAAAACCTGAATTTTTGCACATGTGTATTAAAATATATATGGGTTGACATTATGTTTTTATTTTTTGTTATACTTGCAAACGTGATCAAAAATAAAAGAGAGTCAAAAATTTGAATCTGCAAAGAATAAAAAACGTTCCATCGTAGATGATACATTAATAACTACGCTAATGAAATACAATTTCTTAAGTTTCAGAAGTAACGGGTGATTATAACGTAAGGGATATATTTCAACTTATTATATATTCTTAACAAATCAAATTAATAACAAAAAGTAAATGGAATCAAGTTGCTTACATAATGAGATTTCTGATGTCAAACACTAGTTACCGCAAATGCTCGTTATGATCTCCATTTTGTTGTTGTAAAATTACCAACCGTTCCTCCAAATTGTATACAGCACTATTCAACATTTCTGGTTGAATTGCACGAATTTTGCTCTCTAATACTGTCGTTTAATTCCTCCAGCATAGTTGGCCGTGTTCTAAACACCAAATTTTTTAAATAACCCCACAGCCAGTAATCCGCTGGGTTAATATCAGGCGATCTTGGTGGCCATGAATTTGCAAAATGTCTACTTATAACACGATCTTGGAAAACCGCAGTTAACAATTCTATAGCTGGTCGGTAAATGTGCGGAGGTGCTCCATCCTGCATAAAAATCAGGTTTTCAATTCTTTCGTGCTCGTTTTGCAACTGTGGAATTGTATAATCCTTAACATTTGTAGATATCGTTCACCAGTAATAGTTACAGATACGGTCTCCCCATTCTGTATTTCCTCGAAAAGTATGGACCAATGATGAAATTAGCTGTGAAACCGCACCAAACGATGACTTTTTTGTCATAAGGCCTTGCTGAACGATTTCATGTGGATTTTCTGTTGACCATATTCGGCCGTATTAGTATTGAGTATTAATTCCACCATTAAGAGAGAAATGGGCCTCATTTGTCCATAAAATACGGGATAACCATTCGTGTTTAATTTCCATCTGAGCCAATACGTGTAATGAAAAATCATACCTGAGAGCAAAACCTGGTCCTTTCATTCAAACAGCAGTTGCAGTTTATAGGGATACATTTTTACAATTTTCCGTAAAATTTTCCAAACCGTGGTGTATGGCATTTGTAATTGTTTTGATATCGTATTCACACTACTGATTGCCAGCGGATTAGTATTGGCTACGTTTTGATTTTCCTGAAGAACTTCTGCAACTTGGACATCACTAATCTTAGGTCTTCCTTGGCTCCGGAAGGTCTTTTACAGACCCTGTTCTTTCAAATTTTGCTAATCAAATTACGATACGCCTTCATTTTGCACGGCCCTGCTCTCAAACCCATTTTCGTACGAAATCTTCGTAATCCAGTAGTGTAATTTTTACCGCCTTCATAATAACATTGCACTAAACCAATTCCTGTTTGCAGATCCATATTGAAATTGTTACAATTTGCGTTACGTGAGTTTTATTTTGAGAACAATTCTCTAAATTACGATTATTTCGTTTGACACTCGTATCAATAGTTGTCATGACAATTCTTTTGTTTTACATAAATACACTAAAATCCAAATATTGAGGCAACTAGATTCTGTTTACTTTCTGCTACTAGCATAATTTCTTAAAACTATATAAGAATTTAAAATAGACTACTTACTTTATGATAACCCCATAGATTAGAAATTTCCTGGATTAGTGTTCTCCAATTCAATAGCTATCATATCCATAATAATATAGTCTCGAAAACTAAAACGAATATTAAATTAGTTGAACTAAATCATCTCTGTGCATTACCAAGTATAAACCACCCAACACATCAACGGGACACTTCCCAATGTATATTATTTTACAGTACTTATTGTTTCCCAGAGCTCACATACTCCTAAGCTAAAGTAAAAATGTTAGTCGAGAACTGAAGTACAATCTTTTACTATGTAGGGAGCAAAGAACGTATCTTTGTAGGAAGGTATCACATCACTTGCTTGACTTCAATTTTTATCGCCTGTCTGATATTGTCAGTTGTTAATGTTTTATATTGACACTCATATTATTATTTTTATTTTCCAAGTTATTATTATCTTATGTCAACGTTTACTAAATCAACTGTGTCCCGGTTGATAATCTGTCTGAACATGTTGAGCGTTGGCAACATCATTGCCAGTGTTATATTCATTGTCGTTTAAGTATCTTATTTGGGAATATTCATATTTTTTTTGCTTTGATAAAATTTCATAAGATGTTAGGATTATCAATGATTGTTTGCTGTACATTTAAAATGTAGTCATTATACGAACATTTAATTTCAGTTTTTATAAGGCCACTCAGCTCATCATAAAACTGGTTACATTTTTGTAATATTTATCTCTTAACTTTATCTTTTTTGTAATACTTTTGTTGAACCAATATGGATATTTACATGTATATTTTAACTGTTTAGGCACACGTGTCCAATATGTCGTCTAGACACCGGATAATTTCCGTGTATGCAGGGCCGGCACGGCACATAGGATAAGAGACAATCATTTGTACGGAACAATTAAAATGCATACCTCGGGTGTCCTAACATTTCATGAAACCTCCTCTACTGTGTTCAAGGCATTAGGATAGATTGCAAAGCATGGGTCAGACAAGTTACATGATTCATATTGGGATACATGTATCATAAAAAGCCATGGCAGTTTTGCACATACACTACATCTTATATATATATGTAACAAGAGGTTTAATGAACAACAAATTGTCGAATTTTGGAATAGCTCCTGGGGATTCAATACTAGATGATGTAAAACTTCGGTATATCAGAAATGAGTTGAACACTATTATACTAGATGTTTTATATGTCAATTTATAAAAATCGTCAGCAATAAACTACCATAATTTTTCAAGATATGAAAAAATTCCATTAAAATGTTGTTATTATAAAATGTATACAATTTATGTCTACTTACCAAAATTCAGAAACATAAATTAACTTTGTTAATTTTATTTTGAATTTTTGTAAAAACCATTTTTGCAAATTAAGGGTGCTCTGATATTTATAAATTCAACTTACTCTTGAATTATCATTGTTTTACACCAAGTAGGAATGATTCCCGAAGTGTAATTCCAAAATTCAAAAATTTGTTGTCCATTATACTTTTGTTACATCTATCCTGAGACACAGTGCATATGCCGCTACGTCTGATACCAGCAGTAAAACGTATTTACTCTCAACGCTAATATTGCACAAAGCATTTACCACTATTACCTCAAGTGAACGCGGATTAGTTTGCAACACCCGTTCACTACATATTAAGAGTGGAAGTGTACTCTGAATAGCACTTAAAATACGCATAATAACATTAATGATTATATGTTTCTTAAAACTCATGGCTTCGTCTACACAAATCCACATGTATTAATTTTTTGTGTCCTCCGTGATAGTTGACATAGTTGTTACTATTTATTTTTATTCTCTCGCCAACTATATATCAATGCACTGCGACGCTTGCAGACAAACTTAATTGATTAGGGAATACGGTCCAAGTCTTGCTGCGCACGCATAGCTATTCTACTTCCCTATGGGTAAGACAGGTTGAACTAGAAGCCGGTCCCGGTATTCACGGAGATCACGGAAATTGTCCGGAGTCCATTCATAATATTTATCGTAAAATGATTTTACAGCTAGATTAATGTTCTTGTTTTCATTTAAAAAATCCAACATATAGCATTCAATTTAAAAAAACAAAGTTGTAGTGTGCTGTGCATTTGTGTGCTCCTTCATATAATATAAAATTTATAAAATTAACGTTTTTTTTTATTTAAGAGAAAAATGCCTGATCCTATATACGTACCGGACCCTGTATATTACATAAACATATTATCGCCGAGCAAGACCAGTACACCAAAGAGGAACCCTATTGAATATAATTTGCTTTCATCTTTTATATAGGGTATATTTATTAAATTTTATATCCACATTCCGTCACTGTCTCTCAGAATGGCATGTCTTTGGCGTTCCTTTGTTTGTTATTTTTCTTTTTATCTGCATCAAAGTACACCACCGCCCTACATTTGCTAAATAAACTTCATTTAAAATGTACATGTACTGGTATTTTGCTAGATTTCGAATAGTTATTTGTCATGCAAATTGCTTTTTCAGTTATATAACGTTCCGAATGAATTTTCTGATTTAGTAGCGCTCGATTACGAAAGCTAGAAAGACGATGATACAATTGTGTGGTGTTTATTTTTATCGCATTATTTGTAATGGAATTGATCTGTATAGGACATTGACGTTATCATACAGACTGTGAATTACATTTAGTGGGATTAATGATTTCATTAACTTCTATAGTGAACCCTGTCTTACAAGCGAATGTAGCATTAGTCAAACCAAACAAGTTAAAAAGGTCGTTACATATTAAATTGGAGAGTGAGTAAATCCAATAAGAGTAATACGTCATCCTATGACACCCATTACATGACATTCCATGACACATTTTCTTTCAATTTGCTATCTATATTATGTCATGAAAATATATGAAAAATTTTAAGTTAAAACGAACCTCTTCGACTTTTTATTGTAACTATTAAACCATATTATCATTTTATACACGTAGCTTGAATATTCAGTAATAAGCTCGTATTGCGTGCGCCTCGAATCTCCCCACTTTACGCCTCTCAGAATGGCTAGGCCTGGGTTGCGAGTAAAAGATCCTCAGGTAAGTGACTAATGGTGAATTTACACACTGCCGGTAACTCGGTCGAGTAACTGAAACCGAGTATTGGATTTTAGTACTTGCATCATATAAACAGGCGTTTTAGTGTTTCAGTAACACTAAAAGGTCTGTTTACACGTAGAGAGTATTAAAATCCAGTACTCGGCTTTAGTTACTCGGACGAGTTACTGGCGCCATGTAAATTCACCTTAAGACGAATTCAGTCCCTTCACTGAATGTCGATGCCGTTTGTGCTATCTCTGTCACATTTTAGGACATAATCAAACGTAGTTGATACGTGTATGGATCACATTGAACATCAAAAACTACAAAGTGTGTCACCACGACCCTAAACTATCTATACTTTCAAAACTATTAAAAGTATAGCTGTGAAAACTTTTTACGTACAGATTTTCCACAGTGCTCCGTCAAACTAAAATATTTTTATTTTTCTGCCACTCCCCGGTTATACCGGAAGTAGCAACCATTATTTTAAATGGAACACCCTATATATTATTACATTTTTAGATTGTACGATAAATTCTAATGTCATTTTTTGTAGCACACCCTACATCAAAAACTCACGGTTTAGGCGATATTCCCTTATTTTTAATATTTTTGACCGATGCAGACCTTTCAAAAATAAGAAGTAAATATCAAACAGGATATTAATTAAGTCAAATTGTAAAGATACGCCTGTTGTTAGATTGGTAGAGATTTAAGTAAATATGTATAAGCAGGTGCAAAAATAATTATAAGGGGTGATCAAAAAATAACACTAAACACGTTTCAAAAACTGACAATTTTTGTTTTAAATGGCAACCATCAAATTTTATGTCAGCTTACGATTCTTCATTAAAAAATAATACAAAGCTGTGTTTATTTTGCTATATCAAAAGTGTACTGTTCTCGAGATATTTACTGTTATAACAAAAAATACATGTGAAATCTTTTGAACAATTTTCAAATATACTTTATAAATTATCAACAATTATCAAATTAAAGAATATGTTCGAAATAACTGCCGTTCTCGTCTTTTCACTTTACCATTTGTAGTGTTGTTAATTTGCTGGAGAGTGAGCGATTCGATGGCTTTTAAACTCTTTCTTGGCAGGACTAGCATAAGCAAATATTTTTTATATGAACCCATACGAAAAAGTTCAAGAACGCGGGGGCCACAGTTGAGGACCGTTACTTGCAAACCACTAGTCACCAAAATTATTAGTTAGGCAAGTGCCAAAAATCTCTCTACTATGTGGAGGAGCACCATCATGTTGGCACTACATCTTTCGATGTTATGGTAGAGGAAGTTGGTCCATGTATGGAGCGATACTATTTTCTAAAATTTCAAGATATTTCAGAATCTTAAGTTATTCATAGAATTTTACAGAAATCACACCAAGTTTTCATTGTAGAAATTAATTGTTACAACTGCATCGTTTTTGATTGCACATTAAACACTAAATCGTTACGAATCTTGAAAATTTCTCTCATGAATAATGTGTGGATTATAATCATCCCAATAATGGGAATTATGAAGTGATCTTTCTTTGTGAACTTTACTCTATCGCTCCAAATTATATTTTCAAAAAATGTCATCTTACTGGTTCTTTACGAGCATAATTTTAAAATAACAATTGGCACTCTAGTGGCTTTTACCAATACCTCCGCAATAATAAACAGTTCTCGTTTTAAGGACTAATGAAATGGCTATGTAAATGAATGATAGCTGGCAACCAAAAATACAGTGCTTTGTTTTCATGGTGGTCCATATTTATAGTTTATCCAATATGAATTGAAACACTTCAGTCTAAAGTGTTTATACCAGGAGGGCGCATTTCCACTCTCATCGGCAAGAAATAGAGCGCAAATAGTGCTTGTATTTATTGAACGATACATCTACATTACATTCGATATGAGAATGTGGCAATGCAGCAGACCAGATGTGAAACTCGGGCAGTAGTTTCCGAACTCTGACGAATTAAGTCGTGATTTGAATAGACTACTGGACTAGTTGTTTATATTGACCGTACAATGCAGTTCATGTAATAATTTTGGATTAATAGAATTATTTTCTGTGAGGTATTTACAACATCTTAGTAATCTTATTAAGTGGTTTTGGTAATATTTAAATATTAGCATTAATTACTATTATTAACATGGCTTTTTGGAGACCCTTTGAAACGCATGAAAACTAATTATCTGAAGAAAGTATTGAATCGGTGGCGCCGCTAATTAAAACTAGTTCGGAGTTTAATAAGAACAAGGTTCAATGTCAGCGTCTTATTTTAAATATTTATGAATGTTTAAAGAGAGAAAATATTGAAACGACAGATAGGGACATTGTAAATAGAATTCATTAATTAACTAAACTTACGACTTTTACGATTTATCGCGTTATTAAGGAATGGGATGTTATAGATCACTCTATAAAACGAAAAAAAAAACAAAAATTTTGTAGAATTGACGATACCTCGAAAGACGTTATTCGGCAAACGGTTTATAGTTTCTATGAGGAAAATAAAGTACCAACTTTAGAAATGATTCGTGATAAATTGCGTGATTATCCGGATTAAAATTATAAATCTTTAAAAACGCTACGAGGTATTTTAACAGATTGCCGCTTTAAACACAAAAAAATAGATAATCGAATGGTTATAATGGAATCGCGACGTATCGTTGAACTTCGACGAGAATACTTACATAAAATGAAAGAATACCGTGAATCAAATAGGAACATAGTATACCTCGATGAAACCTGGTTTGACACACACGATGTTGTTCAGTACGGTTGGGTGGATGACTCTAGACATTGTAATTTGAATACACCTTGCTCGAGAGGAAGGCGCGTTATAATTCTTCATGCTGGAAGCAAATACGGTTTTGTACCCAACGCATTGCTCTTGACGGCCAAAAACACAACACAATTCTCTGCTGACATGACTGCGGATTTGTTCGAAAAATGGTTCGCTGAACAGCTTCTACCTAACATTCCTCCAAATTCGGTCATTGTTATGACAGTTTTAATTTATGAAAAAAGCGATTCCCAGCCTCAGAATATTTTATAAACATTTGTTTATATTGGATAACGCAGGGAATTTGTTTAACCGTATTTCGCTAAATCTGCTTAAAGAAGTGTGCCCCTCCACATCAAACGCAAATTCTGTTACTCGCGCAGAGGGTCACGTGACGCCTCGCGTCATCCGTGGAAACAAAACTGCTAACAGAGCTTAAAAAAAATCACTTCTCAAGTGAGAGTTCACCGCGTGCAGTCGTATTAGTAAGCAGCTCCGCCGTAACCAGGTAGTGGTAAGAATTGTTTTGACCTTTTTATTGTTTTTTTTATTTGTATTTATCATTTGTACCATTTTGGCTGTGTTATTTGTATTTATCGTTTGTATCCGATTTTCTGCTAATCGGATTCGCTGGAAATATTCGGGAATCATTAAGTAAACCACTGGTTATCTATTCAGAAACGAGCATTGGGCTTACTCGGCTATCAAAATTTATAATAAAGGACGCCCGAGTGAAGGCCCTGATCCCTAGCGTTTGGAGAGGGAATTCACTAAGATAACGCGAAGAGACACAAAGATAATTGGTAACCAAGTACGCCCGAGTGAAGGCCCCGATCCCTAGTGTTTGGAGAGGTACTTCACTAGGATAACGCGAAGAGACACGAAAGATAATTGGTAACCAAGTACGCCCGAGTCAAGCCCCAGTCCCTAGTGTTTGGAGTGACACTTCACTAGGATAACACGACGAAACAAAAAAGATAATTTGTAATAAAGTACGCTCGCCGTTGATGTGATAACCTCTAACTGTGACATATTTTAGCTACCGTCTGTTAACGTCATATCAACTCACGCATATCTCTGGCTTAATCAATTTAAGGGACAGTTTTCATTTCAATCCGAGTTAATAAAACTATATCAAATGTGCTACATAGGTAGATACCTCTCGGAAATATTCGTCTATTATTCGTTGATGGTTATATATGGTAACGACCTCGATCCCCAGTGTTTGGAAAGGGTTGTCACCAGACAAGACGTAAAGGCACACGTGAGTTCTCAGCAGATCGCTGAGTGGGATCTGACGAAGTGTCCCAGGTTCGAATTAACGTGCGATCTAATGAGTCCTAAGAAAGGACGAAGGGGGTAAATCTAACGATAGAGCACATCCGCGACTAGTACGTATCATTAACCACTTGTCCCTAGGTTGACATCCTACCGTAGTGTCACGCTATTAACCCATAACTATTGATACCTGGACATTGCTGCACCGACCGCTTGCCAGAATACCGTCAGTTGCTTAATGTAGATAACAGTAGTAATAGATACCATAACTTAACTTGTTTTGATTCACCGCTTATTTGCTTGTGTACCTGCTTGTAGTAAACATTTAAAACATTCCCTGTCGAGAGTAATACCATAGAGTAGTTTCAGTAACTTAACTGTGTTTAATATACATTGCTTTTCATAACCTCTTGCTTGGTTTCCTTGGTTGCTTATCTGGGTAATAAATTATTATTTACATTGTACAAATATATATTTCTATGTTTATTTTTCTACTATTTTTACTTTTATGTATGTGAAGTTTGGTTTTTATTATAATGATATTCTTATTAGTTGAATAAATTTATTTTTATACTTACTTTTTGATTCTTTTTATATTATCCTATCTCAAAGTGGCCGGTTCAAAGCTTAGATATTCATTGGAAATCACCTTGTATAAATTTATTTGAGTATATAAAATTTGTATGTACTATTTTACCAAAAATTCAAACAAAAAAGATTTAATTCAGATATAACAAAATTATAAATTGTGTTTTATTTAAATATTGAAATCAATTTTTAACAGCAATGACCCAAATAGCTTAAATTAAGCTTATCTAAATAAAAACTCTGTGCTCGAGACTTTATGTAACTATGATTTTGCAAAATAATGTATTTAAATACGACCTGATCAGGATTTTTGGTTACCCGTTTGTTGAATAGTAATCCTACTGTCTCCTTGTTCAGTAATTTCTGTGTTCCTTCGGGTCCTAACTTACCGACTCTACTGATAGCTTGTGATATTTTCCATGGACTACTTGTTTTCTTCAAAAACTTTTGAACTTATCTATTGCTTCCAATATATTTTGTAATGTGTTAATTTTGAAATTTGTTGTTTATGGATTTCCATAAAAATTTTCGAAGGTAAGTTTCACAAAACATTTACCTTAATATGAATATTCTATTTTCACTTCTTTCATTTATTTCTTTTCTTCTTATTATATGCTTGCATCCAATTATTATTACTTATTACAAATGTCGTTGCCCTTTGCACATCGTAAAATTTAAGGTTATGTCTTTGCAATAACATTCACGTCCGGCTTCTTCAATGCTCGAAAGATGACTAAAAATTAAGTTGATTTTTCCAAAAAATGCTAAATTTGACACAAACAACTTAGAACTGGGTATCTTGATTTTCATTTTAAAATTTTTTTTTATTAAATTAAGAATTCTAGGACTTATGCCTCATTGAATATGCATTGCATTATTATTTTCAGATTCCTCGTAAAATCTTCTTTAATTTGGTGTGCTGTATTCTTGATTACGTTAAAATTTTGTGATCGATGAAGTTTCGGAGCACATTATAATTATTTTTGTTAAACTAGTAACAACCACCTTATAACTAGTACAGAATACTTAACTAAGTACAACTTGCTTATTTTACTAACTTTCCAATGTAATTTTTACATAAATATTAACAAATTTGTGATTTCTCTTAACGAGTGTGTCCTTAAGAACCAGGACTGTCCTTCTTATATGGAACACACTTATGGAATCCCATTGCATAGAATATTTCACTGACTATTTTCCATGAATGCAGTATAATATTTCCTGGAATTACTTATTTTATTAATGGATATTTGTCCATAGCTTCGTATAATGTCAAACATTACAAAGTTTATTTTAATACTAACACTTTAATTTGTATACAAACCTAGTGGGAGTCTCTATTAGATAGGTTTTTACTTATATTCACTAATAGTTTTAATTTTCTTGAATTCGTTTACATAATTTTAAATTGTTAGAATATTTTACCGATTTTGATACACAAATCGTTCTTTATATGAATTATTGTCACTTAATTTCTTACTGTTTACATTTCAGATAATGCACAACACATTATGTCCTTGGTTTTAAAGTTCAGGCTGTATTTAACTTACAATATGAATGTTCACATTACAGAATCCGAAATTGTCCTACGTAAAGGTTTCCTATGATTATACTATACATGTTCCTGTCTTTCTACTGTGGAATTTCCCCTACAGGTACTTATTTTACTTTCTCTAATATAATTTTAATCTAATGATGGCCATTTTGTTAATCTGAAGTGAATCCTTTTAATTTTATTAACGTAATTTCCAAGTTTACCTCAAATGAGTGTTATTTGCTATACTTTTCCTGACCCTAATTTGAGTATTATAATAAAGTGACCATTATATTATGTCGTATTTTAACATTTACATTATTACAAAAAATCCCAAAATTTTAATTTTTATTAGGTAATTTAATTTATTCACCGTACATTCATTGATATTGATTTTAAGTTCTTGTCAATGCTTATTATGGCAATATATATATATATATATATATATATATATATATATATATATATATATATATATATATATATATATATATATATATATATATATATATATATATATTATCACATGTAGCAATATTATAAATTATTTAAAAGGTTTTTAATTATTTTCATTAGAATAATAAAATGCAGATAAATAGAGGTACAAAAATAGAGTGCAAACGTGCAGTAAAAATAAAAGGTTTAATAAATACAGTAGCATGCATACATTTAAGAAGGAACAATTTCAGAAAATAATTTTAATTTAGTTTTTAACATATGTGTAGTAGAATTAAGTATTTATTGTTCATATCAAAAATGTAATTAGTTATAAGGTATTTGCAAAGCCAAATTGGCCATAAAAATTAATGAAAAACAAATAAAAAACAAGAAAAAGGTGTCAAGTCGAAGTCCTGGATTTTCACTGGCAGAGCTGACGAGAGACCTATTGTGTATTTCCTGCCGTCGAAAAGGTGTCACCAATGTAGTCCCATATAAAAATTTCACTTCAATCAACTCCAGTAGTATCAAAAGTTGCATAATTTCAGGGGAAAGATTTCACCTATAAAAGAGACAATTGTTATAGTATAAACTTTTAAAAGGGGAAATTTATGAAAAATCTAGTATAGAGTCAATGTAATTGAACTTTAGATAAAAGTTAAGAAAGCAACATTCAATAAACAGGGGAAAATATTGTAAATTATCTAAAAACTTTCATAACGAAACATAAAAAGTGCATGGTCTGTAAAAGTGAATATAAACTGAAATAAAACTTACCAAACAGGGGTGCAGTAATGTGTTTAAATGAATGCCATAATAATTTCTCCAATATTGGGGTTGAAACATAAACATTTCTTGATTTTTGTATGTGTGACAGCATAGTTGAACTATATTTTCATAAAAACTAAACAGGAAATCCATCGATGTGCAAAGACATGCCATTAGGAAAAAGAAGACACTCAGTGCTTCGTGTGTGAGTGGGGGTAGCTCAAGACACCGTGTTAAAGTGTGGTAAAAGGGGTGAAACCAATTTCGACAGCCTACAAAAATGTAGAAACAAAAATATTAGTTTTTTAGCAAAGATATGTTAATCTAAATATGAAAAGATTTGTTATGAGTAGTTAATAAGTTCTAGATATATAAAAAGGAGTTTGTTTAAAATTATAGGGCACTCGTTAAGAAAATTTTTAAAATGAGATGTGAAAGATAAAAACTTTTAGACTGAACGTAATACATGCTAATTTACAGAAAATGCTCAGGAAAGTATCAATAAAAGAATATTGTATTAAAAAAGGCAACAAAAAGGTAGTATAAAAGTTTTTATTTTCAAAATTAAAAATATTTGACATAAAAAAGATAATTTGTCACAAGTAGTCATTTTTGAAATTTGGTGATTTTTACTATATACAAAATTAAAGTAAGCAGAGGAAAAATTTGATAGTTGGTGGTTATTGATAAAAAAGATTAGAGTTGAAAAAAGTTTGGAAAATTTTGCGGATCGAAGAAAATAAAATAAGAAATGTATAAAGAAAATCAAGGTTAGAAGTAGTGTTGTAAATAAAAGGGTTTAAAATAAGAATTCAAGCCAGAAAAATAAAGAAACAGTGGAAAATTTTGTAAGTACTTACCTGTTATAAGAAATCCAGCTGGGGACAAATCACAAAAATAAAGTAAATAAACTACACAAGTATAGTAGGAAATTGGAGCGGCCATATCTGAACATTAAAGCGTGGTAACAGCTGAGACAGAATTAAGAAACGACACAGTTTGGCCAACTGTAAGGATAGAAAACATAAGGTAAAATCTTGAGATTTAAAATTTGGTTGGGTAATTTAAGTTAAGATTGTAATTTTATTTGTTAAAATTTTAAAAAATATTAAATTAAAACAACTCCTTTATTGTTTTCTGAAAGTGTTTAGTTTTTTTTTTTATGGATGTGTACTGATTTTGTGTATTTAAATTTGAAATTATACTATTCATAGAAACATAGTGAACCTGCATCTTGAGAAAGAGCAAAAGAAAATAAAACAGTAAGTAAAAACTTGTAAAATTAAATCTGAGCTAGTTTGGGTATACAAGGGCATAAATAAAAACAAATACAAATTTAAAATAAAGGCGCCAATTTTCATAAATTTTAATAAATCACAGAATTTTCAATTTTACAACAGTTTAATAAAACAAGTCAAAAAAAATTTTACAAATTATATAAATAAATAAAAATACAACAATACAACAATCCTTATTATCACAACAATATATATATATATATATATATATATATATATATATATATATATATATATATATATATATATATATATATATATATATATATATATATATATATATATATATATATATATATATATATATATATATATATATATATATATATATATATATATATATATGTATATATAAATTATTTGAAGGGTAGTCACGACTAGTTAAAAAATAGAATGTTATTATTCTACTGTGAAACCAGTCTTGAATAAAATAGAATAAGTAAAGTTAATATTCTGATTGTTATTTAAAGCAAAGGTATAAGCAATAAATCTGGTGTTACACCGAAACACAATTTCGGCAGGTAATAGTGAAGTTGCTCATTCCAACGAAACTGACAATCATATACATCGACTCCTGGACGTTCCGTTTCTTCACTGAGTAATCCTCGATTCTATCATACCGCTGATAGAATAAAGTGGTGTTACTACACTTTAAATCAGGAACTATGCTCGAAACCGTAACTAAATAAAAAGTTCAAAGTACCACTATGGTACTGAAGGGTGCCAAAGTGACACGTTGTACAAAATACGACATTTTGTTTAACAAGATACGTCACAATAGAACTAAATTAATAAAATAGAATGGTATAGTTATTATTTTAATTAATTATGAATCAAACATTAATTATCTAAGAATTAAAGCAGAGTGAGTCAAGCGCTTATAGCTATTTACTCGGTACCAAATATCGATGGTCGAATCCGTCTCGGTGCAAGTTAGAAATTGTATTTGTAATTTGTTTCTGATTAAGATGGGAGAGAACTGTTGATGCCCTAGATGTTTTTCTAATTCCACAATAAACTATAGGGCCTTGTCTCTCTTTACTGAACACAAAAATCCTAGGATTTTCTAGGAGTTACTTCGATGACTTGAGAGGCGGTTAAGAAAATATTCTTCTTTTAAAAACAGAAGAACAATAAACAATAATAAAAGTTTTGCGAATATACGAGAGTTGATACTGAAATTATATTTAACAAATTAATAACATTCCGTTTTAACTTGCCAGCTGCACTTGTAATGGGCTAATTTTAAATCTGAACTTAAAATATGCCTTAATTTATGTCTCATTTAATCTTACAATATTTTTATTTCATTTTCCACTTCCATTTTACGTAATAAAGATAAAATGTAATAAAATAAAATTGTGAACTTTCTTTTTAACACTCTATTTGCAAAACCGGAAAGCAAATTTACAATTAGTCTATTAAAAATTAAAAACATCAGTCTTCTTGTTGATATTACTGCATATTAAATTAAATTATGCTAAAAGTCCCCATCGGAGTATTTCCTTTTCAAGACCGTTTCGGCTGAACTGGGACTCATATCAAAAGTCTAAAACGACTTTCAAGTAGGTTTGTATTTGATAATTTCACTTTTATTAGGTTACATTTGGGTGCAATATAGCCGCTGACAGCGGTGTGCCTCTGTCCCCGAAGAAGTAAGAGCCCTCTCTCAAAATGTCTGCATACGCAGCAGGATGAAGCCACTGTTTTAAAGTATCCTACAGGGATTTTTTAACAGCAGGATTTCAGTGAAAATGTTTTTATATCTCTCTTATTCTTCTGGATATTGTTTCGTATAATGTCGTTGAGAGGACGTTTAGCAAAGCTGGAGATGTTTTATGAACTTTAAAGTTGGTTAAGGTTCCGAGTGCGAATGTCACATATGAGAGTATAGCAGTCTAAAGTAGGTAAGTTAGAATGCATATAATAGTAAATTTCAATAGTTAATATTCCTGTAGTTCTGAAGTTGTATATTACTGGCAGATGTTGGATATGGGAATATTTTATTGTTTCTTTAACAGAGGAAAATTGATATGATAAGTATTATATGAAGGTTACAAATTATAGGTCATTCTATAACAAATCAATCAAGCCAAAAAATGTATTGATATCGTTTCTCTTCGGTTTACGTGTCACATTAAATACAACATTTTGAAATAAGGAAAATTAAAAATTAAAAATAATTGCCAATTTACTTTTACAGCCAACTTTCCATCGTTAAAGTCTCCCCTAACAGCATAACACATTTTCTAAACATTTTATAATGGCTTTTAATATTGATGAAATATTTTAAGTTACAAAAACATTTTTGAAATACTTTATATTCATCTTCGCAGGAATATTTTGATAATATTATTAAAATATTAAAATATGTGTTTAATTTCACCTTTAATGGGTGCTCCATTTGAATTAACGAAGATTTTTAAAAAGCTTCCCTTTATCATGCTTGACCAGATTTTGTTCACACCCTGTATATCGCAAATCAGTTTCTGTGGATAGTGTTTCAATATCGCAAATCAGTTTCTCTGGATATCGTTTCAAAGAGCCATTCTTGCTCAACATTTAGTCAAAAAATATTTTTACTAATGATTAGCATAACCCCAAAATATCAGTTATTTTGAGTGTCAAAAATTGAGAACAAAATTTCTCGAAAACTGTCAATTTTTTCATGGGTATTATACATAAAATATTTTTCATTTTTGATACAGATTCCGAAAAAAATAAAAAAATATATATTGCCATTAAGAAAAACAAAGTTGCACTTTGCCCAGCGGAAATGCTACACCCTGTGTAATTGGCGTTATTTTGATTCTGCAGAGCTTGAGAAACTAGGCATTGTCACCTCTCCTCTCTCTGTGTCGCCTTGTTGAGAGCGGGTGACGTCGCGAAAAGCGTTTTATCGATTCCGATACACAAATTTATTTAAAGGGCGCCAATGTATCGAAACACAAAAGAAATATATATGTATATGTATGTATATATATATATATATATATATATATATATATATATATATGTATATATATATATATATATATATATATATATATATATATATATATATATATATATATATATATATATATATATATATATATATGTATATATATATGTATGTATATATATATATATATATATATATATATATATATATATATATATATATATATATATATATATATATATGTATATATGTATATATATATATATGTATATATATATCTACATATACATATATATATATATATATATATATATATATATATATATATATATATATATATATATATATATATATATATATATATATATATATATATATATATATATATATATATATATATATATATATATATTTTTATAACAAATTGTGTTCTTGGGATTTTTGGTTCTTTAATGATATGAATGAAGGTCTAAATTGTTTATTTATTCATAAACACATTTTACAAACGTTTCGGTGGCTGTTTTCCACCTTTTTCAATGCAATGACTAAAATATAAAGCAATTTAAAATTTTTTCTACATTTTTAATTATTATTGAAATATCTTACCTTAAACGAAAAAAATAATCTGATGTGGCACTTTATAGTTTAACGTACAATAATGTTACTTAATTAATAATTTGTGCGTATAGCGAGCACATCACTATTTACTGTTTTATACTAACCGACGATGTTTTTCGGTTTACAACTAAGTTTGAACTAAAATCTTGAACTGGGGTGGCTTGTAATTTGTAAAATTTCCAATGCCTGTAACATGTGTTTTTTACCTAAATTTTAAATGTTTTAAGAATCTGTTGACTTAGATTGCTGTGGCAGTGGTGTATTTCTAATTTTTTTGTAAGGGCAGCTACTATTTTGTTTGGTTAATTTTGAGTAAGTTATTGTAGATTTTGTTTAAATTTTGTGTGTCTGTTTTGTCATTTATTGTTTTTGGGTTTTTTTTTTATTTCAATCATTTCTAAGATTTCTCTTTTTTTGGTGTGGTTTTCTGTAGCTAATATTTTTGTTTTGTCGAAGTCGAATTTGTGTTTTGTTGTCTGTGTATGTTTCGTGAGTGCTGTTTTATTAATTTTATCATACTTGTGGGATTGGATTCTTTTTTCTAGATGTTGGGAAGTTTGGCCTATGTATACTTTGTCACAGTTTTCACATGGTATTTCATAAACTACGTGGGTTTTCTTTGGGGTAGGTGTTTTACTCTTGAGTGTACTGAAATTAGATTTTAACAAGTTATGTCCTTTGTGGCTAATGTTTATGTCATGTTTTTTTAATTTTTTTCCTATTTGTTCTGACAGTCCTTTTGTGTACGGGATGGATACGTAAGTACGTTCGGAATTATTTGTTGTAGTTTGTGCATTTTTGTTGTACAATTTATTTATTCGTTTTTTAAAGATTGTATTAATGAACCTGTCAGGATATTTGTTTTTTTGTGAGGGCTGTTTTGGCTTTTTTAATTGCCTCTTGTCTGTATTCAGGATCTGAAAGGGTGATGGCTCGGTCGGCAATGCCTATAACTACACTTTTTTTTTGGGATATAGGATGATTTGATGTGAAATTTATGTATCTTTCTGACCATGTGCTTTTGGTAAAACATCAAATCATCCTATATCCCAAAAAAAAAAAGTGTAGTTATAGGCATTGCCGACCGAGCCTTCACCCTTTCAGATCCTGAATACAGACAAGAGGCAATTAAAAAAGCCAAAACAGCCCTTACAAAAAACAAATATCCTGACAGGTTCATTAATACAATCTTTAAAAAACGAATAAATAAATTGTACAACAAAAATAGCACAAACTACAACAAATAATTCCGAACGTACTTACGTATCCATCCCGTACACAAAAGGACTGTCAGAACAAATAGGAAAAAATTAAAAAACATGACAAAAACATTAGCCACAAAGGACATAACTTGTTAAAATCTAATTTCAGTACACTCAAGAGTAAAACACCTACCCAAAAAAGCCACGTAGTTTATGAAATACCATGTGAAAACTGTGACAAAGTATACATAGGCCAAACTTCCCAACATCTAGAAAAAAGAATCCAATCCCACAAGTATGATAAAATTAATAAAACAGCACTCACGAAACATACACAGACAACAAAACACAAATTCGACTTCGACAAAACAAAAATATTAGCTACAGAAAACCACACCAAAAAAGAGAAATCTTAGAAATGATTGAAAAAAAAAAAACCCAAAAACAATAAATGACAAAACAGACACACAAAATTTAAACAAAATCTACAATAACTTACTCAAAAATTAACCAAACAAAATAGTAGCTGCCCTTACAAAAAAATTAGAAATACACCACTGCCACAGCAATCTAAGTCAACAGATTCTTAAAACTTTTAAAATTTGGGTAAAAAACACATGTTACAGGCATTGGAAATTTTACAAATTACAAGCCACCCCAGTTCAAGATTTTAGTTCAAACTTAGTTGTAAACCGAAAAACATCGTCGGTTAGTATAAAACAGTAAAAAGTGATGTGCTCGCTATACGCACAAATTATTAATTAAGTAACATTATTGTACGTTAAACTATAAAGTGCCACATCAGATTATTTTTTTCGTTTAAGGTAAGATATTTCAATAATAATTAAAAATGTAGAAAAATTTTAAATTGCTTTATATTTTAGTCATTGCATTGAAAAAAGGTGGAAAACAGCCACCGAAACGTTTGTAAAATGTGTTTATGAATAAATAAACAATTTAGACCTTCATTCATATCATTAAAGAACCAAAATCCCAAGAACACAATTTGCTATAAAAATATATAAATAAGGTTCAAGAAGTCAAAAAGAAAAACAACCTTTCAAACATATATATATATATATATATATATATATATATATATATATATATATATATATATATATATATATATATATATATATATATATATATATATATATATATGTATATATATATATATATATATGTATATATACATATATATATATATATATATATATATATATATATATATATATATATATATATATATATATATATATATATATATATATATCGGCGACTCTCAGGGGGTGGATTGCTGGTAGAGCGTTATAACACTGTTCGCGCACTTATTTTTCACTGAGGGCAATAGCTTTTTATTTTATATTAAGATGTCCCTTAAGCACTGAGGGAATGCTATCGCGCAGTGGCCCTATCTACCTAACACTAATAAATAATTTGGTTTAACTAAAATTCTAATTTGGTACATGTCACAAATGTTATGCACTGATTGTCGTTAATTGTTCTTGCGCAATGTTTGCCAAAAAAATTAATTAAAAGGGTCTAGCTACCTAAAGAGTACGTAATAAACTTTACGACTCGTGATTATCTGTCTATTACAATAATTAGCAGAGTCACACATTATTTAGTGTTATAGTTGCGTAAATAGGTGTAGGTAAGATTTATTGCTTTATCTATGGATAATAAAAAAGAACACCAGACAGCACGGTTAATCATCAGATCAGCCATGCTACCTGATGCATCGGCCTAATTGTTTTGACCAAGAACAAAAAACGCGGTATTTTGACACGCACACTGAAGCTTATCTGTTTGTGGCAGTTAAGGAAAGGTAGATGAACTATAGATGTCTGTTTCCAACTATATTGAGTTGCCCCACTTTCCACCAGAACAGTAGCAATATCGATCTATAATTTGCCTTTTACCCCGATTTGCATATTCCTTTAATTTCATATTCCAGGGTTGTGGTCTGAATTAAATTGATTCATTAATAAACAATTCTATGAAACATGTCCACGTGTTATACGCTTTATAGATAGTGCATGACTGATGATGATAAATATGTGTAGGTTACGGAACGCAACTTGTTACAACCTGAACGCCAGTGTGGTTAACTACTTAAGCAGCATTGCGGCGCGTCATTGAAAACGCCCCTCAGAACATTTTCAAATTGGTCGCTGTCTAAGGTCACAATTATAGCCGCCTATATTAGAATCCACGTAACACATCATTGCGACCTAATCGTAGCAATCAGGATACAATAGCGACTGCAGACTTAAGGGTAC
Organism: Rhamnusium bicolor; assembly: GCA_029963845.1. NCBI lineage: Eukaryota > Metazoa > Arthropoda > Insecta > Coleoptera > Cerambycidae > Rhamnusium > Rhamnusium bicolor. Next base: position 45,350 of record JANEYF010005978.1, read on the forward strand.
AAACATAGTGGTGCCATGAGGCTGAAGACAAGCGACGAGGTAAGCGACGCCACGCGATGATATGAGCACATATTAAAGAGACAAATTTTGTTATTTTCGGTGCGTCCGCATATTGACGTTAGTATCAACAATGTTTTCAGACAGTGAGGATGGGTTTTTGTATGATAGTGGGTAGTGATGGATAGACGGGAATTTTCCCTAGGGAAGTTTACCGAGAATTTCCCCATACTCTATTCCCAGGAAAAAACAACAATTTTGCTAAAAATGATAAATCTGGCAATATTAAGTGACATTTTGAGTAATACGTTAAATCTGTCAACACCGTTACTCTCTTTGCACATTAAACAAATGCAATGAACAGGTTCAGATTTGCAATTTTTTGTCTATGCTGTAGATGGCTTATTTTCCCCTCAGAGTCCCCCGATCACTGAAGTTAGTGGGTGCTCAATGCTCATCATTGGGAATTTTTTGAGGAAATTTTTTGAAAATGTTTCCGGGAATATTCCTGTTAATTCCACCAATGCTTCGTTCCCGGGAATTCATCCATCACTAACAGTGAGTGGGTCGGTACGATTACTGTTGGCAACTCCAGGAGCTGAGCATAAGAAAGTATTTTGTACACCCTGTCAATAAACACCACAAACACCTTAAACAATATCATAAGCTATTTACGGAGCAGAAGAAACACCCTGAGAAATTTTTTGTATATTTGAGAATGGATATTGCCACCTTTAGTTATATTTTGAATGAAAATCGCAGCTCCACACGCGACAACAAATCAGAATTTTATCTCTTCGTGTGTCCACACTTAACCTTATCCTGTGACGTTGTGACAAGCTCTTTATAGTCCGAAATATCAGTGCAAATAGTGCGTGGTGTCAACTTTCTGCCCGCTCCTTGTCAGTAGGTCGAGGGGGAAGGGTTAAATTAGGGGTCATAGCTCGGTGCGGTAGGAGCGATCATGTGAATCGTTAAATTTAAATTGAAATTTCACATCGAATTTTTAATTCCACTTCTTGCTGTCACTTTGATACATGTTTTAAGATGTCTTATAAAATCTAAAAATACCCTTAACAGAATTTTTGTGGTCAGGTATGACGTTCAGATCTAACTTCCGGAAATTCCGAGAAAACGGCTCCCGACGCCATGATATTTTGTGGCCACTATCTTTTGAAAATCGAGATATTGTGTAAACGTAGTTTCTATGAAGTTAAAACACTATTAACAGCATTTTTTTTGGCCACCGAAAGGGTTAATATACAAAAATGTGTTTTGCAAAGTAAGCTGTTTTTCGAAGAGGGTGTAATATCAGAACAATTGGACCAAAAAAGGTTTCTTAGTCTAAAAATGTTTGTATGGCTCTTAAATGAAAATTTTTGCACATTAAAGCATTTTTTATGTAGTTATTTTACCGTATTCACCCCTTCACTCACCCCTATATTCACTCCATGTTTTAACAAAGAAATTTTCAAAAAAACGAAATTCATGGCTGTAATTTGCTTTGAATACGCAAACAACATAAATAACTATAAATAATTTTTAACATTAAAAAAGTTTACATAAATATTGGGAATAGAAACATACGGTATCAGAAAATACAAAAATTGATACTATTTTGAAAAGTTATTTTGAACCCAATTTGACCAAATAAATAATACTTAATATTTATACGAACTGTTCAAATTGACCAGTACGTCTATCCATTTCTCTAGACGATTTTCGAAAGATCTACTGACATTTCTTAAAATATTTACACTAATATTCTGAAAAAGTTCACTTATTCCGTCTTTCTTATTTTCTTTTTTGAAGTTTTGTACACTTGCTCCTTAACATAACCCCACAAAGAGAAGACCAGTCTGGTTAAATCAGGGCTTCAGACAGGCCAATATGGGGTCCTCTGTTTCCTATCCTATCATGAATAGCTGCAGTGTGGAGTATATATGCCCATAACGTAGGTACCACATCTCTTTAAAATTTCTGGGGACATCCTCCAGTAATTCTTCCAAGCTGTCTTGCAAAAATTCCAAATAAATTTTACCAAACGTCCATTAAAAAAGTGGTCCTATTGCATAATCCCCAACAGTTTCTACCCAAATCTATTTGCGCCCTGAGCCTCTTGTTTTCTTCCTTTAGATTTCGAATCTTTTCGGCTTTCCTGAAAGCCTTAGTTCTCGCTGATCTCGCGTCGGAGGATAAATCTTCTGTCCTCTACATAATGCTTTTCCTGGTTCTTCGTCATGTCTTTCCTGTAAGAGATTTAGTTATTAATTTTGGGGTTGGAAATTGTTGACTCCAAGGTGGGAGTCTTTATTAAAAACAGAGTTTTGTTCTGAAAAGAACAATTGGTTCTTCTGTCCCACGTTGTAACCGAATTTGGTTTCAGACCGCGCAGATCGTTGCTTAACTTTCGTCAGCCCCGTCTACGTAGACCGTTGCCAAACTACAGTCGCTGCTTATCTTGATTCGCTGTTCACACACGCACTGTTTGCTTCTGCACTCTACTAGGCACGTCTGCTCGCTTCGACTGCTCGATGAACTATGCTGCTGCTCGTGTTTTTCGAAGAATTATAAGCAATTTGTTATATTACGGGAGTTTTGATAATGAAAGAGGGTGGAACGATATTGGTAATATTGACCACACAAATAATATAATCGAAACTGTTAACAATAATCCTCGCATATCAGTGCGACAAATTGCAGGCAAAACAAATACTCCTAAGACAACTGTACACAAGACATTAAAACAAAGCAAAAATCATCCGTGCAAACCTACGATTGTCCAACTTTTAAACAAAAATGAATTTGGTAGAAGACTTGAATTTTGTCGTTGGTATAATCAGAAATGCGAAGAACAACCTGATTTTCAATCGAGAGTTATATTGACCGAAGAAAGTCGTTTTACAAACTAGGTTTGGATTCAATGTTTGGTGAGGCATGGTAGGTATTACCTTTTCTCTTCCTATTCTACTTCTATGCTCTGCCTATAATCCTTTTCTTAATTATTATTTTTAGATCGCCATTTAATTGGTCCATTCATTTTTCACAACAATTTAACGGGATAAAATCAAGTTTTACATGAGATAAAACAGCTTTTTTACAGAACAAGAAATAAATGAATGGTGCTTCCAACATGATAGCTCTTCTGCACATAATACTAATAATGTTAGATGGATATTGCAGGAAAATTTTGGTAACCGCATAATTTCAAATAGAGGACCAGTATTGTGGCCTCTCCATTCGCTTGATATAACTCCTACTGATTTTTATTTGTGGGGTACGGCGAAAAATGATGTGTATGATTATGAAACCCCGGAAACTATTGATATTTTGGAAGACAAAGTTATGGACGTTTTCGGCACAATAAATGCCAATACTTAGAAGAGTAATCAACTCGGTTAAGCGTAGATGCCAAAAATGTATTCAGCTAAATGGAGGTCATATTGAACACTTTTGTTAAATCTTCTTAATTCTTTGATATCATTTCTTCTATAATGTTAATTTGCAGATATTAAAAAATTGTCTCCATATCGATTACATTCAGTATTTTAACAGAAAATTAAAATTATTTAAACATGTCAAATTAGTTACCTTAATACAAATGTTATTTTTTATAAAGTTTTAATGAAATCAAAATAACTTTTTGATTTTCCATGGCCTACTTTTGTTTTGTTAAGCAATGGAAAACTTTTCTTAGAGTAGTCCCTTGAAAAATAATTTTTCCACGGCATATGGTACATCATTTGAAAGCTCTTTTTTAAGTGCAATCTGAAAAATGAAAAATCCATGGCTGCTGTAGAAAAACAAAAGTTACCTCGGATATCTCGAAAACTAAAGGATATTCGTTTCTACACCAAAATATTAGTCTCCAAAAAGCGTTTTAATAAATGTAAAAGTCTAAAATCTATCTGACCAATTATTACTTGACTTCATCCAAAAAAAAACACAAAATTTACGTTTTTTTTGGAAGATCTCAAAAAAGATTTCAGTTAGCCGTGATTTCTTAATGTATTTGGAATCAGCATAAAATTTGCTAAAACTTATCCCATTTAACTGGCCTTGTAGCTCTTGTGATTTCCGAGATCGCAATGTGAGCATCGAATTTGGAACACACGGTATATTTTTTAAACAATTATTTTCCCTGCCAAAACGCTGAAACTTGAATTATAAAAAAAGATAATATGCACATTATGTTCAGTACTACTGACTCAATAATGTTAATTTTTAATTTTAACTACTCTGTTCAGTAAAACCAAAAATAAATAAAACAAAAGTACTGGCCAGTTGAACAATCACTTCATAATTTTAAAACGTTCACAGACACGTGTTTCTGCTTTTTTGTGTCATCAGTGTGGCCCCTAAAAGGCCTCGAAAGTAACTGTGAATCTTAATAAATCCTAATGTAATAAAATATTAATGTCTTCAGAGAACAGAATTATTGGAATATTGGAAATTCCCCGTAAGGTTAGAATAATTTAAAACAAATTAGGTGTCCTCTTCTTGATGAAAGTTTAAATTATAGTGTGACATGAAAAATAATAACGTTAAACAATTTTCTTTGCTAATTATTATTTTGAATTTTTACAAAAACTTATCACAGATAGTATAACATATATCTTTTTAAATAATTATTTTCCTATTTGTTAAAACGTTGAAACTTGGATTATAAAATAAGATAATATGCACATTATGGTCAGTACAACTGACTCAATAATGCTAATTTTTGATTTTAACTGCAGCAGTGGTGGCTGGTCAGGGGGAGGCAGGAGGCTGTACCTCCTCTACAATTTTGGGAGAAGCAGAATATCTCCAAACTAAAATTTTCAACAAGTAGAAATTTCTACTTAGGTATATCTCAATTCTCAATGCTGTTTATAATTCATTAATTAATTTTCAGTGTAAAAGAAATTGCATTTCCTTTCCACAAACATGTAACATTGTAGTCCTGATAGTCCACTCCACGTATGCATATTTCCCGGTCTCTCATCACGCTTTCGCACTTGCTTGGATGAATTGAGGCTAGCGGCGAGCCAAACCTGATTTCAATACATTGTTCGTGACCTTGAATAATGGTGCGTATCAGCAAACATTCTGGATCTGTAAAGTTAGAACAGCTAGCGTCCAGCATCCCATCTCTTTCTAGCGCATGTACACTTCAGTTGGGCATTGATCCTCTCTCTCGCAACAGTTTATAAAACAAGGACAGTGGCAATTTGTGGTTTCGTGGGAGAACAACATAAACATACATAAAATATTTAACAAGTGGTTGAAAAATGAGTGCTCTAGGTGAAAATATTCCCAACGACATGTCTTGTTGTCCAGACATGGTGGATTATTTGTTGTTAAATGGATTTAGTTCTCTTAGTTATGATCAAAAGGTAAGAATTAAAAAAATGGTCAGACATACACTGTCAATGCCGTCATTAGTTTTCAAAAGTGGTAAACAAAACAGACGGTTTAGCGATAGCAATTATCAAAAAATCGAGTGGTTAACAGCATCAGCAGTTAGAAACAAATTATATTGGGTAAACAAAATATTGTAAATTTCTTGGATTCGGCGCATAAAAGAGAAATAGAAAATTTTAATGAAAAAGTCCGTGAAAATAGGGAAATATTAAAGAATATATATTTATCTTCTCAAAGAAAATTCTTTCAGAGGACATGACAAAAAAACGCGGTTCGTATAATAAAGGAAATTTCAAGGAGCTAATAGATTTTTTAAAAAAACGTATGATCCAAAATTGGAGAACTTTTTTGAATAACGCCACGGTTTTTTCCCGGACGTCTAAATCAATTCAAAATGACCCAATTGAGAGATGTTAGAATCATTATTAAGGCAAAATTTATGAAGAACTACATAATTGCGAATTTTTCTCGTTGCAAATTGATGAAACAACGGACATTACTTGTAAATCTCAACTTTCCGTAATTTTTAGATATGTAATGCACGGTGAAGTTATTGAAAGGTTTGTTGGTTTTTTTTTGATGTGAGTAGTGGAGAAAACGCGGATAGTTTATTTAAATTATTAATCGACGAATTTGGTAAATTTGATTTGAAAAATAAATTAGTTGCACAAGCCTATGACAACGCTGCGATTATGTTAGGACATCTTAATGGACTCCAAACTAAAATCTCGGCGGGGATACCTGTACCCCAACCGGGCGCGTCCCCAGGTGGCGGATAGGGGAATGCCCTAAGTGACACTGGTGTCACCGGGTAGGTGTGAAATAAAACAACACCCGTGGACCAACAGGCTTGCACAGAGGGAAACAACCTCTTCAAACAAAAAAAAGTTCCCTGGTGCTCAGTGGCGCGGGCCCAGGACCATAGCCAAGACCAAACATGAGCACGGACTTGAATATGGAACAGTTTACGGAGCAGGGAGGGATACCCCAGTTCCGGTCGGGGAAGAGAGTAGGAGAGTAGGCTCCACCCGACCGTCAGCCAGCGACTACTCAGTACCCACAGCGGGATGTCAGGCTGTGGAGGGTACTAATACTACTGACACCCTTAACGAGAGAAGGCAAGCTCTCGATCTCCAGGAAACTGGAGAATATATGGAGATTGGGATCAATCCTACTCCATCAGAAATCTCGATTTCATCGGACCAGGAGCGGGAGCTGTTAAAGTCCCCGTCTCTAAGGGCCGGACAATTGGGAACCACAAAGGATGAGGTATCCAAGAAATTGGATGGACTCAACCTTAAAAGAAAACGACTGGGGGTGCTGCAAGAAGACGCCTTGGTCGTTTACTTAAGCGCGGAATACCTTACGAAACCGCCTTAAGTAAAGTGTTGGAGCAACAGCCAACCGAACAGCAGCCAGAGCGGGGGCAACAAACCTCCTCTGAGCAAGCTGTAACCGGTAAGCGTCTGCGCTCCGACGACAGCACACCACACCAGCGGGCAAAAAAAGCCCCGGGAAGGTGGAGCTACAAAACTGCTTTTTAGGGAAGCCGTGGAGGGGGTCAGAGTGGGCATAATCCATTCCAACTACCCAACGGAGACTCTAACGAGTACACAGATGGGAGCAATACAGCAGGCAATAATGCAAGCTGTAGAGGCAATCCCAGACGAAGGTCCTCAGGTGAGGTTCCTAGGCTGCACACAACGGCCTGGGTGGCTTCTCATCACCTGTGCGGATGGGACGAGCACCTCGTGGATGGAAAGCGCCACAGAACGCCTCCATCCATGGGAAGGAGCGCGTCTTAAATTCGTGCAGGGACAGGACCTTCCCAAACCTCATGTCTGTTCGGCATATATCCCGGATGACGTCGGTAACCGGCTGTCTTCTGAGGTGGTGCTGAACAGGCTGAGGAAAATGAACCACGGTCTGAACACCCGGGAGTGGAACGTACTACACCGGGAGGATTCGGGCTCTGGTCAAACATGGACGTTCTCAGTAGATGAAGCGTCCATGATCACACTGGAGGGACTGAATTTCAGGCTCTTCTGCGGATTTGGACAAGTCCAATTCCGCCCAAAAGTCAGAGGGAGGTAAAGACCCCTCTGATAAGAAATCGGCGGCAGGAACGCCCTCAAGGAAAAGCGAACTACAATCGCTTCCCAAGAGGAGCGAACAGCCCCGACAAGGAACCTCTGGGAAAGGAAAATCCCTCCCGAACAAACCCCATCTTAAGAAGAGTGGAATTAAACCACCTTCGAAGAAGGGAAAGGCGGGGGAACCTAACCCAGACAAAACCACCTCCAGGAAGCGTGAGAAACATTCACCTTCCGGGAGGAGGAGAAAAAAATCCCACCCCCCCTTAACTTACCTTTAAACTCACAAACCTAACCCTACCTAACCCAACCGTATCTCAACACCCCACAACTAGTACCCTTATCCTTAATCCTTATCCTCAAATCAACTACCCAATGACATCTTACATTAGGTGTCTGCAGGCGAATCTACAAAAAGCCAGGACGGCCACATACGTCCTCGGCAAAAGATTCAAGGAAGAGCAAATCGACATTGCTCTTCTCCAGGAACCCTGGACAAGTAACACAGGCCGAGTAAGCGGCCTGGGAAATACTTCTGGCAAGGTAATAGAAATCGGCTCTGATGAAAGACCCAGGGCATGTATCTTGATCAGAAATAACATTAACCACTTTGTTCTTACAGGTTACTGCACCCAGGACGTTGTAACCGTCCAGGTATCGATCTCGGAGGGGGGAAGCAAGATGGATATAATCGTCTGCTCAGCCTACTTCCCGGGTGATAGAAATGCAGACCAACCTCCTCCAGCTGTAGTGCGGGATTTAATCGCCTACAGCAAGAGGAACAATATCCACCTGGTTATTGGATGTGACGCGAATTCCCACCATACAGCGTGGGGAAGCACGAACATTAACCAAAGAGGTGAGTCACTTTTTGAATATTTATTAGGTGAAGGACTAACTGTGAATAACATTGGTTCCGAACCAACCTTTGTCACCAGAAATAGGAAGGAGGTATTAGATATTACAATCAGCTCAAACTACTTGAGCAACAAGATATCCGATTGGAAAGTATCTTCTGAACCCTCGTGTTCAGATCATAAACATATTCTATTCAATATAGAAGCTGGTCCAAGACCTGTGGTGACATATCGGGATCCGAAGTGCACGGACTGGGAAGGGTATAAATATTCCCTCCAGTCTCACCTTCAATCCGCTATCACCACAATCAGGAATCGTGATGAGACTGAAATTGCGGCGGAACAGATCCGCAACGCGATGGTCTCAGCATATAACGAAAACTGTCCACTAAAGACAAAAAGGGATAATAGAGGCACGTCTTGGTGGAACAAAAATTTGGATAAAATGAGAAAGGAAGTTCGACGCCTCTTTAATCGAGCTAAAGCTTCGGGCGACTGGGACCAATATAGATCCGCTCTAACGGACTATAACAAAGAAATAAGGAAAGCAAAAAGGGGATCTTGGAGGAAATTCTGTGAGAGTATAACTGACGTACCTCACAGTACTAGAATCCACAAGATTCTTTCCAGAGAGCCGATAAGGGAATTCGGTTCGTTAAGGCGGCCGGATGGCTCATATACGGACTCTGGAAAGGAAACCTTACAGCTCCTAGCACAAAACCACTTCCCAGGGTGCTTGAATGCGGATGACCAACAGCCGTCACCGTCAGAAGGCCGATTAAAACGACCTGATAAAAATGACTGGCTGACGGCTAAAAAGGTGATCACAATACCGGCAATTGAGTGGGCCATCGGATCATTCCAACCATTCAAATCGCCAGGAGAGGATGGAGTTTTTCCAGCTCTACTACAAAATGGACTGGAAATATTGCTCCCACTCCTCATTAAACTATTCAGAGCTAGTCTGGTATGGAACTATATCCCATCCAGTTGGTCGGCGGTCAAGGTAGTATATATACCAAAAATGGGTAGGAAAGAACCAAGCCCTAAATCGCTTAGACCAATTAGCCTGACATCTTTTCTGTTGAAAGGCCTGGAGAAGGTGCTGGACGGATATATCAGGGGGAACATCCTGAATCATCACCCCCCTCAATATCCATCAGTACGCCTATCAGACAGGAAAATCAACAGAACTAGCACTCAATAACCTAGTCGAGAAGATTACCCAATCCCTTCAAATGAAGGAAATTGCGGTGGGAGCCTTTCTCGACATTGAAGGAGCATTTAATAATGCACTGCCCGACTCCTTATATGCAGCAGTGGCTGCCAGAGGAATTGAGCCTACTATAGGCGACTGGATTCGTGCTATGCTATCAAACAGAACCATAACAACGTCTCTACAGGGAGAAACAGTTAGGTTTAGAGCCACGAGAGGGTGCCCGCAGGGTGGGGTTCTCTCCCCCTTTTGTGGTCACTTCTTGTGGACGACCTACTGGCTATTCTCACACTGTGGGAGGTTGAGGTTCTAGCATATGCAGATGATCTAGTCATACTAGTCAGAGGAAACTCTGAAGGAGTAATATCAAATACCCTTCAAGAGACTCTGGATGCAGTGAGTAACTGGTGCGACGGGGAACAGATGTCTGTAAACCCTCAAAAAAACAGTAATAGTACCATTCACCCGGAAAAGGAAGCTGGAGGACTTAAGACCTCCCACTTTAATGGGTGAAACTGTTCCATTTGCGGAGGAGGTGAAATATCTAGGAATCACTCTGGATAAATCACTTAATTGGAACTCCCATCTGGAAAAGGTAATCCACAAAGCAAAGCTGTCCCTATGGACATGCCGTCGTATTTGTGGCAAATCCTGGGGCATGGGTCCCCAACAAATTTACTGGATCTATATCACGGTCATCAGACCAATGATAACATACGGATCCATTGTTTGGTGGCCGAAAGGATTACAACGGACGGCCAAATCCAAACTCTCTGGACTGCAGAGATTAGCATGCATGACCGTAACGGGAGCAATTAGCACCACACCGTCAGCTGCAATGGAAATCCTCCTGGATTTACCCCCTCTTCATATATATCTGGAGAGAGAGGCCAGGTGGGCAACCTACAGATTGCAACAAGCGGCCATTAATATGCCGCAGACTAGTATCATGGAGCGGAACAGGTTGTTGGATGACATAGAGAATCACAGCATCCTGGGAATGCCCTCGGATACTATGCCTACTATGACCAACTACGAGCTGACCTTCAACATCCTTTCTCCAGAAAGAGATGAGTGGGATCGGAATAAAGCCGACCTACTGAAGGCAGACAGTTGTTGGTTTACAGACGGCTCCAAAACTCCCGAGGGAACAGGAGCCGGAGTACACAGCTACAGACCAAGAGTGAGGATAATCTCAAACCTAGGTACTCATGCAACTGTTTTTCAGGCTGAGGTTCATGCCATTGAACTGTGTGTACGAAGGCTGGAATATATGCATCTTACACGCAGATCAATAAAAATTTTCTCAGATAGCCAAGCAGCTATAAAAGCTCTTGGCTCCTACCGGTGCAACTCCAAAACGGTATGGAATTGTCAGAAAGCTCTAAATCATTTGGGCAAGAACAACAAAGTGACTCTGGTCTGGATACCCGGCCACTCTGGTATGGAAGGTAACGAAATAGCGGACTCCTTAGCCAGAGAAGGAGCGGGATCACGATTCATCGGACCAGAACCAATACTTGGCATATCTTCAAGTACGGCCAAGATGGCTATCTCAACCTGGGCTGAAAGGCAAACTCTCCAGTATTGGCAAGAGTTACCAGGATTAGTTCATTCGAAGGCGTTCATAAAATACCCTTTGAAATCGAAAACTAAGAAACTTCTAGAGTTAAACAGGATAAACCTGAAAACTCTAACAGGCCTATATACCGGGCACTGCCGACTAAACTATCATCTGCATAAACTCGGCCTAGCGGAAAACGCCGAGTGCCGTCTATGCCTGGAGGATGATGAGAAGGCAGACCACATCTTATGCACCTGTCCCGCTGTGGAGAGGATCCGATTCTCAATATTTGGCAAAGGGCAACTGCTGCCAGAGGATCTGGACACATTCTCACCCAATAAAGTTATCAGTTTCATTAAGAGACTGAACTTATTGGGTGAAATATAATTAGGCGTGAGCCACAATAGGCCTGCTGATGGCCGCAGTGGAGGGTCTACCGAGACCCACTCACAACAAACCTAACCTAACCTAACCAAACTAAAATAAAAGATATTGCTCCTCAAGCTTACTTCACTCACTGTTACGCACACAAATTAAATTTGGTTTTAAGTAAAGCCTGTAACGGAATTAAAGAAGTTAAACTATTTTTTTCAAATATTACTGGTTTTTCGTCATTTTTTTCAAAATCTAGTAAAAGATCTGATTAGAATTATGGAATATAGAATTCCGAGTAATGCTCCTACTCGTTGGAATTTTTCATCTAGAGTTGTTTTCACTGTTGACACATACAGGAAAAAACTTATTGACGTTTTCAATTTTATTTCGGAAAGTGAAGACTTTTTAAATGACGATCAGACTTTAAGAGAAGCTTACGGATTAAAATCGTTATTGTTGGATAAAAACTTCATATTTTTTCTAAAGGTTTTTAAAATGATCTTTGAGCAAACTGATGTTGTTTTCCAAATTTTACAGAATAAATTAACTGATATAACATATTCTAAAAATAGACTTAATTCACTTATATCTAAATTAAAAAAGAATTTCGCAATAACGAAATACATTTCAATACTTTATATAATGGGTTTCTAGAAAATATTGAAAAATTAGATGATGAGCCACAGTTTAAAAGAAAGAAAGACAACATATAACTTTGACAGGACAGACATACATTACAAATAAATTTCTACAGAAATTTTGGACACTATTATGGTTTAAATTGAAATTAGATTTTCCGATTTAAATACTTTGTAATGTTCGATTTAGTAAATCCTAATAAATTTATAATGTTTTCTAAATCATTTGCTAACAGTCTAATGGACAAATTAATGGATCAGTATTCATTTTTTAACCGTATTTCGTTAAGAAATAAACTATGTGTGTCGTATTCTGACCAGCAACTTTTAGCAAATTTAAAATCGCCTCGAGAAATGCTTACCTTTATATATAATAATAATTTAAAACCTGTCTCACAGAACTGTATAAACTTTCATCTTTAGTGGCAACAATTCCGGTAACCTCAGCTTCTGTAGAACGATCGTTTTCAGCACTCAAACGAATAAAAACGTTTACTAGAAACACAATAGCTCAAGACCGCCTGTCAAATATATCGCTTATTTGAATAGAAAAACTTTTTTGTCAGAGTTGAAGAAAAAATGATTTATTTTCATTTTATGAAGAAGTAATCACCATTTTGCTAGTTCTGAAAATCGCAGGTTGTCACTGATTTATAAAAATAAATAGACTTTACACCAAAGATTAATATAGTTAGTTACTATTTTAGAAGAAATATTTATTTACGTTATTAGTTTTTAGAAAATATTTTTTATGTAAAATCTTTTTCAAAACTATTTTAATTTTTATTAAGTGTAATAATTTTACACTCTGGCAGTGATAATGAATACAATTTTTTTGTTTGTAGAAAAACACTTTTATTTATCAATTTTTTCCAAAACTATTTTGATCGATGAAACTTGGTGCATAGCTTCTATAACACTCTATATATTACTTTAAAAATCTTTAGTATCCCTACAGGATATGCTGAAACCAAACGGCGAGTATTCTCAGATGATTACATTTCAAAGGGTTGTTTTGTAATTTTAATTTCAAATGTCTGTTCCGACCTTCCACCCTCGTGTCAATTTAAATTACGGACACTGGTCAAACAGGGGAGTTTTAATCCAATATTATTTAATCTCATTTGCATCGTAACTTCTGTAATAATTGCTTTGCTGACTCATAAAGAATTCTTGAACATTTCTAAAAAACTTCTCTATTGTAAAATACAATTCACGAAATCTGTTTAATCGTAAGTATAAATATAATTACTAGTAGCTTACTAATGGCTGGTTTTTAAGGCATGAAACTAAATAGGTGCATGCCTTAAAAACTAGCTACGGAGGTGCTGGGAGGGAGTTTTCATCAATTCTTGTATCATCACCACCAAAACAAAAAAATTACAGGTGATTGAAAATACTAAATTTTATTTAGTTTTTCTGGTAAATTTAATGGTACCTAGGATCTATATATAGCCTTATAAGGATCTATTTCAAACTGCTGTAACTACCAATAATCTTCTACGATAAGTGCGCTACACTAATATTGGCGAAATAGCAGTTTGCAGGTGGTTGAAAGAAGTCAACTTGCAAGCAAGAAGATTAAGATTGCTAACCATCACCACGTAGCTCGCCTTAATTTTACTCAGAAGCGGGAAAACGTGCCACAGTGGCTGTAATGTAACGGCTAGCTGAGTAAGTTCGGACTGTAGTCAAACTCTAGTTTCAGGGTTTTAGTTTTAATTTAAACTTTTGACATATTAATAGACAACAAGCCAATGACGTATTTGCAACACTTAAAAAAATCACTTGCATTATAGATTTAAAAATTTAACAAATGACAAATAACTTATTTTAAAACAAGTGTATGACATTAAAACATACTAAATAACTTAACATAAATCAAAACTGCATACAATAATAACCTACCTTAAAAGACCAGGACACACTTTTCAGTTCAATTTAGAAAAGTTGGACATCCAAAAGGTTCTACAAGCTACCGAAGTTTAAAGATATGGTTTAATCAAATTCAGTGCTCATAAGCAAATGTGACAAAAATATTTCTTACCAGAAAAAAAACAGGAATTTTGTATAAAAAAATTTCAGGCATACTTTATCCTAATTTTAAATTATGTTTAATCTGATACTGCCAACGCCATCTATTGTTATAATTGTAAATCGTGATGGAGCAATTTACAAGTTTCCGGAGTGCAAATTAATGATCATTGACATTGATCATAGAACACGAGATCGATAGAATAGATTTATTAAAATATAAGTGTCCTTACTTAGAGTAAAGCGCGATTTATAGATTGCCGGCCGCCCGTCCGCCCGCCCTCCCGCACGAAGTCGGATTTCCCGTAAGCCCGCTAACATATGAAGCAATTTATAAATTATCGTAACGTAGTTATGACGCATAAGCATTTCATATTTACGTTGTAAAAGGACTCTGTGATATTTACTAAATTTGACAATTTATATTTTCAGTTAACCTATAAGATGTGATGGTGTTTGTTTTATAATTAAATTACAAGAGACTAATAAAATAAGAGAGGAAATAAAGGGTTCATTTTGATTTGTATTTAGATAGGAAAATTCATTGTAAGTACTCTAATGTGACATACTTCTTAAAGTAATTATTAATTATAAAGATAGGTACCTTGAAATGGATAATGATGAGACTGACGCATATTTGTTAGCCACTAGCGTATTGTTGCTTTTGGGGGCTGCCCTTAAAAAAAAAAGTAATAGGACATCTAGGCGTTGGAAAACCCGAACAATATATAGGGATAGAAAACAGTGTGGTTTTTATACTGTCACGTTTTTAAAAATGAAAAGTGATGATCCTGAGCAGTTTTTTAAGTATACCAGAATGACAACTATGGTATTTGATTATCTGCTTAGTAAATTGAAGAATAAATTAAAGCGACGAAGGATTTCAGATCAAATATGCCCTGAAGAAAAACTAGCAATTACTTTGCAGTGAGTTATTTTTATTTTGTGACAGGTATTTCAAATGTAATCTAAAATTATGTTTTCCAGATATTTATCACAAGGAGTAAGCATGCAAAGTCTAGCTTGGTTATATAAGATGGGCCTAACAACAGTTCATAAATGTATTAATTAAGTATTTGGGATGTTCTTTCACCTGAATATTTGAGTGAGCCAACAGTGCAAGATTGGAAAGATATTTCAAATGATTTTTGTAATTTATGGAACTTTCCAAATTGTATAGGTGCACTTGATAGAAAACATGTATCTATACAAGCACCTCCAAAAAGCGGTTCATTGTTTTTTAACTCTAAAAAAAACTTCAGCACTATTTTATTGGCTTGTTGCGATGCAAAATATATATTTAAATTAGTGGACCTAGGGGCTTATGGATCACAAAGTGATGTCGGTGTATTTAGGAACAGTGTATTTGGCACAAGATTAGACACATAGATATTAAATGTCCCCGAAGATAGCATTATTCCAAATATCAATATTGTGATGCCTTATGTATTAGTAGCAGATGAGGCTTTTCCTTTAAAACGCTACATAATGCAAAAATTTGTCAGAAGCTCAAGGGATTTTTAATTATCGATTATCTAGAGCTAGAAGGGTAATTGAAAATGCTTTTGGTATTATGGTAGCTAGATGGCGTATAATGAAGCAAACCATTAATGCGAAAGTAGAGAACATTGATCACATTGTGAAAGCTGTGGTGGTTTTACATAATTTTTGTAAAATGACTACGGAAAACCTAAATGTGTACTGCCCACCTGAATATGCTGATGCAGATGATAAATCTAATGGCCAATGGAGAATGGATACTCAACCTTTACGATCAGTTGGTAGGTTATCCGCAAATACTTCCAGTCGAATTTGCTATCAACTTAGGGACATTTTAAGTCATTATTTTTCAACTATAGGATCTTCCATGGCAACTACAAAGAATATTTCAGGACCAGAAACTATAGTTATTGTAGAATAATATATTTGTGTTTTAAATAATTTTAATGAGAATCTAACATGCCATTTTCTACCTTATTTTGTTTAATTAGGATCGAATTATTACCAATTAATTGTTAACTTCTAGTCTAGGTTGTTGCCTGCTGTAGGTAAGAATGGAATACATTTTTTTAACTAATATTGTACTCTTACTACCCAAATATATATTTTTTATTTTTCTGTTTAGTTGGGAACTAGGGAGTAAAGAATAATTTCATTTTTCATTGTAGTAAATTTTAAAATGTATCGTACAATGTTTTTAAAATGTATTCTGATTAATTAATGTAAATTCAATAATTTATGACCTTAAAACTTTATCATTTTGATTTAAAATTATGAATGTTTTATATTTTGATAATTTCCAGAATAATAATGTACGAAATAAATAAATAATTTATACAAAACGTTGCCTCTTTGTGAACATTTAACTATAGTTTAAACTCATAAATAAAATACATATAGAAAAATAATATATTTTATTCACTATTTTCAATAATATCAACAATTTGTTTTCTAATATTTTTGGCTCTATCTAGTGGTAACTCATCTAAACGATGGGCTATATACTCCCCGAACTTAGCATTGATCGTTTTTTTTTTTTTTTGGTCAGATCGAACCATACTAATTTGACTTGTAATGGCTCTTGCTGCCTCTACCAAACTCATAGCCTCCTCTTGATTTTTATTTCTTTTCCTCTTTAAACTTGGTTCTCTAGACCTTGATGGTGTTGTTTCCCGTGATGTTGAGGGTGTAGGAGTTTCCTCTGTAGTTTCCCTCGATGTTGAGGGTGTAGGCTCCCTACAAACTCTTGATGTTGACGGTCTATCTTCAACATCTTGAGATTGCTGAGTGTCTTCCTCAGCAAAAGACTCATATTTATTTGTTCTGAAATGTTGCATTTTAGATAAAACAAATATTAAATTATAAAACCAAAAACTTACCAGTCATTATGCAGTATGACACAATAAACAAATCTACAAAAGTATAATGGAATACAAACACACAGCACACGTGATAAACACAAATTAATCACGCAGTTGTCAATTGCTTAACGCGACCATTATCAACGTTACTACGCATGATTGTAATCGTGTCATCCCATTGGTTACCGTAAGCCCGTAACGGAAGAATCATGAAACTTGACCAACTTTTTACGGACGGAAGGACTACGGTAGAGGGATAAGGTAATTTATAAACGGTTTGAAGGATATGCTATTATTGAACTTTTCTACGGGTATACGGTATACGGACGGACGGGCGGCCTGCAATCTAT
>JANEYF010005979.1:0-33352 GCA_029963845.1 Rhamnusium bicolor
TACCCAAAGGGTGTTAAGATTGGTGACAAATGACTGCTAATATTCTAGCCATAAGGATCTCTGCAAATAAGAACATCCATATAATGAAATCATTATCAAATTTTATGTGTTTTCCTTTCTTTTTTTCTGTAATTGAAGTTAAGGGTTGTTTTTCATAACGCTATAGGGATAGTTTTGGGGTATTACGTGAATTCTACGTCAGTTTATTGCAAACCTAACGAAACTTAAACATTTTTAGATGTTTTTCAGTCATTGTCGTTATCAATTGGTTTGATGGCAGATGAGGGTGGTTCTCACCCTCTATGGGGGTGCGTTTCATACCGATAGGGTGAACGCTGCAATTCACCTTTATTTTTATCGTAATGCATTCAATTTTTCCCGAAAATATTAAACAAAACGATTCAGGGGGTGTTTTTTGGCTCTAAAATTTTTTTTTGGGGGTATACGACTTTTTTTGACCCCGGATTCGGAATCAGCGATCAAAAATACATAAGGATATACTCATCTCGTTGCTAGGTCAGAATTTTTTTTTTTGAGTGGCTGTGAATCGTTATGTGAATATCACAGACTCTCCATTTTCAGAAACGTTCAACAGTGAACGCTGCTCAACGGGCCACGTTTACTGAAATGGCAAAACACAGGGTTAAACAGCATCCTGCTTTATCGCCTCTTTACTGCTGGCTGCGAGTACTACGCAAGTGAAAACATGAGATCATTCTACCCCATCCTGCATACAGGACAGATTAAATATACACAGTTAATTTTTGAAATGAATATATAACGTTCATAAATCTGGATGTCAACATTTTTATACCGACACGAGCAACGCCTTTTCTTGTATATTTGTTTAATTTTTTTGATTTTCATAATGTACTCAATGAGTTTCTCCTTTCTTTCAGTTATCTGGTGTATCTTTATCTCCAATCTACGCTTTTCCTCCACCACCAATGGTCCAACCACAAGTGATAGGTTATCCTCTTATACCAGCCCCATTAGGACCAATACCATCTCCTATTATACCATCACCATCGCGAAGGGAAATTGTAAGTACTTAATATATTTGTTTATACTCTTAGAAACTTTCTCTTTTTCTCTGCCTCTCTTTTCGTACACGTACAGGGTGATCATTTTAAGTCCTTACTCGCTTCCATTACTTGATTTTTTACTTAGGAAAAAAATTCCAGAACAATGCTTATGCGTTTTTTTTTCTGAAAAATCCGAATTGGCATCCATAACAAAAATGAGGTACATATTTTTATTAAAAACTATTACTTGGAAAAGTAAATTATTACCAGTGTAAAGTCCTTAAAAAATTAATACAAAAAAAAAACATTTTTCAATTGAACCACAAATAAAAAAGTTACAAGGCATTTGTAAAAATGATGATTTTGGCTTTTTTCTAAACAAAATTTAAACAAATCGGAATTCTGTTTTTTGGACGTCATGATAATGGGCATAAAATTCTGCACTACTTTGCTCGTTTTAGCGATTCTCTATCTCCACTAATAAGAAAGATACCCATGTAATCCCATGCCCCGTGGGACACACTTTATATATGCATACATACATGAGTGAAATAATGTTCGTATATAGATACGTATACTTACTAACAACGTTCCACTTATGTAGTGGCAAAAAATCCTTAGAATAACTCCTGATATTAATAAGAACTTTTCTGGTATAACTACTTTTTTGAAACCTATGAAGTAGCATACCTTAAAAACTGGTACACCCTGTATACCTTTAGAAAATAAAAAATAATAAAGTCAGTGCACCTATAATAGATAATCGTCGTAATATCCGATTTGAAATGACGGAAATAAATAATTTTGCAAATATTAATTTCATTCATATTTTTATATGTAGATATACCGTACTATCATTTAAAAACATTACATAGGAAAGTGTTCCGTCAAGATCGTGCATTACCGTAGATTCTAGATACAAAATGTGACGGTGAGTTTGTCACAACGCATATACAGTACACGCACGCGCGCTACGCGAAACGGGCGAGTCAATCTCGGAACTAGTAAAGGCACCTGTGCTACGTGGACATGCTCTGTAACAGAACGTACGCTAGGAGCCTCTAATTGGAAGAACTACAAATTTTCCCGTGTTGTAAAAGTTTTGGTTTATACCATCAAAGAAAATCAGTAATAGTCTTAAAGAATTTTTTTAAAATCGTAAACATAATTAGAAACTTATAAACAAAAACGTAAAATTTTAAAACAAAACATATAAATACTGTTGAAAACGGAATATATAACTATAATAAAACAATACTGCATTGTAAATAATATATTGTCCAGACGGCGAAAGAAGGCCCGCGCAGCAAAGGAGAGTATTGCTGATAATTCGCCAGCTTTCTGTGAAACCATATTCTAGGAATATAATTTTATCTCCCAAAAGAATAGGTGCGGATGGCAAACCATCACAAAAATTTGCCATGCACTAATTAATTTATTTTATTTACGCATTTGAATGGAATGCAGAAATCACATTCTTTGCGTGGGTCTTCTTTCACCGACCAGGTATACAGGGTTATGATAAAATAACGCACAAAATGTACGCCATTTTTTAATATGTCTGTCAATATTTACCATTATATCACACATAATTCTGTATATTTTCTGTAATATTTTGATGTCAGAATTACACTGTTGTTCTATGTTCCATTCTTTATGAGACACCCTGTATAAAAAAACTAAAAGAAATAACGGCACTGAAGCATCCTGTATCTCAAAAATTTTTCTTAAACAAAAATCAATAACACCCTGTATAATATAATTTAGGTTAGGCGATTCAATTTTTTTTTAACATTATACAATTTAAAATTTAGGAAATGGAGAAACCATTAACCGCCCAGTCTGACCTATATTATAAAAAAAAATTAACGTGCATAATTGGAAATACTTATTTATTAATGATAATAAACATTAATAATAAAATAATCGCTGTATAGTTGATTAAATAAAAATTACAAAATACCCAACCTAAACAATATACTTATTATGTTACTGAAGCAATGAAAACCTGCACTCGATTACTAGTCACTTGTTGAAACAGACAGAATTGAATTGAATTGAGTTGACATACAATTAATTTGCTAATATGTTATCCTTCTTTATACTTGTAATTTGTGGTTAAAAGAGTATTCTCAGGGTTAACTAACCAACTTAGCCTCAACATCAAATTTGTTGCACAATTTCAGTAATAGTAATAATTTTATTATTTGTCTGTGAAATAACCTAACGCGCCTGCTGTTTACGAGCATGTCCACGTAGCACAGGTGCCTTTACTGACTTTGTGAAGTTAAACGCAAATCTAGCACTCGTACTGTTACTATATACACTACAAAATTTAATTAGAAAGCCTGCTTTGTGTGTGCATAAAGGATGAAAATAGCAAAATCATATATGCGACAGAAAAAGACTGTGCATTACTGTTGCCTTTTTCTGCGTTATTGTATTTACGAAGTAGCGAGGGCACGCCTCATCGTAACCCTTCCAGATTTGATGCAGTACGCCTCATCAGTCATCACATCCCTTCCACATCTGGTGCCTTCCCTTTCTACACTCAGTTTATTGTAGATAGAACAAACAACAGTGTTGCCAGATGCCTGGTAATTACCAAAGTCTACAGTTTGGAATTTTAACTGGTAGTTGTTATTGGCGCCTCTAATAATGGCATAAGAGAGAAATAACTAAAATCGTTTCATATAAAATGCATAATATGCAACGAATACTGTTCCATTTTACTAACTGTAATGGACATTTGGCTACATCTAGTTGTAGTAAGGCGGCAATACGAGATTTTGTTCATGCAGCTAGGCTCATCCATTTTATGCCACGCTCGAGGAAAACATACAACTTTACTGACACGCACACTTTAATATAATTTGAATTAAAAATTTTAATTTTAAATTATACTGCATGGCCATCAAAGCTTTAGGTCGGCGATGTAAATTTTCGTGAATGTCAACTTATAATTTCATGTGATGTAACAGAAAAACCTTGTAACTTTACATTATTTGTTTTTTATTATTTATACTTATGTTAATGTAAAATTCAATTCAGTAATTATATACACAAATGCAAAATGCATTCTCATTTATTTTTCGCTCGAAAAATCAGTTCATATACATTTATGAACGTTTTTATTTCAAGGTTCAAGAATTTTTATTAAATAGTACAAGTAATGAAAAAATTTACAAACTTATTTTTGGACATTAAATCAAACTAGAAAGAGAATAATTGAATCATTTTCATAATTAATTCAATCCATAAATATTTAGAAATAACTTACTGTACCCTTGTGACGTACAAACTGGTATTCGTGTTATGTGTTACTTTGTGGCACCCTTTAGTACAACAACGGTACTTTAAACTTTTATTTACGATACGGTCTCGAGCACCAGTTCCTGTTTTAAAATGTGGGAACACCACTTTATTCTATCAGCGGTATGATCGGAGCTAGGATAACTCAGTGAAGAAACGGGATGTCCAGGCGGTCTGTGTGTGTGTGTGGTTGTCGGTTGCGTAGCAATGGACAACTTCACCTTACCTAATATTAAACAGTGTAACCAACAGAAAAAGCAGGCCAATAAACCAAGGAAGCGGTTGTGACAATGCAAGCAGGTATATCAAATGTGGCTAAGTTACGGAATCTATTACTACTGAAATGTATAATAATAATGCAAGCAGATAAGTCAAATGCAGCTAAGTTGCGGAAACTACTATTATTACTGGCATTTAGCAAGCGGTTAATGTGTTTTAAAGCGGTTAGTTCGGACGCGGTATTACAGCATGCGGTATGTGCAAAACGGTCCGGGTGCAAGTGGTTACGGTATACAAGCGTGACACTACGGCAGGATATCAATTCAGGAACTGATGGTTATTCGAGAAATGTCTAATCCCGAGTGTACAGCTAGGTTATCCCTTATGTCCCCTACTAGGAAAAAACGTGTTTTAACTTGCGGCCTACTTAGTCAGATTCTATCATCAAACGAGTGACACTAAAAACCTGGTTAGAAGTGTTTCCTAACTATAACACTGGGATTGGATTTTATCCTCAACGAGTGACACTAGAATCCAATCGGTGTTTCGTATAATACATTCTAAACTGCAAACTAGATGTTCCCGAAAGACGTCTTAACTAGATAGCACTTTAATCCTTATTAAACAAAAATGAAATAAATCAAACAACAAAAATGTTCCTAAATTGATCTAGCATGGGATATTCGTGATGACTCGGATATATATCGAAATATATAGTTCGTAACAGTTTATAGGTTCAAACTCCAGGCTATCGCATCGAACACGAGCTGACCTATGTAATCGGATATTAATTCCCGGACCACTTGGTCAGATTTTATCCTCAAATGAGTGACACTAAAAATCTGACTAGTAGTTCTCATTACTATTACACTGGGATTGGATTTTATCCTCAACGGGGGACACTAGAACCCAATCGGTATACGGGGTGGCCATTATCTATCTCCTTACATGGCTAACTTTTTTATTTGCAGTTACAGAGTCAGTTAAATTAATAAAATTGGGCAGAATTGTAAGAGCAATTGATTGCTGTATTGAGAATTGTGGTATATCTTCAGGTTCCTGAATTATACTGAAAAAACTGAAAATGGTTGATTTTTTTTAATGTTAAATAACTTCGAAACCGTTAATCTTAGGAAATCCGTGAAAATTGTTGTCAATGGATATTTTTACGTAGAATTCAATAAACCTATTGCCAATTCCATGGCTGACACGATTTCCAAGATATAACATAAACTTGAATTTTTATAAATGGAAACCATAGTCGGCTATGGGCTTATAAGAAAGCTTATTTCTTTCCGATTTCAAAGATATAAACATTTGTATGTACATTTAAAAAAAATTCAAGTTTATGTTATATCCCGGAAATCGCGTCAGCCATGGAATTGGCAATAGGTTTATTGAACTCTACATGAAAATATCTATTGATAAAAATTTTCATGGATTTCCTAAGATTAACGGTTTCGAAGTTATTTAACATTAAAAAAAATCGACCATTTTTAGTTTTTTCAGTATAATTCAGCAACCTGAAAACATACCACAATTCTAACTACGGCAATCAATTGCTCTCACAATTCTGCCCAATTTTGCTAATTTAACCGGCTCTGTAACTCTGCAAATAAAAAAATTACCCATGTAGATAATGGCCTTCCGTATACATAAAAACATCAAATAAAAACAAAATTCTCCCGGAGCGTGTCTGACAAGATAACCCTATTTTAATTACTGAATCGTGAAACTACCCGAATATCTCTGACCGCTCGGATTAACAGGTATACATATAAAAAAAACGGTAAAATACGGAAAAGCGGATACAAGGCAGTTAAAAATAGATAAATACAGGAATGATTCTTACCACTGTTGTTTGCGGAGCACCATGGAATTTTCGCGTGTTGAGCTATAGCTGGCGGATCGAACAAGTGAATATTTCAGTCGGTGTGAGTAGTTTTATTCCCAACGGTTTGGCGATGAAGTCGCGTGACTCCTGCGTGAGGAACGGAATTTCGACTGATGTGGAAGTGCACACATTCTCTAAGCAAGCTTGGCGAAATACGGTTAAACAAATTCCCTGTGTTATTTGATATAAACAAATGTTTATAAAATGTTGTGAGATTGAGAATAATTTTTTCATAATTTTAGAACTATGTTTCCAAAAAGAAAATAATTAAAACGGCCATGGATTAATATTTGAACTAAATTACTTAATCTTTCAAATTGTAGATTATTTATAAATAATATAAATATATTTACTAATAATAAAAGATTCCTATTACCCTGAAAAAGAAACTGGTTTGAAACAATTATTGTTTAAAAATAAACATTAAATACATATCGTTGTATACAGGGTGTTCCAAAGTGAGGAACAGTCCAGATTACATATTAAAATAACGGAAAATTAATAGCAGAAAAAATCACTTCATTACACCCTTATGTCACACAAATTACTTAGTAACCATAAAAATCATAAAAATAAGATTAGAAAATATTCCAGGTTAAAAGAAATGGCTTAATAAATGCTACAAACTTCAATTTAGTTATTAGTATTAATAGGGTCGATCTTTCCATCTTCTATTAAATTTATTCGGTAGATAATTTCCTTGGACACATTTGTATCAAACTGTTTTCAAGCAAATTATTTATTAAATAGATTTATCTGAAAATGAAAAGAAAAATAGGTCTTAACTGACCAACAGCTGCTTCCATTATCTTGTTACTTATACACTTTCATTTAATTTTATTAGCAGATATGAAAAATAATTAACAAATTGTTTTCTTTTTTACTTCAGATGCACAGAATTCACAAAAGGTACCGGTCAAAATCCAAATCCAAGAGCAGGGAAAGGGAGCCCACCCCCAGACGCTCTAGATCTAAATCCAGGTCAATAGAACGCCAGGTTACTGAGGAAGACGTCGCAAGGACATATACTGGACTAGACAGGACCATTGCGGAAGAGTTTATCGATATTTGCGAGTCTAAAAACACCAGTCTATGTAGTGACTACAGTAGCAACAGCAGTTGCCAGAGTCCTTGTACGATAGGGTGTAACTCTAACAGCGACGCTGCTTCGCATGAATATTTAGTGAATAAAGCGTGAGATGTAGAAACTGTAAGATTCAATTTGTAAATAAAATCTAACATTCTAGTAATTTAGATACAGTTTAAGAACAAAGTACATTGTAGATGACCAGATTAATAATTTGGACTAAGAAACTTTACTTCCTTTACTTTTCGTTGAATAATACCGGTAGTAGTCAACAAAAGATACCTAATTCAAATGATATTTGGAACAAAATAATTTCTTTCTACAAGAAAAACAAACTTCATATATTAAGTCTAAAAAAAATTAACCATATTTTGGCAATTACTGGAATTAACACGGACAAAGAGAACACTTGACTTAGACTGGACTGGCTGCCTTTTGAACATAATAAAGTTGCCTATTGATCAAAATTTAATCCCCCCACCCCATATCGAGAAACGGCCGCTATCTTATTTTGCAACTCGTTAATAGCTGCTTTTGAGAGAGTATTTATTTAGTATGTACCTATCAGGTTGCACACAAAAAGCTTTTTTATAGAATTTTAGCATAAATACAATAGTTAATCATAAATGATCTCAACTGTTGATTGGTCTAAAAATAGTGAATTGAAACACTCCTATGCTTGTGGTCATTGTTAGGACGCTGGAATTTCTTTCCTAGTTGAGAAAATGGCAAAAACTGTGAAGAGAGAAATCCGTTCGATGAATTTAATAAAACTGACGAGGACTTTCATTTCAAACACAAAATGGGTTTGAAATTTATTAACGTTAAAACTGCATATAAATGTATAAAATACTCTCTAATTGATAAAAGAACTAAGTCGGCGATCATTTTTCGAAAGGAAAGCATGATGTTATTGATAGAGGACTTTACTATGTTTATTACACTTACATCATTTGGACGAGGACAAACATTGCTCCACAATGCTTCAAATGTTTTTTCGTGTTGTCAAACCAAAATTATCCCACGTCCAATGGGCAATACAAACTGTGACTATATTGCATGGTTAAGGATTTTTAATGTGCTTCTTAAATAAATGGGAAATAAATAACAAATTAATGCTAAACGATACGTTTGTAATATAAATATATATATTAATGTAGATTTTTTAAATATATAAGACTGTATATTATGTAGTATATATATTTTTTGTTTAATATAATTAATGTAAGATTTACATGATGGCAATTTAATTTGGAAAATTGCAAAATATCATTACTTTTGATTGCTGAAAATACTGAGGTAAACTCACGATATGCCCAGTCTTTTTTGATGTTATAGTTGGATAAAGAAAAAGCTGTAAAACTAGATGGTATATAAAGATATTATCTAATTCTTTACCAATAAGTTCTATTTGATTAAGGACCGTTTTTTTTCAACTGTAAGTTACTGGTGACTAACTAGAAGGTTAAAATGTGAATATAGTCATAAATACATTGTTGAAGTAAAACCACTTCTAATAATTTTGTTAGTTATCAGTTACTTACCCTGAGGTAAAAACAACGACTCTAAATTTCTTATTTAAATAAAAAATAATTAAAAAAAAAAAAAACTTGGAATGACAATTTGCATCATCCACTGATACTTTTTTCTAATTTGGACACTTCGTGAACGCTATATTATTAGATATATGTTACCACAACATAAGAGACTTGGCGAAATAAGTTTGACAGAAATACTTAGTATATTGTTTCTAACATTTGTAAATAGTTTATTAATGAATATAAATAATGTATTATAAAATCAAGTACCTTAATGATAGATAGTAGGTGTAGGTTCCTACCTACATGTGATAATTTAAGTTTAGCCTGTAAAAAAATATGAATATCTATAATTAATAAAGTTTAAATTTTCAAACTGACGATTTTTTACTAGCCCTAGGGTTGAGAGGATTTATCATATGAATGTTATTTGTGGAATTCTCTTATAATTTTCTTTTTCTTCTGGGATCACAAGCAGCATTTTAACGTTGTATCGATGTCGCCCGACGAACCTCGATACCGCTGGATGACGTCATAACAAGGATTATCCGACCCGCTTTTGCAACATCCCACTTAAATTTTGAAAGATGGAAACTAGAGCAACAACTTCTGTGTTTCATCGTGATGTTTCAGTAGATTTAAGGAGCTTTATGGCACCAACATTTTTCAACACGGACCCGTTAATGGGAAAATATGAACATTGTACGTACTGAAAAATCAAGCGCGTTCCCAAACTGATCAGTTTTCAGAAAAGAAATTAGACTTTCATTGGATACACAAATTTTAGTGGTTTAACTGTCAAAGCACAATGTAATGATTACTAGTGGTTTTAAAGTTAAAGTAACATTATTAATAAATAAACACAAAATAAACTTATGTTTGATTTTCACAATTTAATTAACTCATGACAATTATTTCGCCACACAGTGGCTTCATCAGATGGTGAGTACAAGACTAAATTCTTTATTACAAAGTGAGGGTATATATATCAACTAACTAATCTAGGGTAATAAAATGGAACGGTAATAAAATAAGGTACAAAATAATTTAGAAAATATTTAACAGTGGTGAACAGTTTAAATCTAGCTGGGCATTTAAAATAATATTACTATTTTTTAATTTATTGATTTCTAATGTCTCTAATAGTGACAATTTTAATCCTTTATTTTCTGTGTGTAAAATATCAAAATTATTATTAAAAGAATGGTTGTCCTCTAGCAAATGGTTGGCATACGTCGAATCTAATTTATTGTTATTAAAACTGCGTTTATGTTCGGCCAATCTTTTTCCAAAATTTCTTCCCGTTTGTCCGATGTATACTTTAGGGCATGTACCACATGTAAGCTTATAGACTCCACTTGTTTGTTCTTTTTTAGTTTTATCTTTATTGTTCTTAATAAATTTTCCTAAAGTGTTATTAGTTTTAAATGCTATTTTAATATTGTGTTTTTTCTTAAGTTCAACTGATATATTTTCGGTACGTTGGCCTATATAAGTAAGGGTTTTATATCTTAAAGCATTATTAGATTGACCAAAATCTCCTAAATTCGCTTTTTTATATTTTTTTGTCAACATCACAATGGCGCACAACAGCATATGTACGTTTGTCCTCGAACTGGTTTTGAAAAATAGCGGAGTTGTGTAGAGCAACCTCGGTCGTGTTTATAAATAATAATATTATAAAATATATTATTTTTTTGTATCCCCTGAAACATGGACGATACTGTACTATTGATAGCATTTTAACAAAATTCAATCATAACCACATAACTTTTATTTAAAACTCTTTTTTTTATAAGCAATAATAACGATGAATAAGTGTTATAATGAATAACCATGTACCTTTTTCCTTCTTTCATTCATTATGTCTCTTCTGATGGTACCACATTCACCAAATTTGATGTGTCATCTAAAACGCTGTTGACAATCTTAACTTCCAAATTTGGAAAGTGTCCCATTAATATTTTTTGAGTTATCGTGGATACACACACACACACACACACACACACACACACAAACACACACATCCACACACACACACACATCCACACACACACACATCCACACACACACACACACACACATCCACACACACGCACCGACAGACATCATTCGAAAAATAGTCAGAATGGATTCAGAAGGAATCAAAACGTATATATCAATCAAAATCTCGAGGTCGAAAAAATCATGATTACTATATTTCCTTATATTAGGTATAAGAAAGTAAAAACGTGTATGAAGTCATCACGCAAACTGTAATGTCATTTTACAATGTTCTAATCCGAAAGATGAGTAGTTTAAATTAAAAATCGATGTATCCTTTATGATACACTATATATTCCTTATAACTACACTAAATAAAAGTAATCCCTCAAAAACAAAACAGCATGAAAGAAGCAATAAAAATTTTATTCTAAAACGAATCACACAAAAATAGGTTATTTTGTCATAAATTAAATGTGCTCGAAAAAAATTAAACAGCGTAGTGAGTTCTTCGAAAACCTTGGCCTAAAAAAAGAATTTTTCATAAGTTTACAAACTTCAACATTACTACAATAATGATTTCAGTACTAATTAATAGAGCTGTCCGAGGTGGCTGGAGTACAGCCACGGTCTTGCGATGGCGTCACACGTGCCGATTTAGAAGTGATTTACGCTGCAGTCTTATTTGAAAGGTTAATGCGTGAGGTTGTACCTATAAATTATACATAATGTCAAACGCGCCAAAGGGTAAAAAACGACCGTACGCGGACACAGTGAATAAATTTATCGGTGAATTTCCGGATTTATTCTATGACGGATGTAAAATAATTTGTAAAGTTTGTAATCAAGACTTAATGTGCTGGCACAAAACAGATTGTCGTCGTCATCAACACCGTGCAACATCAAAATAAAAAAAATGGCATGCCTTTGACAACTCAGTTTATGTTTGATTTATTGTTAATGTTAATAGCCTGTAATATTCCGCTACACATACTGGATAAACAACCATTTCGGAAGTTTTGGAATAAATACAATCCCCAGGTGAACTTACCAAGTCGTACATCGTTACGTAGATATATTCCAGCTGTTAGTGAAGACATTGTAAATAGGATTAAATGTGGATTAAAAAATACACGGCTCTGGTTATGTATTGACGAGACGACAGATTGTAAAAAAAATTCTATTTTAAATATTATAGTACGTGTACTGGGCCCTCTTAAACTAACATTTCCACTTTTACTAGCTAGTAAAAGACTAACTGCGTGTACTGGCGAAATAATTACGCGTGGGGTGTTGGAGACATTCGAAAAATTTGAACTTTCAACAAGTCAAGTATTGATGTTTGTGACTGATGGTGCTGCGACAATGCGCATGGTAGGCCGTTCTTTTCAAAGAGACAATTGTAGGTTTTTACATGTTACGTGTAAAGTGCATGCGTTACATCTTGTGGCAGAAACGATTCGAAAATGTTTTCCAGAGGTAGATGTATTAATAGCAAATACAAAAAAAGTTTTTCTCAAATCTCCTAAACGGCTTCGAGCATTTCACAGACAGTGTCCTGGTATCCCTGAACCACCAGAGCCGATTCTTACACGTTGGAGAACGTGGTTGAAAGCGGCTTTTTATTATGCTGAATATTTTCAACAAATAAAAGCTGTGATACTACAGTTCAACCCTAACGAGGCTGCAGCTATTAGGGAAAACCAGACAATCTTTCAAGACGTTTCCCTTGAAACAGATTTAAAAACTATTAATAACAATTATAGAAGACTACACGACGCAATAGAAAAATTGCAAAATAGTTCGTTGTCGTTAGTGGAATCGCTGCAAATAGTGGACGACGTAAATACACAGCTACAGGCTATACATTACGAAAAAAAATAATCGCGTTAGTGAAAAATTCGAGAGTGTATTACAGAAAGATCCTGATTTTAGCAAATTAAGACAAATTTGTGATGGTGCATCTACAACTTCGTTAAGTGAGTTCACAGATTGTTTTACTTATGCCTGTATTACATCCGTAGATGTCGAATGGTCATTTTCAAAATGCAAAACATATTTTTTCACCAAAGCGAACATCGCTGACGGAGACAGCTGTAGAAACATACCTGATGCTATTATACTATAGATCTTCCCCACTTTGTGATGACGACAACCAAACTACTTCATAAATCTGCTTAAAAGGGTGAGTTTTATACAAATTTTTATAAAATGTAACATTATTGTTAAACTTTATTTCCATTTACTGTACTTATTCAAGTATTATGATATGATGTAAACATATGAGTCATATGACGGCTCTGTCGGCCAGGTGACCTCGGACAGCTCTACTAATTAAAGCAGTTGTGTATGAATATGAAACCCAATAAAAAGTTACTGCTACTTTTTATTGCTTGAACATTAGGTCACTTGACTTACTAAATGTATATAAAATTTTTCTAATGATTTGTTTTGAACAGTGAATATTCTAAATATTTACGTTATAAACTACAATTTAACTTACCAATGCTTTGCAAAATAGTTTCTGCGTCTTCATACAAAGTGACCTCAAAAATATAGCAATTGAAATGTGTGGCCACATCGCAGTTTTCAGCGCTGAAAGGTATTTTAGAAATTGAGTACATACTGAGTGATCACGAAACCAAGTACACCACAATGTTTGACTATATTTTGTAATCCTTTTCTCTAACATTTTCAAAACGTACAAACCTCCACAAATACATACAAGTTTTTAATCCAATTTAGTTGCTATCAAATGCAGAATGCCTGGCAAGTGAGTGTCTTTTGTGCATATTAAGTTGCCATATCTTCAAATTGCCATCTAACAAAATTAAGGCAAAAATTGACTCGTACCCAGCCTCGTGGTTACCCAGTATAAAGTAACAATTATATCAAAAATTCACCTTGCACAATACCCAACATTTTTAGGATATGTTGGTATACTTCCACACGCAGAAATTTTCATATAGGAATGATCCAGAATAACCTAAATAAGAAAAAAATATTTTAATTGTTATTTGTTCGTTTACGGCTTCTCAAAACGTATACATATTTTTAAATAGCTAGTTCAAAAAAATCCATGTGAATTAACCCAGATAGACCTACCGACCTTTTAAAAGGATCTAGTAGGAAACTGTTTTTAATTGACTTTAAAACTGTTCTGAAGAGATGGCGCCACTTCATGATTCCTTTATATACACTGTTTTAACTAATTAAGAGTTTGCTGTGACTTTTTATGTGAAGTGAAATTTAATATTATTTATTTAATATTATTTATCGGCTTTTGTTATTTGAACATGGCTACTTGCAAGTAAGTATATTAAACAAATAAACTGTAGTAAGTAGTTACTGATAGTTAGATATTATTTATAAAGTGTGTCTATTTGATAACTGAATTTTAAAAGTAAGGTTAGAGTTAAATTTGATATCCCAGATCTACCTAAAATATTAGCAACCTTTTAAAAGAACGGTAGAATTTCAAGTTGCTCTAAAATTATTTTATATCTTTTGCCTTTTCTTCTTTTAATAATTATACGCATCATCCATTAAGTCTTCATGAACTTCTACAAGAGTTGGAAGATCCTGATAATATTTCAGAGCCGCCTCCAAGGATAGTCATTTTTCCCCCAGAGAATGCAAATGATGAAAATACTGATGATAATTCTGGTGAAGAGGACAATATAACTTTGAATAATCTTCCTGGAAGTCAATTACGTGCTGAAGCTGAAATTCAAATATCAGATGAGGAAGAGGATGGCTACGATAGCGAGGATAATTTGCTGTTATCAAGTTTTCAAAATAAAAAAACTACCGTTACAAAAAAGAAGAAACAGTACGACTGGGTACAAAAAGATATTACGAATAATTTTCCTCATTGGTCGGATATGCACTTCGCAAATAACTCATTGTCTCATATCCAACTTTTTGAATGCTTTTTCGATAGTTCCGTAATTGACTTGCCAGTTAATTATACTAATAAATATGCAAATCAGGAGAACTATAATGCTGATATTACTACAGATAAAATGTATTGTTTTATCGGAATTATGATTCTAAGTGGGTACTCGTGTCTGCCAAGGCGTAGATTATACTAGGAAAATTCTGATGATGTCAGTAATAAACTTGTCTCTTCAGCAATGTCAAGGGATAGATTTGCCATTGTCATGAAATACTTACATTGCTGCGATAATACTGATTTAGATGCAAGAGATAAATTCTCTAAAGTGAGACCTTTGCTAAATAAAATGAATGAAAATTATTTACAGTTTGCCCCGGTAGAAGAATGTCACAGTATAGATGAAGCCATGATGCCTTATTTTGGGCGCCATGGTTGCAAACAATTCATTCGTGGTAAGCCGATAAGGTGGGGTTACAAATTTTGGACTGAAACAACACGCCTTGGCTATGTAATTTGGATGGAGCCTAATCAGGGAAAAAACCACAATTTACCACGAAAATACGACATGGGATTAGGTGCTAATACTATCTTGCAATATTCAGATGTCTTGGCTTCTTTGAATTACAACTTACCTTACCATCTATTCTTTGACAATATTTTCACTTCCATTGAACTGATGGAGGAATTGAAGAATAGAGGTATAAGAGCAACAAGCACTCTGAGAGAGAATCGTGTATCGAAATGTCCACTTACTGATTAAAAATTTATGACAAAAATGAATAGAGGTGCCTACGAATATCATTTAGAAAAAGATAGTGGCATATTGGTCTGTAAACGGAATGACAATAATGTCACCTGTTTCTCTACAAATTCTGCCTCAATATTTTCCTTGAATTTTCACAAAAAGATAAAAAGCATATATATGTTCCACAACCAAATTTGGTAAAATTATATAACAGTAACATGGGAGGCGTCGACAGATGCGACCAAAATATTAATCTGTACGGTGCCTCAATAAGAGGTAAAAAATGGTATATCCCCCTAATTGTTCCCTGAATTGAAGTTTCCATTCAGAATGCCTGGTAATTGCAAAAAGATAGGAACGGTAAACTTGATCAACTTTCATTTCGACGATTAGCAACAAGCCTTTTAGAGTATTATAAAAGGGTAACAAAACGAGGACCATCAAAAAGTTCTATTCATTTACATGAACATTCGAGGTATGACCGTCTTGATCACCTAATTATTTATAAAAAAAATCAAACAAAATGTGGTTTGCCACAGAAAGGCAAACTTTATGTGTCACAAGTGTAATGTTACGTTACGTCCTAAAGAGTGTTTTCTTGATTATCGTACAAAAACCTAATAAATTCATAATTATTGTTTTAGTTCAGTTTTCAAATCTTTAATATGCATTGCAATGTAATAGTTCGAATAAATAAAAATTCTAAATGAAAAAAGTTGCTGGTGTTATAAAGTCCTACCGTCCTTTTAAAAGACCCCCCATTTTTTGAAAAACTAAACATTATTTTCGAGATTTTTCTTCTCTACTGTATGTATAATATATACTTAAATAAGAAAGTCACTGGTTTACTTAAAAACAATTAAAAAAAAAATTTCACGTATATCTGGGTTAAAAAATATTACATTAATTTTAGTTTTTATTTATGACATATTAGGAAATCTTTCAAAATTCATACAAATAAAAAGAAAAGATTTTGCTTCAAACAACAGATAGTGCAGTTACCATCTACTTTGGCTTCAGAAAATCTAGCAGAATGTTGAGATTTTGTAAACACGTTCAATTAGTAGTTCTGAAAATACTGTAAAAAGTCCCTGAGAATTCCAGTACAAATTCTGATGGTATACTATTATAAAGAGAAAAAAATGCATCCTCGCATGCATGCATATTCTTCCAAAATCTTAGTTTTTTTGCAAGAAAATGGTAGTGTGCAAACTTAATGCTAGTAAAATTATGTATAAAAAAGAAAAGTTCATCCGTTTTCTCATTTCGACTACTGTCTCTTCTGCGGTAAAAAAGCGACCGAAGAAAGGGAGTTATGAAAGCAACAGGGTCACATTATCATCAATTAGGCATGTATCAAATAAAACTTTTAACGATTCTGCTTTAAAGAAGCTAAATAACACAATAACAAATTAAATAAACTCTTTAGAGATCCAGAAAAAATGATTTGATAACCGTCAAAGCAAAATATCACAACAATTATTGTTTGTCACTTTTTAGAAACTTCCAAAAGGGATTGGACCAAGTTACCCTACAAATAAGAAGTACCTATGATGATAGAGAATATATAATCGTATATCGAACAGCAGGGAGACTGTCAATTCACTTTAAGAGAATTAAACGCAACCCAAATATACGTATCCAACGACACAAATATTAAAAATTAATTACTTCGCGATATAGAAGAATTATATTCACTAAAAGTAATTAATGATTATGTACCATTCCCCCCGCCCATTGTTTTTTTCTTTTGGAACTTTTTTGTCTTTAGCAGTTTTTTGATATCTCCTTTTATTTAGAAGTTATTAGACAAAATTCAAATACATGTTTATAGGAAACCATGTGGTCCTCTCCGGCATTCTAACGACCTGAATAGGAGCCCAACTACGTGAACCACATTTTTGTCATATTGTCGTATCAGGAGGCACTTCTAAAAGGTCAGGAAGATTATTTTAAATAAATTAGTGGTAAGAATTGTCATTCAGTATTTCAGGAAGGAAATGTGGTCCAATCGATTAATTAATCACCAATAATCACAACCCAAACACCTGTGCCGACATCTTGTTTCCACCGGAGTTTCTTAGGTGCCTTAGGGGGTTATTATGGAAATCCGTAGTAGGTTCTCCGGAAATTGGGATTTCCTGTAGTTATTTTTGAAAACCACTGACACCAATTACCGCTAAGAGGATCCCTGGTGGAAATATTTTCTGCCAATAGTCTAATTTAGTCTTACAGTGTTCTGAAAAACAATTCCAGAAGAATGAGTAAATCTAAAAAATTCTGAAACATTCTGAAAAAGTATGAAAAGATCTATGTAAAACTTACTAAGCAGGTTGAAGACTGCATTTTTTACAAGTTTTTAGACTCTTCTAGAATACTTTTTCAGAATTAATCAGATCTTTCATGAAAATTTAGCTAAAGTAAAAGTAAGACTTTTTCAGAGTTAATCAGTAAAATTTAAAACATTTCAGATTTTCGAAAAATTATTTGCTGTAGGTTTTATCATATTTATTACTTCTCGTAAGGAATATAAAAACTTGATAGGAGGAGGGTTATTAGTAAAAAAAATATTAATGTTTATATTCTATACATTTTTAAATTTTATTTACAGATTTTTTTTTGATAATTAATTATATACGGTTAAAATATACGAACTGTTTTTATTAAATAATTACAAGGCGATAATTATTATTATTATAATATATATATATATATAATACAAAGAAATACTTACAAATAAATATATAATACAAAATATTTCAAAAACATTTAGGAAATACTTAATAAAATACATATAATTCAAATTATTTCAAAAACATTTAAGGAATACACTTAATAAAATGTTATATAACACAAGTGATTTTAAGAAATATTAACGAAATACTTTTAAGATAAATATAATATAAACTATTTCAAGAATATTTAATTAATACTAATAATAAATATATATACCTAGTACAAAATATTTCAAAAACATTTAAGAAATACACGTAATAAAACATACAATATTAATACACAATTTATTCTAAAACCATAAGTCTATCGCGTCTAGTCAGTCATAATCAGGGGTTCTGATTGGCCATCCTAAATCGAATGATGCATTGTTGCGCATG
This sequence comes from Rhamnusium bicolor, assembly GCA_029963845.1. Classification (NCBI taxonomy): domain Eukaryota; kingdom Metazoa; phylum Arthropoda; class Insecta; order Coleoptera; family Cerambycidae; genus Rhamnusium; species Rhamnusium bicolor. Next base: position 18,815 of record JANEYF010005979.1, read on the forward strand.
CCATCACCCCACTTTCAATTCCACTTCTACGTTCCACGTATGATGCCAACTTTATCTATGATGACAACAGCTAATGTAGAAGAGGTGCCTTTGGTGTTCGTTTATAAAATAATAGTGTAGTGTTGATTGTTAGTATTATATCGATATAAACAAAAGCACGTATGTCTAATCGAAAATATTGTAAAAAGTACAGATATATCCGGAGCTATGTGAACATTAATAATAATGCATGCCCACTTGTTGTACCAGCAACGGCTTTGGCGGTGCAAGATTTGGAATTTTTGGAAATGAAATGAATGCAGCTACTAATGATAGAAATCAAGAATGCTCTGTGCATCATGATCCAAACGATCCAACTTTGTCTGAAATACTTTGTATTATATATATATTATAATAATAATAATTATCGTCTTGTAATTATTTAATAAAAACAATTCGTATATTTTAACCGTATATAATTAATTATCAAAAAAAAAATCTGTAAATAAAATTTAAAAATGTATAGAATATAAACATTAATATTTTTTTACTAATAACCCTCCTCCTATCAAGTTTTTATATTCCTTACGAGAAGTAATAAATATGATAAAACCTACAGTAAATAATTTTTCGAAAATCTGAAATGTTTTAAATTTTACTGATTAACTCTGAAAAAGTCTTACTTTTACTTTAGCTAAATTTTCATGAAAGATCTGATTAATTCTGAAAAAAGTATTCTAGAAGAGTCTAAAAACTTGTAAAAATGCAGTCTTCAAACTGCTTAGTAAGTTTTACATAGGTCTTTTCATACTTTTTCAGAATTTTTTAGACTTACTCATTCTTCTGGAATTGTTTTTCAGAACACTGCAAGACTAAATTAGACTATTGGCACAAAATATTTCCACCAGGGATAACATAGATATTAGTCCTTCAGACTGTTTCTAAAGATTCTGGAATATTTTTATTTGACAACCTAATTCCATTGTGGACCTATTTACGAATGTCTGCTATAACAAGTAATTGGTTTGAACATGCGTTCTTGCTTCTGTTATAAATGCATTTATGAAAGAATAGACAGAAATATAACATTGCTAAAGGACATAGGTACCTTAATAAATATTAAAATAGTTAAATTAAAACAGACTAGTCTGCAAGACGGTGTGCAGTGATACGAGCTAAAATTTGTCGGATGACCTGTGTTATCCTCAAAACAAATAAAAGTAACGCCACGTTTGCATTTTAAAATCACTTTTGTCTCGCTAAATGATATTTTAAAAACATGTGTTAATCAGAGAATGAATTTCTAACTAACCTCATTTGATTCTACATCTTTGATTTTTACACCGATCTCTCCAATTTCAAATACGACGTTCTTATTTATCCGATTTATTGTCATGCCGTTCGCCGAAAATATATTTTCCTTCACTTTAGTCTGCAACACATTTCTCATTGCTTTTTCTACTTGTTTAACATTACCAACGGATCCAACATCAACGAATCCCAAATATTTAACATCATATCCATAACTAAAACGCACAACATTTTACATATACGAAACTTTTTTTTATTGTAAGTAGGTAAATCATTTTCACTCTACTCTTGGCAGTCTTGACTATTAATAAAGAAAATGTTGCAGATATAAATTTTGGTTCAGATGTGTAATGAGTACAGTCCTTAATTAACTGTTTTCTGCTAGGTAGTAATTTATTCCAGTTTGATCCACTTTAAATTTGACTTACCAAGTTTTTTTATGTACAATAATTTCGTCCTTTAATTCCTCATACTGTTTTATCACAATTTCACAGTTAAGATTTAAATGCTTCAATAAAGACTTAATTGGCATGAAAAATTCTTTGGTTTCATGATTGTAAGCTTTTGCTATAGTTAAATTGATTGGTTTAGATTTTCGACTTCTCAATATACCATTTAAATGGCCTTTGGAAGAAGAAGTAATATGTAATCCATTTAATTTATCAAGTACGTCTCCTATTTTAATACTACCCTAAAAAATACAAGAAAAAATAATTCAAGATGATGACGATAGTGAAGATTAATATGATAAAGTCTAGGTCAATGTTTCAAAATAAAATAAATAAAGCAACGTTTTTCTTCAACTATTAACTTAATGATCTGGACCTCTATGAAAAAGTTTCTTCCAGTTTGTTATACCAATCTGGGATCAAGTTTGATTTTATTTTGGACCTATGAGACCATCAATAATAAACATTTAAAAAAAAATTACGTGTTCAGCCGCTACACTATTGGAAGCTACGTTCACAATTACTGCGCGTTCCTCGGTGAAACTAAAAAAGAAAGAGACATAATTGAAACGTTATAAATATAATACAGGGAAATATTTTATTGTAGCTGCGATATTAAGTTTGTTATTCGGTTAATCATTGAATGATATTGAAAAGTTTGACTTCATGAAAGTATCAGAAAATATTTTAAGAAAGTATTGATAGACTGCAAAAATTGTTTCTTCACTGTAATTGTGATTCATAGGAAATTCAAAATAAAATTGTATATAGTATAACAAAAAGGGTTGATATAGTTTTAATCTATGATGGTGCAAATTGATGCGCAAGTCAAAACACGATCACAGCATTTATATTAGTACACTTGTAACATTCCCCAAGCGAATGCCTTTATGTTATTAAATGAAGTTTATACTGAAATTACACTAATTACTCACCTTACACTCAGTCCCAATTTTTTACAAGGTACCAGTTCTATATGTACTAAATCTGGAATGTACCAAGTACAATCCAAAAAAGAAGAATTATTTAAATCTAATGAGAAGTCTATTTTGCTGATTTGAAACAGGACAGATAAAAATATCTCTGCTAATATCTCGTCGCCAATGATAGAATTACTTCCGTAAAACAAATGAACACGTCGGGTTCGCATCTACAAAAAAATTATATAAATAATAATTTTTTTATAAAGCCAAAGATAAAACCAGGCACAAGTTTCACAAGTAGCTACCATTATCTTCAGACTGACTTTAAAGATATTACCATTGATAGAAATGGAATGGAAATGAAAGGATTGCCACCAATTACGCCACAGGTATAAAAAATTGTAGTAACTTGTTTCAAATTGGATCAGATGTCAGCACAGCATAACCATCGTCGAATTAATAGTGAATTCAATAAATAAAACATGCACATATTACTTGTTTTTTTTTATTATCATCTGTTTAATAATTAACAAGAATTTATTTAATAGAAAATTTAAAAAAAAAATAATAAACTACCTCATGGTAATTCGTAACAAAGAAATTATTAAATTGTGGTATGTGAACGTCTAATTATATAAATTTATTATAGTCCTACTTGTTTATGTTGTCGTGCATACTCAAACAATGGCGACATGCCTTTCCTTTTAATTTCTGTGATTGACTATATATACAGGGTGGATCATTTTTAATTCCATAACATTCCATACCAATGTCATAAACTGTCAGAGATAGTGGAACGGCTTTATTTGACAAAAGTTATACAATCTCAGTCTTAACAAAAAGGTATCTTCAGAATCGACATACCAGAAATTCCGTTCCTGAAACTTTCGAAAGACTGAAATTATACTATATCTTTATTTATAATCATGGAGTTTTTATTTATAAAACGATTTTATTGAAATTTGTTATTGATATTAGTCGACATGCAGAATCTAAAAGTATCATCAGAAATTTTTTAGGCCTACTAGTTTGGGGTAATTATAATCAACTTTTTCAACTGTTTGTCTCAATTTCCACTTATAACAACTAAACCATAAATTTACCAAAAACTACTTTCGTACTTACTAAAAATTCCACTGGGACATGGAGACACTTCTTCGCCAAGCAATATTTTACCAGCAATCTGAACCTCGCTCCATTATTTACAATATCACAGCGTTCCTTGACAATGTCGACACAATTTTTGTATGTAAATGTAACAATACCACTTTTTGCCTTGATTATGCTTACCATCCAAGCATATGGGTCTATAATTCTTGTGAAATACAAAGTATTTTGCTGGGCTATTAAACCCTTATTGAACACTTTTTCTAGGGTACGTCCCAGGAGAATAAAGTAGAAGTAATTATCGTAAATTTTTCCATTATTGTTAATAACGTTAAAAAATTGCTGAACACATCCTGAAATTGTTGATATGCCATAAGGTGAGTTTCTCAGTAGTAGCTTAGCGTTAAGAGTAGTTTAATAGACGCAATGGATAACGATTCATTTTATGGTATTTATTTATTTTACATACACATTGAGTAGTGGTGAGAGGTATGTGAAATTTCTCATATGGTCCAAATACTACTATCCGACCGACATCATAGATGTCTCTGCGAAGCAAGTATCGAGAGCGGCGACCTCTAGCCCGATCTATCTTGATTTGAAGGTATAATGCAATGCAGGTCGGGGTATTTGCCCGCTGAGTAGTTGTTTCGTTCAAATCATATTTAATAATAGTAGTTAGTCCGCCTGGGCTAGAGGTCGCCGATTTTTGGTACTTGCTTCGCAAGTCGCTATCCGCCACAGAGACATCTATGATGTCGGTCGGATAGTAGCACCACTACTCTATATTTGCTGCACCAGTATTTGTGTGTGCTTAAATCTGCCTGTAATTTATTACAGTCAGATATAATATCAATTTTATGGTAAATTTCCAATCCGTCAGCATATAAGAGAGATGGACATTGGAGGTCAAGTACGATAGCATTTATAAATATGATGAACAATACGGGGCCCAATATCGCACCATGTGGAACGCCTGATTGAGATATAAATTCGATAGATCTATAATCCTGGTAATGTACAAATTGATTTCTGTATTTAAGATAAACCAAATTATTTTTTTTAAATCATAAGCAAATTTAATATGAAATATTACAGGCAAAACTGACCTTTTTTTTCCAAAAACTATATAAAAATGTGGACATTTTCGTACGCGAAATGAGAAAGAATACTACGTTCTAGAACTTCTGTACGCGTCCAGGAACGAATTAATTTATTGAATAAAATACATCAGTACATTTATAAATCTATAATTTTAACTTTACCAGTTACTTTTAACAATTATTATAATACAGTTAATTAATTAATTAGTTTTTTACAATGTATAAATTAATGATCCCAATATTGCAACGACTTAAATTTATTCCTGATGGATGCAGGGCTGTTTCTTACATAACACTTTCTTGATTTGGACGCTCAATCATAGTGCAATTATTATTGCAATTAGTGATGAGATGTTTTTACGGAAGCAAGGGTAGTTGGAGCAGGATGTTCAATCATTGTTGAAAATTCGTCAAACAAGAGGACAGATTTATTTAGGATTTTATTTCAAATTTGAATTTTATTATGAATAGAATCCTCGATATATGCTTCCGCTATTGTAGAAGACCACCACCTCTCATGTCGCTTGAAGCCGGTAATATCAACCTCAGATTCGGCCAACAGTGTTGCAGAATAGCACCTAAAGTAGTAGCCTGTGTAGGTTTCAGGTTGTGGCAATTTCAAAGATATTTCTTTTGGTGTATTTTTTATTTTGTTTATACCAATCACTTGTTTAGCGTATTTTCTATTAACATATTTAATGAAAACTTTATGACTGCTAGTAGACATAAGGCACAGCAACATGCTTTAAATATAATTTAATATAGACCAAATTTGAAATAACGAAAGTTTCTTGAGTATGAGTTGGAATACGAGTTTTTTGTAAGAATCGAATCATTATCCGTCATTTTTCATCTCTTCTGCATGCCCAGTGAATGCCTGTTATTAAAATAACTTGAACCTGTCTTTACGTTCGTTGGGTGTGTCTTATTCTATCTTATTTTATCTTAGTTTGCAGACACCCGCGCGTATTCTTTTTCTAACTGGCCACATTTGGCGTTTCACATAGTGTAGATTACCCTCAATAATAGGAAACGTTTAATAGCCGCCTCTTGTACAAATTTTTCAATTTCTTCTTTTATTAAGATCCTCGACTTTTTGGACGGTACAAAACAGATCTACTTTTTTAAATATATCAATTTTAAAAATTTTGTTATATTTATATTTTTCTTAACGTTTAATGTACTCTTCAACATGGAAGATACGAACTATAGTGTTGAGGATTTCACTCTGTTAATTTTATATTCAAAATAAGCCAACCGCGCATTTTCAGGCCCTCTTTTTGTCTTAACACTGCACCATTTGTGTGCCCTTTATAAGCAGTTTCATACTTCTTGGTCGATTTTTGAGGAACATGTGTAGAAATTGTACTTTGTGCTGCTCAAGATATTTCGGGAGATAAATACCATTCATCGTTTTCTGAGTCCATTTCTAATATATACTTCTTTTAACACTACTTTATTCTCACAATATTGTTCTTAACTAATAGTATTTTTCATTGGCCGAACTGGTGCTGCACACGGGCGGTACTCACACTGAACTAGTTCTGTCAGAATTACACTCTAGTATAATCCCTTAGATTAGAAAAGAGAAGTATAATCCCAATAGAATGGGAGTTCGATCCTCGATATGTCTTTTTCTGCGTTTCTGGTATGGGGAGCAGAGGTTATGTCAAGGATTCACGAACTTTCGGAATTGAAATTATTAATTTATTAAAAGTAATCCAAGAATTCAACATAAATTTTATAACGCTCTCAACTCCTTCAACTTTTGGCAGGTGTTTCCGTGCACATATTTTGAAATTTTCATCATTTTCACTTTCACTACTGCTGATTAAAAATTAACAGATTGCAGAACCACCTTTTTTCCTTCGCATACTTTCCGCCATTTTTTAATTGCACGACCTCTGAAACCTCGTGCGAGAAACATACACTCAGAACAAAAATTACTACACTAGTTTCCCGATGGAGTTTAAAAACATGCACTGGTCTGAACAATAGAATTTTGCATCAGTTTTACCAATGGAAAACGATATAATTTTCAACAATCTTCAAAACTGATTTTTTGAAAGCAACTGTTTATTTGTTTATGTTTATTTCGTTTCTATCATTGATAATCTATTCAAAGCATATTTGAGTGATGATTAATTTTATAATTATTCATAAACTCACAAATTCTTAATATTAATGCAGTTTTCGAAACAATATTATTTGTATCTCGAATGCGAAATGCTTTTGCGTTTACGAATGAGTCTGTCATTCTCGAACGCAAGAGTAGCATTCGCATTTTAGACACAAAAATGACTATTAAAATTCGGAATAGGTTTCGTTTTATTGTGTCGTTTTACGGAAGTTCCGTTTTGAACTTTTAAAAAAGAAGACACAGGTTTTGCCAGTAATTTTTCCTACTAAAAGTACATGTGAATTAAAACGAGGTACTTAATTGTTTTCGTTTTCAGTTATCATTAATACAAAAAGCTGAAGTATGAATTTTAGATTTGTTGGCCGTCTTAAAACAAAGATTCAGTTGTGAAGCATCTTTAATCAAACATGGTGACCTCTAAACTGGTACTTAATTGTAGAAATATAGCTGAATTATTTGAATTTAACTCAGTTAAACTTGTGCCGGTGTCCTAATAGGGCAGTGATGAGTAGAGCTGTCCGATGTGGATGGAGTACAGCCACGGTCTTGCGATGGCGTCACACGTGCCGATTTAGAAGTGATTTACGCTGCAGTCTTATTTGAAAGGTTAATTCGTGAGGTTGTACCTATAAATTATACATAATGTCAAACGCGCCAAAGGATAAAAAACGACCGTACGCGGACACAGTGAATAAATTTATCGGTGAATTTCCGGATTTATTCTATGACGGATGTAAAATAATTTGTAAAGTTTGTAATCAAGACTTAATGTGCTGGCACAAAACAGATTGTCGTCGTCATCAACACCGTGCAACATCAAAATAAAAAAAATGGCATGCCTTTGACAACTCAGTTTATGTTTGATTTATTGTTAATGTTAATAGCCTGTAATATTCCGCTACACATACTGGATAAACAACCATTTCGGAAGTTTTGGAAAAAATACAATCCCCAGGTGAACTTACCAAGTCGTACATCGTTACGTAGATATATTCCAGCTGTTCGTGAAGACATTGTAAATAGGATTAAATGTGGATTAAAAAATACATGGCTCTGGTTATGTATTGACGAGACGACAGATTGTAAAAAAAATTCTATTTTAAATATTATAGTACGTGTACTGGGCCCCTCTTAAACTAACATTTCCACTTTTACTAGCTAGTAAAAGACTAACTGCGTGTACTGGCGAAATAATTACGGGGTGTTGGAGACATTCGAAAAATTTGAACTTTCAACAAGTCAAGTATTGATGTTTGTGACTGATGGTGCTGCGAAAATGCGCATGGTAGGCCGTTCTTTTCAAAGAGACAATTGTAGGTTTTTACATGTTACGTGTAAAGTGCATGCGTTACATCTTGTGGCAGAAACGATTCGAAAATGTTTTCCAGAGGTAGATGCATTAATAGCAAATACAAAAAAGTTTTTCTCAAATCTCCTAAACGGCTTCGAGCATTTCACAGACAGTGTCCTGGTATCCCTGAACCACCAGAGCCGATTCTTACACGTTGGAGAACGTGGTTGAAGAGCTTTTATTATGCTGAATATTTTCAACAATATAAGCTGTGATACTATAGTTCAACCCTAACGAGGCTGCAGCTATTAGGGAAAACCAGACAAGCTTTCAAGACGTTTCCCTTGAAACAGATTTAAAAACTATTAATAACAATTATAGAGGACTACACGACGCAATAGAAAAATTGCAAAATAGTTCGTTGTCGTTAGTGGAATCGCTGCAAATAGTGGACGACGTAAATACACAGCTACAGGCTATAAATGACGCAAAAAATAATCGCGTTAGTGAAAAATTCGAGTGTATTACAGAAAGATCCTGATTTTAGCAAATTAAGACAAATTTGTGATGGTGCATCTACAACTTCGTTAAGTGAGTTCACAGATTGTTTTATATGCCTGTATTACATCCGTAGATGTCGAATGGTCATTTCAAAATGCAAAACATATTTTTTCACCAAAGCGAACATCGCTGACGGAGACAGCTGTAGAAACATACCTGATGCTATTATACTATAGAATTCTTCCCCACTTTGTGATGACGACAACCAAACTACTTCATAAATCTGCTTAAAAGGGGTGAGTTTTATACAAATTTTTATAAAATGTAACATTATTGTTAAAATTTATTTCCATTTACTGTACTTATTCAAGTATTATGATATGATGTAAACATATGAGTCATATGACGGCTCTGTCGGCCAGGTGACCTCGGACAGCTCTAGTCATATGTCAGCGAAACAGCGTTGCCATTTTCTTTAAATTTCTATTTGTAACTATAAAAATTCTAGAGTTCACTTTGTTTGTAATATTGTGGAATAGTCCCCGCATAAAGTTGATTAAATTAAAATAATAATGAATACAATACTAAGTTGCAAACATATATGTTGCTTAATAATTTTTAAAAAGGTAATTAAGAAATTTAATAAACAAATAATAAGATAAGTAACAAAAAAATAATTTAACAGAATATAATTATTGATAAATTCAAATAGATATATAACAAATAAACAAATAAATATAATAATTAGTAATGACAATTAACGCATTTACCAAAAATAACAATTTATAAATCGTCAGTTAAATCAAATTTAGTCATCTATTTTATGGTTTATTATAACTATACTAAATGTATTACAAGATACAAGTAAATATTTACTTTCGACCAATCGACCATGTTTAAATAGTGATAAAAAATAATTTGCTCTGAATAAAAAAATGAGATCCTTTTAAATTGGATATGACTTAGAATTTCCTCCACCAATGCGTTATCAGAGTCTGATTCTTCTTCATCGTTTGAATCTAAATCTTAAATAACGTTTCCCTCACTTTTAATGTTGGTTAGACTAAATTTTAAATCTGTGTTATGTAATCAGCGACGAATTGGAAACTTGTTCTTGTGATCCAAGTTTCCCGTCAGTAGGTAAATCTCACTGGAATTTTGAAACTGAAGACATTTATGACAAAGGTTGATTCTTAAGGCCTTGATATGTTTTTGTTTACAGAATTTGTCTATCATTTGCAATTTTATGTTTAAACCACATTGATTCAGAAGTTTATATTGGTGGTTTTCCCTCGCCTATACCTAGTCTATTAAATTTAGTATAACTTCTAATAAATTGTCAACAAAAATTAATTGTATTCATTATGTCTACGGAAAATTTTGACCAGATCCCTTTCAAATAATTTCATTTTTCAAGTTTCTTCATTTGTCCCGTAAGGCTCATTGCGAGCAATCTAAAAATAAGCGTCTGGATCCGCCCCTTATTATTGGATGCTTGTATTGATTTTATGGTAATGGAGGTACTCAATAATTTCGTTCTCTTTTTCCACTAAATATAGGCAACACAAAATACAATATAATGCTCGTAGTATTTCATATTTATACTAGAAAAACACGTTAAGCACATTATTCAATAACAAACAATTTTAAACAATTCGATAAGAACCTTATCGCTCTTTAATAAACCTAGCAAAACGAGTAGTTAATGTTCTGATAACAAGTATCATTTCGAAGGCATCTTTGTTTATGTTTATAGTCGTAGATATCGTATAGCAAATCTTCTGTTGCACATGCATATACTTAAATCAAAAACATACTATTTGATAAAATTTTAAGAAAGAAATAAATTAGTATTTACACGAAGATAAACCAGTTTCAAAAAAACCTAACCTCAATTCCTCGTCGTTCTGCATAACATACACAAATTAAGCATCAATAAAAATATAAATATTTACCTTTAATGTCTTTGATTAATGGGTCACTGACTGACATCCTTATCACAAAATTAACATGTAAAATAGATTAGATATTCTCATTCGAGTTATATCGCTGTTCGACGCCGTTCATCACATATACTTCAACTTCAAAAATATACAGTCAGTACGCTGTTCAATGTCAAACTGATTGTGATTAATCTTTAGACGGAAATATTAACTACAAATATAATAAAGTGAAAGATGGCTGCGAATATTGTGCATTTTAGCGTCACGGTAGAGGAGGCTAGGAAAGTTTTTCAGAGACGAATTTAATGAGGAACCTGAAATCGCAGTCGTTGCACCGGGAAGGTTAATTTAATTGAGGAACACACCGATTATAATGATGGATTGTTATGCCTATGGTAAGTGTTCTATTTAATACTGTACATATTTCACTCAACACTTAGAGTTACAATTTAATGACTGAAAATCTCTTACTAAAGCAACAGGTTATTAATAATGATGGATAAATTTTTCTTTAATCGCTATACAGTAGCATATTTTCTTATAAGGAAACATTTTATTTAATTTACAACAAAGCAAAATGAACTAAAATAACCGAAAATTAACATAAAACAGGTAACTACATTTAAAATATTGTACCAATTTACTATTTATATACACAAATGTTAAAATTTTCATTTTAATTTATGATTTGGAAATGAATAAATACGACAAGCAGTCAACAGGCCTTTAAAGGCGACCTATTCCTGTGCCAGTTAAGTCAAAATTCAAATTCAAAAATTCAGAACAATTTATTTACCAGTTTTTGGATTAACTTGTTCCTCCCATTACCCGCCGCCAGCACCAACCCAACATCCACGCGATGGTACATCATGGCAATTGATGGGTTGAACGGGAGTGAGGTCCGGAGGATAAACAACAATTGATTAAAATTCTAACACCTCTTCCTCATCTTAAATAATAGACTTAAAACTAATTACGCTGTAATAGATTGCAACTTAAACTACTTAATATCTAATATATACAACTTAAAAATAGGGTATATATACAATATGTCAAGGACACTGTTTTGCTGGGTTGACAGGAAAATCGTTCAACACACAAAAAAAAAAAAAAGCACGCAGATCTAGAACATGGCCAATTTGAATTTTAGACAAAGTGTAAAACAATTTTTAGTAAAGTTACATAAAGGATTTTGAAGATGGAACAAAAACGTACACAAATGAAAAAAGAAGAAGAGGGTATTAATTTTTTGAATTTTGACACCGTGAACTAAATTGATTGCCAAAATATTGGCAACGTCATACTATGGCAACTTCTGCTTAATCCTGAATTGGGTATAATGTTCCTAATTTGTGTTATATTGCATGCAAGTGGATTGTTGGAGAGTTAATTAGTATAAAATTTTTAAGTATGTCGGTGATATATTGCGTTAGTAGTCATATGTCGATGATTTCGTGTAGATGACGATGGGCGTGTATCTATCAAGGGAAGCATTTTGTTTTGGTGAATTTGAAGTTTTTTAATGTTGTCGCGGATGCTGAGCACCACGCAGGAGCTTCATACATTAGGCTGGCCTACTTATTTTAGGTGTAAATTAATTTTTTTATTTGTCCTGCGCTTTAGTCTGTTATTCCTTGTTATAGGTGGGTATGAGCTCGTAGTCAAAGCCTAGACTTTTCGTACAGTCACCCCAGCATGTCGGTCGAAAGTTAACACTCTTATCCAGCCGAACTCCTAAATATTTTACAAATGGTTTGTTTCAATTTGGTGTCCCGTGACCGATATTGGTGTTAACATTCTGTTATTTTTATTTTTTTAGTGAGTGCTATAACTTCTGATTTATACACATTTAGGTTCACCTCCCACACTGGTCATAGTACAGCTTTAGCCATATGCGCTTTCAATAACATATTTCTGCTTGCGCACTATATGAATGACGTTATATGTTCGTATCATCGGCGTACATACACTGGCGAGTTTAATGTTTGGAAACTGTGGAAAGTCAGAGGTATAGATCTAAATAATTTCAGACCAAATAGCAAGCCCTGCGGAACACCCGCGTAGATGCTCTTTGGTGTTGACGGTGTGTTGTTTGACTCTAACCTGCATTGTTCTGTTGTTTAAATAGGAATATATGTTTCAATGAGTGTAATGGAAAATTGAAATTATGTAGTTTGTATATGAGCCCCGAGATCCAGATGGTATTAAAGGCTTTCTCAATATCTAAGAGCGCCATGGCGACGGTGTTCTTTCCGATCCTGACTACTGGTGATGTTGTATAGTACTTGCGTTTAAATCCCCTTGATCTGAACCATGGATATTTAATTTTTCTTGAGCAGTAACTAATCTGATAATAAAATTTTCCACCATTTTTGATATTCTATATCTCTTTAGCTACAAATTAATACTGTCTCTTAGCCTCCAACCTTCCCCTCCACAACATACGAAAAATCATAAAAATATTCGTAGAAAACATGTAATTAGTACAACTATGGTTATGTTGTTCATGCATAAATCAAATTTAAAAACAAAATACTAGTGATTGTTGGAAAATTTTTTGGTAAGGGTCATAATTTGGGGAAAAACTACTTTTTAACTTACCGACGTTTCGGTAATTTTTAATACCATCTTCAGGGCAATTAAATAAGTTTTCTGGTCACCATAAAATATATATAAAACGTGGGAAACAAACAGATAAAATCGTTGGGTATTAAAAAAGTTAGTGTACTTATGTAACATATATACACTTTTTGCTATATATCACTTATAAAGGTACAAGAATTAATTATCAGACTGTAATGCGTGTAATGGTAATGACACGAATGTGACATTCGTGTCATTACCATTACCTGAAATATGTATATACGCATAGGGGGGGGGGGGGGGGGGGGGGGGTTTTTTTTATGCTCTTAACGTGTTTGTTTATTTATGGTGACCAGGCATCTAATTAATTGCCAGCAAACGTTGCAAGTCCCAGATATAGACAAGTTAGATTTTTTTCGCAAAGAAATTTTCCAACTAATTAAGTCGGTCTAAAAACTTTCCTAATACTAGTGAATATTTGATACAGTCAAACGTATGTACTAAATATACAAGGTGTCTCACCAGGAACTGCATCGATCGATATAGGGAAAGTACGCACCAGAAAATTTTTGAAAATTTATGTGAGCTACTACTAACGGCAGTGTGGCCCAATCCAACTAAAATAAGTACAAAGCATGCTTTGGTTATACCTGAAGTCGATACAACTTGCTTATTAAAAATGGAATACCCTACATATTTTAGATATTCGAAAGATATAAAATTCTGGGTAAAGCATGTAGAATACGTTATGCCTAAACCCAGCCGTTTCAGAGTTATTTGACATTTTAAAAAAAATTTTGACAGGTGTAATGGTTTACAGTAACCTTTATAACATTCTTCATACTGAAAGATACTCATTTGCTATTTGGCATGCAGAAATACCATAAGGTGAGCTACCGCTACACAGTTTAAAAAATTCAATAATAGTACCTATAGGAAGTGTTCCAATTTTGACGTTACATTTTGTAAACTTCAAACAAAGAAAACTTGCTTAAGTCAAATGGAACACCCTGTATTTTTACATCAAGTTATGTATAATTAGAATTCCTTTTTTTTTCTGATATAAGCATTGTGTGGGTTTAAGTCACAACTTTTTTGAAATATTTGCGATTTTCGTAGAAATTCAAAAATTCTTAGTAAAAATGTTATCAAATTAGCCATGATTAAAAACAATCAGCAATGTGTCAGTCATTCTCCTATGTCAAAAA
>JANEYF010005980.1:0-41319 GCA_029963845.1 Rhamnusium bicolor
AGTATGGTGAATGATGTATAGTAAATACATATCCAATGTTGAAGACGAGCGTAGATCCAACTTAACGTAATCGTATTTTGATAAAACGGTAGTCGTAGTCATAACTAGGTGATGTGAAACTTGGTCCATTTTTGGACATATACTCTATAAAAGTTTGAAATACTATTTCTGAAATATTTTGTATGGCAAATATGCAATCATGTTGCCTGTTTTTTTCAGGAAAGCTCAGGAATGCCACATAATGTTTTTTTATAAACTTGAAATTTCAACGTTTTTCTTGAACTATCAACAAACAGAACAAACAAATTAACAGTAATTTTAAAAACTCATGGTCAATTAATAGTAATATTACTTATGGATGTAAAGAATGACCTAAAACATCTGGTCACTTACTTGATTATTTAACAACTGGCCACACGCCCCATATAATTTAAACGTACATGGGATGATAAATTTCGGTTGTTAATTACATCAGTTGTTAATTTTATGACCACATAAACATAACGCCATGTATGGATCTTATAATCTTAAATAGGCTACTTTGAGAGTATTGCCACGCGCTCCTTTAACCCCTCAACACCTAACCCTATAAAAAGATTCTTGCAACTCCTGGCAGCTTTGTGCAACCCACATGTAGTAAAGTATAGATTGGCTAACGTTGTAATGTCTTATCTCATTCAGACAGATCATAAAACTCACTTAATGGATGAATATTTTCCGCGGATATTCTGCCCGTTAGGGATGAGCAACAGCAAGTATCCTATTACGGAAATACAACTTTGCTTCCACATACTCGTAAACTCTGTAAGAAAAACGCAATTTTTGAAGCGGATTTCGAATGGGATAACAATCCTGGAAACTTTTATGTAGAAGATTAACTTTAAATGTGTATACAAGGTAGTTTTCTCTTCCCCTACGCTGAAACGTTTTATTAACAAAAATTTTAAAAAATCCATCTACTAATTACCTACCAATTTTAATTAACCCTTTACTGCATGATTTTTTTTTCATCTAAAATTTGATGGGTAGGAAATATAATTTTGTTAGGAGGCAAAACATTTTTTTAATTTAAATATAAAATTGAAAAAACTCACATACAAAAAAGGAGTTTTTGCCATTATATGGTACAACAAGCAACTAAGTCACGTGTTAAACTAAAAAAATATTAATTTTTTTATGCATAATAATAAATTAAGTTTTTTTATAAAGTTGGAAAGTTTTTCCATGGGTTTTTTTGGGGGGGGGGTTGTTTTTGAAATATTCTTTTTTCCAAAAAAGATTCCCCAATGTCCGCATGGGACGACTAGACGAGTACAACACCGTCGAGACAGCTCGATAGCTCTTCCCGTCGCCGAGATATAAGCCCAGGAAAATTTCCACCCTTGCCGCCCAAAAAATTTGGGGGTGGGTCGGGGGTCGAGAGGGGTGGGACTCCGGAACGCGCCCCTCCGGCAAAATCGCGTACGGCGTGTCGTTCTACGTCGCGAACGGCGCAGAAAAGTTTAATGACCGAACTCGATCCGACGTATCGTAACGGCGTGGCGGCCAATAATATACAAATTTTTGTTGCGACAGAGGAGGATGCCTTGCACCGCGCCAAGCATTGCGCGTAGCGCACACTTAACTTATGCACATATAGGAAATGGACCATTGGTTAGTTGTTCAGGTTGTAATACTCTGATTCCAAGGCCGGAGCCAGTACAAAATTTTCTTGATCTGAATCTGACAGATCTTCATCCTCATTATCCCTCTCGTATTTCTCGAACAATTATAAATCCTCCATAAAAATATTTTTGGATCCATAACACCTGGAAAACAAGAATAGTATGACTACTAAAAAATCCTTGATTATGAAAATTCAAAAGAAAACAATGTCGTAGATGCATGCTGTGCCATATATGGCACAAAGCTATTTTTTGACATGAAAAATATCTAATACATAAAAAAATGCCTACTTACCTCAGTAGCCTATTGTCAATAACACACTATTGATCACTAATATTTTTTAGACGATAAAATTCTTTAAATATTTGAAAAACACAGCAGACAATTTGTAAATTTGTGTAACTGTCATCAGCTGTTGTCGGCCATATTAAAAATATTTTGGATATCTCAATATTCACTACTAGATGTCGCTACCGTGATACAATATGATGAAAATATGTTCCATGTGATAATATATGCACTCTACAGTACTGTCAGAAATACCAACAAATTATAAAGTGGTTAAAATTGCTTTGTGCCATATATGGCACAGTATGCGGTAGAGGTTTAATATCTAGTTTTGGTTCTCTAATAGGACTAATGCAAGGTTTTAGTAATGTAATGAACCTTACCATATGTAAATATCGCTTAAATTCTGTTGTAGACACAAATAAATAAAAAAGATACCGTGGTGCCAAATGTATTAGTAGAAATAGATCAGAAAATTGAATATTTGAAAAATGTTCTTAAAATACCATTAATAACTCCTTGTCTATCACTTTCATGAAAAAACATCAATTGAACATTGTTTATCACTAAGATCAAGACTCGCATAACAGAACTTTGTGTCCTGAAGTTTGGGGGTCGGATTGGACAAATAATGGTTTAATCCCTACACCCTTGGAAGGTACCAGTACAGTACCCAAATAACACAATTATATACAAAACATGATTAAAGTACAATTCTAAAAGTATATACTCATGCAAAATATGTGCGAATTCATAAACTTTCTCCTTGTTATATGAAATTCAGTTGCAAATGTTTCCAATCCTTTTGGTACTCAGTGCGATTTTTTTCATATGTAGCGCATGTAAAACGTAATAAAAATGTATAGAATTTGTATAAGGAGAGTATTACATTATAGATTATGTTTTGTATATAATTAGTACATACGTTTGAGTGTATCAAATATTCACGAGCATAGTTTATAAATTTGATTTCTACATTGCAAATGAGAAACATAACAATAGTTGTATTAAATTGCATGTTTTCTACGAATATTTTTATGATTTTTTGGATGTTGTGGAGAGGAAGGTTGGAAGCTAAGGGACAGTAACAATTGTAGCATTTATTTAAAAATATAGAATTAACAAAAAAATAAAAACTTTAAACAGTGCACGCAGCCTACCAGTACTAATAAAACTAAAAAAAAATACACAAAACAGTACAATATCAAATAGAATACAAGAAAAACATCAATTCCTTTTTCTTTAGACACTAATGGGCTTTCCTAAGCCAATACAAGTAACCACCTGCTCTCCATGTTGAGTGAAAAACGTGCTTTCAGATTTACTCCTGCTAGACCTTCGAACCTCAAGAAAACATTTGCAAAGTACTCATCTTTTATTTGTTAAAAAGTGTGGAACTGAATGTGAAAAATCTGGAAACCGAGAAACAGCTGAAAGTTGCAGTCTGTCAAATGTCAAATCAAAAAATCAAATCACCTACCGTCCTATCATCCATAGAATAATTTACAGAGGCGATCTATTAGTTGAAAAGCATAAATAAAGTACACACTAGTACAATTTGGTCTCACACTTACCTACCTTGCAGTAACGGCACAGTTTTTATTCTACTGTGGTAACGGTATCTGTATTAAACACAGATTATTAGTTACATCACAGTTACAACACAGCGATAATTACAAAAAATGTACAGACCTACACACAACTCTTATCTCACATAACAAATGATAGAAAACACAATGGAGTGGATACCAACAATACAGTGTCACAAATTACGAGTTCTCACGAACATTTGCCGAGATTATTTATTTGTCATAAAAAATTATACTTTTTGTATGTACATAAAATAAACACAATACGTGTACATATAATACACACTTTTGCTTTTAAATGTTTCAAAAATACTTTATTAAAACTCTACACGTGTTACGGCTTTTAGGTCTTTTTCAAGAGTACTGATGATACTAGATTTTAAATCGTGTCCTTTAATTATATATATAACATCTGGGCAGTATAATACAATTGTGAAGTATTAAATTTTATGGTATGAAATGATAGGAATTTCTTTAGTTTACACTATTTTGTCCAAAATGTCGTGACCGGTAAAAAATTATTTGATCATTTGTTATGTTCTTATTATTTTTTACTGCTTTTTTAATTTCTAATATTTCTACTAAATCTAATTTTTTACCTTTATTTTCTGAGTGAAGCAAGTCGATCTCATCCAAATCCATGAAATGAGTACTTTCTATACAGTGCGTTGACATGCTGGTGCTATGTATATTGTTCAAAATAGATTTTTTATGTTTACCAGCGGCGCATTGAAAAAAGTTCAGGGGGGAGAAAAAAGGGGCATGACACCTGAATAAAAACTCCCTGTAGATTCTCACAACCATTTGGCATGCCCAATGATGTAAGCCCTACAGCGTAACCTATATTCCAAATTTGAGCTAAATATCTCAAAAACTGCAGGAGCTATAAAGAAAGAAAAAAATCTTCAAATTTCAACACCCTGTAGATCAGTAAAGAAGCGTTTGCGGACCTATGTTTATATAAACTTTCAGCCATGAAATAAGCCAAAGAATTACCCTTGCGTATGTACATGATATTTAGAAACACCCTGTATATATAACACCACAATCACAATATTTTAGCTCATATACTCCAGTTTTTTGTAATTTATTATTTGATAGAATTTCTCCAATGTTATTTTTATTTACGGAAATCGTTTTACATCCTAGAATGTTTAACTTATTACTAACTTGATTTGCATATCTCAGTTTTGGGTAGATAATAAATCAAACACGATACTTTAAATACATTCTATCGCAGAAACTACTGAAACAACTACTTCACTTAGATACAAGATGACATTGGATTAAATAATAGATGCATCCTAATAGTATTAGAAGCAAAAAAATATGGAGATTAAAAAACTGTTGACTCGCCAAAAAGAAAATTTACATTTAAGATTTAATCATTCCTTCTAGCAGTGATTTTCGATTCATCATTTACATTTTTTTCTATTTTTTTATTTCTTTCCCTGCCTTATTTTTTTTTTAATTAGCCCACAAATTATAAATCCAGTTTTATTTTTAATTATATCGCATGTAAAATGTTTTTACTAAACGTTTTAAGTGGGTATTTGAAAAACCAAAACGTGAAAGTTTTGGTGACTATCTAATTAAATTACCTGCAAATGCCACAAATTATATTTATGTCCTTATTTACAATTATACGAAACAGCTAATTTTAAACAATTAATAAATCAATTTTTTGTATGAAACCTGACACTATCTTCGATTATGTAAATCAGTTAATTTTTAATTATATTTGTGTTTCATTATCTGATGAAACATTTAATAAATTTCGAAAGAATTGACTATCTCTTATGGTTCCACATAGCTGTATCTAATGAACATTAGGCTGAAGGCAAGAACCCTCAGGTTAAGAATTATGTGATTATCGAATATCGGAACATTGAAGATCCGAATCAGATAATATTAATAAACAAAGATATAACTTTCTAAACACCTGACCAGCAACGACCAGTCGTCACCGAAGATTTATGTGAATAGCTTTAATTCAGAGAATGGCCATTAACATTGGTGACTAAATGCTACTAAATGATATTCTAATAAACGAATTTATGTACTTTAAATTTAATTTATTGTTACTTTGGAAACAAACATGAACTTTTATCAATTTTTCAAAATATTGTTTTAGTCCAATAAATAAAACAATTTTTCTGCTTATATTAGTGTGTGTAAAATCAGTGTGTTTTATTTCCAATGTGTTGTTTATTTATTAATCAATGTTCACAATATCTGTCAAGCTTTTATCTTCTAGTTCCTAAATAATTTATTATCCTCCTTGATCTGTCTATGTGTATTTATTAATTAGATTTCATAATAAAATAACATAACACAATACAAGTTTAATGTTAAACTTGTGGTTTACATACATTCGTAATTAGCTTTTTCGCCGTTCTTTGACAATAAAGGAGTATAACTTGGAAAAAATAGTAAAAGGGGTATCATAAATTCTAACACGTGGGCAAAAGAAAATTATATTCCTACCACAAATAATATTTTTAACTGTAAACAGATTCAGATAATGGTAATAACATTTTCTAAATATAAAGTGAAGTTTTGGAACTCTTCCATTTTTTAAAAATCATTTTAATATTTTACGATATCCACATGTTATTGTTAACTAGGTGTAAGATTATGAACCTAACATCTTTATAAATCATTTAGTTTATATATTATTAACACGGCATGGACAGATATATGAAGAAGAACTATAAAATACTTGATATTAAATAATTTCTTAAATTATTTATGAAATATTTTATAATGGCCATAAAAATATTTATAAATATATATGAAAAAATGTAAAAATATTTTGAAACACAAATTCTTTTGAATAAAATAAAATTTAATTATAATGATCCAAATTATGCTGGGTAGGCCAATTAATGCATAGCATAAGTTTTCTACTGTACTCATTACTTCTAGTAAGAGGTTCAAAATGAATCACTAATTTATACAATTTTGACTCCAACTTTAGATTAACTAAGATTTAATGTTTAATGTACCTATTATGTGTTTCAAAATTAAAAACAGAATTCGTCTTCTTATGCTCTGGATCGGACGGAATAATCACTCATATGAATTGCTTGCAATAGACGGATATATTAATGAAACCATAAAAATTGCTCTACTACTACTACTATGCGTGCTCATAGTACTTCTGGTGTTTCTATAATCTACAGGGTCATATACACCTTAATCTTAATACAAAGTCAAAAATAAAAATCAAGTAGGGTGAGGTAAGGTGACCTCGTCGGCCACTTTACGGATGCAATTAGGACCATGACCTATTCAGCCTTCTGGAAACTAGGAATTTAATACAGTTGGTGCTGTAGTAATCCTGGTGTATTTTGTAATACGTATGAAGGTAGTTCTTGCTAATTGAAGGTAATTCAACTGGTCTAATATATTGCCCCCAACAATATCAACCCCATTGTGAATCGCTTCAACTGTCGCTGATGTGATCCACAATGGAGCTAGAGGATTTTCATAATTTCATTTGTGTAAATTATTTAAGTTCATTATTTCGTTACGGGTAAAACATGATCCATGGATGAACAATATTTTTTTTTTTAAAAATGATTGTTAACAAATTATTATCTATAGTAAGCCACTTACAGAATCGAAAATCGAGAGGGTATCTTGTGGCAAACTCTCATGAACACATTGAACATGAAACATGAACGATTTTAACTGCTACACTTTCAACGTTCTGTGAACATCTTTGGACTTGTGTAATTATCCTTACGTTTCTAAAACTTACAAATGGATTTTCATATATATACATCACACGAGGTTCAAAATTTTTTCTACCACATCTAGAGTGAGTACAGATCGAAGACGGTTGTTTTTACCAGTTTATGCTAATAAAATGTACTAGGATGAGGTGAGGTATGTACTTGTCCGTCTTGCAGATGCAATACCAATACAATGGCATTCACCATAAACCCAGTGAACGATATGTTTGTATAATATATTACAACTAATTGTTATGTAATAATAGACCGAACGACAATGTCAAAAGCTAACTAATTAACTAATTATCTACCTAATTAGAAAGCCGGCTACTTCAGATTTAAGTGTTTTTATAATATTTCATAAATGCATAACCCAAATGTAATTTTCTATTTTCCTGCATATTTGTTGATCAATTGTACACAATTTTATCTACGGAAAAAAGCTTATTAGTCCTACTACTCTTCTTTAAACTAAAAATAAATTATTATTAAAAATAAATGACTATTTCATGCCAGAGAAAAAGAAAAAAATGGAAGTTAACTAGAGTTATTCAGATGTAAACTTCGAAGAGAATATTGGTTGTTGCGTATTGCGATGTAATCATCTTTATTAACAGCAAGTAGAGATGTTTTGTTCTCCTATGAACTCACCAGTATGACAGACTGGAGAAAGGAATACCATCACAATAAAAGGACCAATATTTGTTGAAGTTCTTGTGAATTAAAGCCACTGGTGATACAACGCGCCATCTCTTGATAAGATTAGTCCAAATGTGTATGCTTTACGGCTACAACACATTTCACTCTCCCAACTTACAAGCAGTTATATATATATATGTCCACATCTCAACGTTGTTGGCCCAGAATACAATAGTGGTGTATTTTCTATCACGCGATGATGCGTTGTATCACAAGCAGTGATGGATTTACGCCTAGGCCCGTGAGGCCCGGGCCTAAGGCGGCATAATTTGAGGGGCGGCAAAATTTTTGAAATGCCAAAATTTTAGAGGCGAAAAAAATAAAGACAATCCATTTTAAAAATTGGTTCAGATTAGTTTTTATAAAAAATTTTTTTTTAGAATATATTATAACTCAATTTTTTAATTTACTTTTCAATCTGTTGGTAAGATGTTAATTTTTTAATAGATCAATTATAGTCTTTATCGAGTAATGTTCTTTACCTTTTGTATCTTTACTTTTTGTTCCTTTAGTGAGATTAATCTTACGTGTATAAAGCGTTTCGAAATTACTAAATCTGAATAACTTCTCAATTTGTTTTCAGTGTGAAATAGAAATACGGTAGATTTGCATGTATTAAATATCATTTTGGTATTCATTCAAAAGTCACAACATTTTTTGTTTATAAAAATAATTTTTCATTAAAAATAAATCCCATCTTTTTTCATATTCAATTTTTTGAAGAAAATTTTAGCACAAATGTTTATTACCCTATTTTAGACACTCTGAGTGTACAATTGGCCGGGCGTAAAAGTGCAT
This sequence comes from Rhamnusium bicolor, assembly GCA_029963845.1. Taxonomy (NCBI): domain Eukaryota; kingdom Metazoa; phylum Arthropoda; class Insecta; order Coleoptera; family Cerambycidae; genus Rhamnusium; species Rhamnusium bicolor. Next base: position 8,780 of record JANEYF010005980.1, read on the forward strand.
ATGAAAAGCTTTACGAAAATTTAAATTTTTTCGATAATTTATCTGAAATAGATACGAACGAATTGAAAAATCTTGCAAATAAACTTGTCAATAAGTATCCTGATGATTTGGAAGAGACATTAGGGAATGAATATATTCATTTACATTGTCAACTCAAAGATTCCTTAGCAAATACGGAAGATGTACGATCTGCACAAAAAATATGCAATGTATTGCATTCACGGAGTCTTCGAGATGTTTACCCAAATGTGGACATTGCTCTACGTATTTTTTTGAGTATTCCGGCTACAAATTGTTCAGGAGAAAGATCTTTTTCCACTCTGAAAATGGTAAAAACCTATTTACACGCAAGTATGGGCCAAGATAGACTTAATGCTCTTGCATTACTGTCTATTGAAGCTCAACTAGTCCAAGAAATTGATTATAACGATATAATCGATGTTTTTGCGCGAACCAAAGCCAGAAAAATTAAATTTTCAAATTGATTAATATTAAAAGAAATATATTTATTATTTATCTGTCTAAAGTTTATTACTTATTCATCTGTAATATTTATTAGTTATATTTAAAAATTATATTTCAATAAAATAAAAAGATTTTAAAATAAAAATATTGGATCAAAATTAATGAAATTCATTTCATCAAAAACGGCGGCGCATCAAACGGAGCCTAGGGCGGTAGCAAGCCTAAATCCGCCACTGATCACAAGTGGCCTAAATTTACAAGAACTTCTACGAATATCGGTCTATGTCACTGTGATGTTATCCTTTTCTCCAGCCTGTAGTACCGATGAGCTCATAGGAGAACGAAACATGCTACTACTATTGGCAAAGGGGATCACATTGCAATACATGGCATACCCACATTCTCTTAAATTACTTAGTGGCAGTACTTAATTGTACTTGATCGATGACTTCCTCATATTCAAAGAGTTATAGCTCGCCATTGATGACATACTAAATACAATATTAAAAATAGAGCATATTTGGAAAAACCCACCTTGTGTAAAAAAAACTACGTTTATCTTTATATCCACAAATTATCCAACGAATGTGGTTTTCACAATAAAAAACATATTATATCTGTAGATACTCAAAGGGCAAGTAATCTAGTTTATGAATTCCCAAAGGAAATACAGTACAATTCGTTCAGGCTGTTTCAACTACAAGAGGAGCTGCACCAGAGTAATTTTAGAAAATCGTCTGCGTTAATCGAAATTTATATTAAGTACAAAATAAATAAGTTAGTACAGGTGATCCCTAAGATGTATAAAGAAGTAAACATTGCTGAAGTTATTTTATCGTTACTGGCTATTATTCTTCATTTTCCTATAGTTTCAAATATTAATTAAATATCGTTTATTTTCAATGCCAGTATTGCAAAGTATTTACTCGTTCTATTTATAACAATCGTTTGAAACATGAAGGTACATTTTCGATGAATAGTAATATAAGCCGCAGTGACAAATTTCCAGACAAATTTCTTTAAAAAGCAACCCCTTCTTGATAACTAAAACAGCCCATTAAATTATAGTTTGAAATATTTATCTAAAAATAGCTATAAATTATCCCTTTCGCCGGAAAAGGGTTTAGTGTCACGTTGCAGATTTATTAGTTGTTTTTTTATTTTGCATATGTGGTCTAAACCACCCTCTTAAAAAAAATAAAAATATACTGTTTCAAATAGTAAATAAAAGAAGGGTTGCCTCCCTAAGCGTACCGGTTTTCAAACCGTGCTTATCTATTTTTAGCTATATATTATTGCTAATGTTTAGTGCATAAATTATTACTATATCTAATCTAATATATTTTACAATTTTATTTCATAAATGTAATAAGTTATTCCTAATTTGAGACAGCATTAGTAACTTTTATATCTGAAAACACACAGGGTATTATTATATTCGACAGGTTCTCACGTTCATACACTTCTTCTATAAATGGGTCATTCTTTTACAAACCGCACACTAAAAAATATTTGACATTTTAGATTCATCTGAATTTTTTTTTTACAGCTTCTATACGTAAAATTAATTGACACGTATTTCAGGATTTTGCTAAAAAATTTTTTTTTCGAAAATATCCATTTATGAAGTTTTGGTATTTTGCTGGGAATTTCTCCAATCGTCTCATACATGAAATTTATTATCTTCAGTTGTACTGATCGGATCAATGTCATTTTTTTACAGTTTACGTGTTGTTACGTTAGCTTTCTAAAAGCATAAAAATAGTTTTTCAATGTCAACATAACAAAAATAATAACAATGTAATTGGTTTAAATAATTGTTAGATGCTGTTGCCCCAGGTATAGTTAATTTTAAAAATACCTTCATTCTTCATCATGTTCCTTAGATCATGGCATCGGTGAAAAAGAGGTATCTCTATGAGGTCAAAAGTTATTAAACATTTTCGTTTAGCGCTTGTCCACACAGAGGCCGTGCCGGGCGTAGCGCGCGGAACGTGCAATCAAGCTCCCTTCAGTTTTAAATATATGTAAATGTTTTCATTCTGTTGTTCGACAACGTCGTATACGCATGCCATATTATTACTATTATAGTTTTAATCTAAAACTAAGATAACCATAAAGTGTCGGTACAATGCCGAAAGGATCAAAATCGTCGATTGGTCCGAAATTCAAAGTAGATCGATGCTTCAATTCTCGATATTTTACATCGTAAAAGAGAAAATCTCAGATCCATTTCGAAGCAACATTGAGTGGCTCAACTTCCGGACGATGAGCTCTTCAGAAAAATTGTAATACTTTCAGGAAATTGTTTCATTACGCAAGAATGCGACAAGAAGTTGTCAACGTAAGTATATATTCGAAGAAATTCTTTTAGTAAAAATCATTGTAGAGACAACTAAAATATGCTAAAATTATAAAATAAATTGGTAAGTTCCATTAACTGATTTATAAATACATTTTTAGAACGAGAAACAAGATTACTAATTTTGACGCTTTGGACCGTAAATTCGTTACTGGAAACGTATCTCCTGAAAGTCACGTTCTGTTGAAGATGACAAAGTAATCCAAATTTCCTCAACCAGGGTTGATACAACTCGTCCACCAAATAAACTGTAAACTTTGTGCAAAAAAAAACATTTTGTATACTACTCAGAAGCTAATGAATCAAAGTGTTTAAATTTTTCTTACAATATTTATAGTGGTGATAACAAAGAACGGAAGTAACTATAATGTTCTTTTTATTACGTATATTAATTTTATACATTAATGTTATCACAAATACAAACTATTACAATACGGTAAACATTCATTAACCGTAAAAATAGGTGCAAATGCCCGACACCTCTGAGGTGCGCGGAGCGCCGCCTGACAAGTGCTCGAAAATATTTAATAGCGTTTTGATCTAATAGAGATACCACTTTTTCACCGATGCCGGTTTCTCAGGAACATGATGAAGAACTGAAGTGGTAGCTTAAAATTAACTAAACCTGGAGCAACAGCATCTAACAATTATTTAAACAATTAAATTGTTATTATTTTTGATATGTTGACATTAAAAAAAATTTTATGGAGTCTTTTAGAAAGCTAACGTAAAACAGGTAACTGAAAAAAATGACATCGATCCGATCAGTACAACTGGAGATAATAAATTTCATGTATGAGACGATTTCAGAAAATCCAGCAAAATACAAAACTTCATAAATGGATTTTTTGGAAAAAAAATTGTAATAAGCAAAATCCTGAAATACGTGTCATTAATTTTACGTATAGAAGCTGTAAAAAAATTTCAGAGGGTATCTAAAATGTCAAAGTTTTTTTTTCACGAAATCCGTACGATTTGTAAAAGAATGACCCAAATATCTAATATCCGCCACAAAGAAACTAAAATGTATTTATGAATCCGTAAAAACCTTGTCTGTCTGAATTATTTTTTGTGAAAATCAATAATTTGTGTTTTGACTATACCTTTCTTATTTTTGTTAACTTATAAAACTGACAAACACTTTGTACAGGCAACCTTTTTATTTTACCTCACAACATAATCACAGAGGAGATATTTCCATATTCTTGAACCATCGTCGGCTATTTATTAATTCGTCATCTCAATGCAGAACTAGCCTCTAGCACAAAATATCTTATGGTTATAAATAATTCATATTTCAATATTTATTATTTTAAAAAAACATCTTCTGGGTATAAAGTGCTTTGTTATTTAATTAATTTTTCATCTCAATGATTAATTAGGAAGAAAATGATTTAAATTTTAAATTTTGTTGTATACCGGGTGTAACATGAATATGGTACACCCCCTTTTCTCCCTTAGTTTGAAGATAATTGATTGAAATTTGGGATATCCTATATACATAATAAGCAACACTTTTTGACATAAAAGTAATTTTTTTCACTTCCGGTTTCGCCGGAAATGACACTAACTTCCGATTTTTAAATAGAACACCCTATGTATTATGCAATTTTTGAATTCTGCATAATTTTCTGAATCCAACGATACCACATAAGTGACATTTCAAACTACTATATTTTTTATAACATAATTTTTAATTTTCCATTTAAGTGTGCCATGACGATTCCGACTTATTCTAAATGACCCGTGTAATGCTAGAAAAATTGAAATCGCGTCAAAAATACTAAATCACGTGATTTATGAGCAAATCAATTTCATCAAAATGGTTTTTGGGGAAAACTCAATTTTTTCAAATGGAACCATATTGGTACCATGGTACCATTTATTAGTACGATTAATAAATAATTTATTCATATGTCGTATTAAAATGTGCAATAAATACAAACAAAATTACAGCTAAAAGAAAATAAGAAAATACAATTTTGTTCTAATTAAATGTTAAAAAGTAACTAACTAAGGTGGCTTTGAAAACAATGATATATTTAGCTTGTAAAACATTTGTTGGGGTACCCGTGTTTTTATTTTGTATTTAAAAATTGTTTAAAATCCTTGTTAATTGTGTTCAAAATGCCGCAAATTTATACAAGAGATGAAAAAGTGGACATGTTAATTATTTATGGGGAATGTAGAAAAAATGCCGTTGCGGCTAGACACCTTTATGCCGAATGATATCCTGATAATGTCCAGGGAGAAATTATTTTAATCGTCTTGAAAATCAATTCCGAAGTGAGCCCAACAATGATCCCAAAGAAAATTTCATTCTTGACGAGGGAACGGAAATTAATGTTTTGGCTCGATTAGAAGTTGATAAAACTTTTTTTAAAGCAAATTGGGTTTGAATTGGAAATCAGTCACCAAAAAGTAAGCTAAATTTTGAACAGATACTTCTTTTAATTACCAATTGCACCAGCAATTGTACGAAAATGATTACGAACCTAGGATGGAATATTGCAATTGGATTTGGCAGAATAACGTGCAGCCAAACAATGATTTTTTGGGAATGATTCTATTTTCGGACGAGTCTAGGTTTACAAATTTGGGATTATTTAACCAACCAAATACAAAATATTGGTCACAAGAAAATCAAAATTTATTACGGAAGGGTAACTTTCAAGTGCGGTTCGGCTTGGAATAATCGGTAGTAGAATCATTGGTCCAATAATATCTGAAGGACCCCTGACTGATGCCAGATACTCGGGATTTCTGCAAAATGAAATTAAGGACAGTTTAGCTGAATTACCTTTCCATTTACGACAGGGAACGTATTTCCAACAAGATGGCGCTTCTCCCCATAATTCAAGGATAGCAATTGATTACCTTCAACGGAGAATCGGAGAAAACGTAATTTCGACGAATGATCATGTGAGATGACCTCCAAGGTCACCTGATTTAACACCCTTTATTTCTTTGTTTGGGGTCATTTAAAAAATATTGTCTACGCAACCGCCGTTACAACCCGTGAAGACCTGGAGCTACGAGTAAGACGCACAAGTAATAGCATAACGGCCCAGCAATTGATGAACATTCCTCGAGAAACAGTTATGCGAGTTAAGAAATGCATTAACGTTAATGGCCAGCATTTTGAACAACTGTTGTAATGTTTTGTGTTCATTTTTTTGTATTCCAAAGCCATCTTATGTATAACAAGGTAATTAGAACAAAATGTTATTTCATTTTAGCTGTAATTTTGTTTGTATTTATCACACATTTTAATACGACATATGAATAAATTCCTCATTAATAGTACTAATAAATGGTACCACGGTACCAATATGGTTCCATTTGAGAAAATTGAGTTTTTCCCCAAGAACCATTCTGATGAACTTTATTTGCTCATAAATCACGTAATTTAGTATTTTTGACGAGATTTCGATTTTTCTAACATTACACGGGTCATGTAGAATAAATCGGAACCGTCATGGCATACTTAAATGGAAAACTAAAAATTATGTTATAAAAAACATTGATGTCACTTATTTGGTATCGTTGGATTCAGAAAATTATGCAGAAATCATAAATGTAATAATATACAGGGTGTTTCAGTTAAAAAACGAAAGTTAGTGTCACTTCCGACGAAACCGGAAGTCAAAAAAATCACTTGTATATCAAAAAGTGCCGCTTATGTACATAGGATATCCCAAATTTCAATCGATTATTTTCAAAACTAAAGGAGAAAAGGGGGGTGTACCATGATCCTGTTACACCCGGTATAGTATATTAACTCGAACTTTTGGCGCTTGGCTAGTTTGGCTATCTTATGTCCATCACGTTTGCAGTCAAATTTTTAGTAACTGTTAGTCATTAAAAAGTATTCTGTGTCCATCAAATAGTACATCATTGTGATAAGATATAATTTTTTTAATAAGATAGTTGATGAGAATTTGATATTAGATTGTTCCATTAGTACAGTCGCTATGTACATTTGAAATTGCATTAATTCGATACCACAATTTTCTGTTTTTAATCGTTGTGGGCAGTGATTGGTAGTTTAAATCCAGATTTTCGGGACTCCACCTCTGTAGTGTCAGCCACCATCTTGAATTAGTTTTTATTAAATACCTCGCTTATTTTCAACTTTTGACTAAAAGTGGTTATAACCAAACTTATCAACAAGTTTAATCATTAGTATTTTTCGTCTACGATTGATATTCAATTTAAACGGGATAAAATAGGTGAAATTAAATTATTGCATTATCTCATTTACTTTTAGCTTTAGCGCACAACGGATCATAAAAAAAACTTATAGAGATACGTCAGCGGCGCTGGCGTCTATTCGGTTTAAGACTAAGCAGACTACACTAAACCGTACTGAGAACGTTACCGAGGCGCATGCGTATTGCGTTGGTATCAGCAGTAAACTTTAAATTCAATTTAAAAGACGTTTGCGTATTAGAAAATTGCTATTGGGTATATTATAATTATATTGTGAAAGATATAACAGAATGTAACTTGTGAGTAGTATTTAATAAAATAAATTCACCCTTAAATTCAAGATTGCTGCTGACGTTACAGGGGTGGAGTTCCGAAAATCTAAATTTAAACTACCAATAACCCCCAACGAATGGAAAAAGAAAATTGTGGTATCGAATTAATGTAATTTCAGTGATTATATTTGTACATATCTACTCTAGTACAACAAAATATTACATTATTCGTATTCTTTTCGCCACGATAGTGTTAAAAAAAAAAAAAAAGAAAAAAACGGACACGGGTTAGTTCTTCGTTAAAATGAATGGTTTTATAATATTTCACCTGAAAAAATTCCTTAAACATGTAAGGGTTATATAGTAAAAACTGAAATAAAATATAATAGATGAAATAAAAATAAATAATAGTCGTGATCTGAAAAAAGTAAATACAGTTATATTTGAGGAATTATTGAAAATTGTAAGTATTTTCAAAACATTAGAGTTCAAATATCAGCGAGTCATTCCAGTGACGTTTGCAGGAACCTCGATAAAAATAAGATGCATATGAAGAAGTTATTTTTATAAAATACAAAAATGAAATTAATTCCTTTGGTCGTATAATTTACTTATATGTATCTAAAAAGATTCGATTATAAATCAAATTTTCGTTTAATAATGTAAAACTATTTGCGATTTATGTAGTAGCACAGACATTCGAATATCCTCTAAAAAAATCATATGCCTACATGGAAACTGTGAATTAGCAATTGCAACCCTCTCGCAACCAAAATATTGTGTAGTGTCCAATAAGATTTAGAACTTGAACGTCGACCAAAAACAAGAGAATATACCATAATCGGGTCGATGAATGAAGTGTTTGAAATTCGACAGTATATGTATCTATGACTATCTTGAGACATCGCTGAACATTTAAACAAAAACTAGAAATTATTTTACACAACAATCCTAGTTTTGCACAGTTCATCGAACCTACCACAGGGCAAAAAAGTGGATTGTTTAGGACCTCTAATAAATATAGCGTATTTACGAATGTCCCATTATTTTAAATATGTGCCAATAACATATGTCGATTTGTAAATCCAGATGACGGATTTTAACAGCAGAACATATGGAGCAACTTTTAATAATACTATTCCCTTGCACCGATCCTGTTTTTGACGTTATGACTCACCGACGTCCGAGGTCTAGTAATAATCTACGGGGCATTGTATTTAAAATTCAACAGGACCAAGTTAGTTCCGGTTTAACCGGAACTGGTATACACATTTTTATATTACTGCATCATAGCACTTTTCTTACCAAGAAGAAAGTTCCCAATAACCAATATTCTAAAATTATTAATTAAAAGGTTACCAGGGGTTTATCAAAATTTACATGTATTGAAAAGACGAAGAATAAAGTCTTTTCTCGTATCTACTTTACTACATTTACAAAATTTAAATATCTTCATTATTTTTCAAGATAATAGCCTTGGAACTTTTAACTGAAACACCTTGTATACATATATATTGATATTATTTGTAGATGATTAAACCCGAAGACGGATTCAGAAATCATCAACAGAACAGATTTTTTTATATATAAATAGTGTATCTGAGAAAACTATTCAAGAGGCTTTTGAAAGAATATGCGTGACGGAAACAGGACTTATCAAGAAAAGAATAAATGATAATTTTTCTTTCACATCTAGTAACCTACGGTTTTCTTTGGAACCTGGAAGTGAGTTTACGGCCTGTCAATAAGGACTACCGCACTTGAATTCACCACGAGGGCGCTAGTGTAAGGTAAGGTACAGACATTTCAAATGTCACTAAACTTTAATGTTTATTATGGCTTTTTATTGCAGGTTTTTAGTACCGAGAGCGGCGACCTCTAGCCCAGGTGGACTAAACTACTGTTATTAAATATGATTTGAATGAAACAACTCTCAGTACTTGCTTCGCAAGTCGCTATCCGCCACAGAGACATCTATAATGTCGGTCGGATAGTAGCATTTAGACCATACGAGAAGTTTCATACCTCTCACCACTACTCAATTTACCTTAGTTAGTATATGAGTAGCAGGTTGGCCACTATCATTTGTCTGTTCCATAACCTATGGCATACTGAGGAGAACAAATAAGTTCGAAACCGGTCTATGTTTGGTTAGGAATTGATAAATGATATTGGCTATCGATCTATCATGATTTGAAGGTGTAATCCAATGCAGGTCAGAGGTATTTGCCCGCTGAGTAGTTGTATCATTCAAATCATATTTAATAATGGACCTTTACAGTCATTGAAATATTGAACGTCCTGCAAAAAAGAGTTCATTGTTCATTTAGATCATGTATTTAATCGAGCTTCTGCCACTGTAAATTTCTTTCAATATTTCCATTTCCTAGAAGGAATTTCAGGTTTATTAACCTTGATTTAATAAATTAGTGGCAATTTAGGCTTATATATGGGTATACCGATATCCATAAAAATGAATGAAATTATTAATCAAGCGGTACAGCCTGAACGTAAAAGCAAAGTTCATTCATATTGCAAGGTTGAACGTATGCCAGAAAATGCAGCATTTCAAAAAACAGAAAAACAAAATATTCCACAATGATGAAAGGATTAAGAAAGTTATGTGGGCAAAAATAGAATCTACAAGAATGTTTCGCCTACTATAAACTGCCTATATATCTTGGTGCACAATTTGTTTTTTGCTTTTTATTTCTTGTCATGTGGTCAACTCCATTTGACACCATTTTAATGTAATTAATTAGTTTTTGTTATTTCATTCGGTAGCGAAACTTAACGCTGAAATGTGAGTTTATTAACTAACCATAATTTAATGACACAGAGAACCAATAAAAAGGAGTGTAAGTAGCAGATTATGATAATTTGTTAAAACAAATTAAGTATCCTTTCTTGGTAAAATTTCTAATCAAATAAGGAATGATATGGAAACATAATAGCGACAAGAAATTGTCATAAATAAGTACAACAGATATTTTTTTTATACAACTACTCTCCCAGCTATTTGCCAAACGCTAAATATTGGATTATAAAGGAGATAATATGCACATTATGTTCAGTACTACTGACTCAATAATGTAATTTTTAATTATAACTATTTTGTTCAGTAAAATCAAATATAAATAAACAAAACCCAAATAATAAAAAGTAAAGAAAACTGGGCTATTGTTAATGATCTGAGAGGTAAAACCAATCAGCACGTACCTGTACAACCTGTTATAACTCCAAATAACTTTAACTACTATTACAGTTCTATTGCTACAACATTAGCGACAAACATTACACCTCAGCAAAATCCTATTAACTTCCTTAATGATGTTAATATTGCAGACAATTTTCAGTTGACCTCTGTTACACTCAACGAAGTAAAAGAAGTTATAGGTGAAATAAAACATAAAAGTGCAGCAGGTATCGATGGATTATCCATAAAAATTTTTGAAAATCTACCAGACTGCGCTCTAACTGTGTTAGTACAAGCTATTAATGAATCTTTTGCTACTGGTGTATTTCCTACTAGCCTAAAAAGAGCAGTTATCATTCCACTTTATAAAGGTGGAGATCTAGAAGATCCATCAAATTTTAGACCTATTTCGTTGCTCTCAACATTGTCTAAAATAATTGAACGGTTAGTAAAAAAAGAGAATGCTAGATTATTTAGATAAACATAATATTTTAAATAAGAATCAGTTCGGATTTCAAAACTCAAAAAGCACTGCTGATGCCATTTTTGCATTTTTAGAAAAAAACGTATCTGAAGTTAAATGAAGGAGTAGATGTTGGTGCAGTGTTTTGTGATTTTTCAAAAGCCTCTGATTGCGTTAATCATGAAATACTGCTCCAGAAACTATACGGTTTTAAAGGTGTGACACTTAGTTGGTTTAAATCTTACCTTTCCCAGCGTGGTCAGGTAGTAAAGATTGGAGATGAGATATCGGACGTATCAGGTATTGACTGTGGCGTGCCTCAAGGATCTGTGCTAGGTCCGATTTTGTTTCTGTTATATATTAACGACTTAGCGACTATAAACATTCTTGGTAATTTTACTGTTTTTGCTGACGATACTACGATTCTCTGGCATAGAAAAAATGTTAATAGTCTGAAAGAGACCATAAAGTCTGACCTATATAAGGTCAAAGAATGGTGTGATTCTAACCTACTTACATTTAATATATGTAAAACTAATATAGTCACTTTTAAGTTTAGTTATGATGATCTTATAGTAGATAATCACTTTATTGATAATAAATCACACACAAAATTCCTTGGGCTATATATTGACGATAAGTTAAAATTTCATCAGCATGTAATTAATCTAGAAAAAAGTTAGCTTCTGGTTGTTATGCAGTGAGAATTGTTTCATACGAATTGGGTCATAATATAGCAAAAACGGTATAGTATTCTTTAATTGAATCATAAATAAGATATGGAATACCTTTCTGGGGATTGTGTAGTCAAAAACTGCTAAGCAGTATTATTTATGTTACAAAAAAGGGCTCTAAGATATGTATGCAAAGTGAATTCAAGAGATTCCTGTAAACCTCTTTTTATCAGTAATAAAATACTAACCGTAATATGTATCTTTATCTCAGAGACAGTATGTCTAATACATAAGAAAATGTTGAATGGGGTAAACTCGGATTCTCTGCCTCAATATAATACGAGGCAGACATTGAATTGACTTCTTCCCTTACCCATCTCCAGAACAACTGCAACGAAGCACTCATTAATCTATGAAAGTAAACAAATATACAATCACATACCACTGTTTCTTAGAAATGTGACTCAATTAAAGAAATTTAGAGAGGCAGTTAAGGTGAAATTGATTGAGAATGCTTATTATAGTTTATTTGAATATTATAATGACTCTCTATAAACTTTTCTAGTATGTTTTTTCTTTCATTGTTATTTTCTCTATCTCTCACTGTTATATTTACTAACTTAAGACTATGTACCTGATATTTATTAAATTTTCGTTGTTTGTCACCTGTATTAGTACATGCTTGTATAGTTAGGTGCATAAATATGTATATATTATTGTATGTCGTTATATTTTGTTTATTGTTTGTTTTTTATATTTGTATTTTCTTATTTGATCTATATTTTATACCTTATTTTAACCATATATTGTAACAATATACACTAGTAGCTTTGTCAATAAGAATGTACTTCTTTCTTAGACAATAAAGCATATTCATTCATTCAAAAGTACTTACCAATACAACAATCACCTCAAAACTCTTACATATTCATAGGCACGCGTTTTTGCCTCTTTTCCTCCCCCGTGGGGCTTTTTCCCACCCCCCCTTTTTTTTTAAGTTTTTTTTTTTTTTTTTCCCCTTTTTTTTTTTTTTTTTAATTTTGAACTAATAATTTTTCCCCCCCTTTTTTTTTTTTTTTTTTTTTTTTTTTTTTTTTTTTTTTTTTTTTTTTTTTTTTTTTTTTTTTTTTTTTTTTTTTTTTTCTTTTTTTTTTTTCCTTCTTTTCTCCTTTTTTTTTTTTTTTTTTTTTTTTTTTTTTTTTTTTTTTTTTTTTTTTTTTTTTTTTTTTTTTTTTTTTTTTTTTTTTTTTTTTTTTTTTTTTTTTTTTTTTTTTTTTTTTTTTTTTTTTTTTTTTTTTTTTTTTTTTTTTTTTTCTTTTCTTTTTTTTTTTTCCTTCCTTCCTTTTCTCCCTTTCCTTTTTTTTCCTTTTTCCCTTTCTTTTCTTTTTTTTTTTTTTTTTTTTTTTTTTTTTTTTTTTTTTTTTTTTTTTTTTTTTTTTTTTTTTTTTTTTTTTTTTCTTCTTTCTTTCTTTTTTTCTTTTTTTTTTTTTTTTTTTTTTTTTTTTTTTTCCCTTCCCCTCCCCCCCCCCCCCCCCCCCCCCTCCCCTTCCCTTCTCCCTTTTTTTTTTTTTTTTTTTTTTTTTTTTTTTTTTTTTTTTTTTTTCTTTTTTTTTTTTTTTTTTTTTTTTTTTTTTCCCCTCCTTTTTTTTTTTTTTTTTTTTTTTTTTTTTTTTTTTTTTTTTTTTTTTTTTTCCTCCCTTTTTTTTCTTTTCTTTCTTTTTTTTTCTTTCCCTTTCTTTTTTTTTTTTTTTTTCCTCTTTTTCTTCTCCCTTTTCTTTTTCTCTCCTTTTTTTTTTTTTTTTTTTTTTTTTTTTTTTTTTTTTTTTTTTTTTTTTTTTTTTTTTTTTTTCCTCTTCCTCTTCCTCCTCTCCCCCTCCCTCTTCTCTTTTTTCCCCCCCCCTCCCCCTTTTTTTTAATCCTTCTCCCCTCCTTCCTTTTTGTTTTTTTTTTTTTTATGTTTTTTTTATTAACCCCCCCCCCCCCACCCCCCCCCCCCTCCCTTTTCCTTCTTTTTTTTTTTTTTTTTTTTTTTGTTGTTTGTTTTTTTCTTTTTTTTTTTTTTTTTTTTTTTTTTTTTTTTTTTTTTTTTTTTTTTTTTTTTTTTTTTTTTTTTTTTTTTATCCGGTTAATATCTCTATAAATATAACAAAGTAAATTGATCATAAATCCACGGATATGCGGCAATAAACACAGAAGATTTTTAGAAAGCATTTCAGATATAAAGAATATTTTATTTAACTCATTTGACAATTTAATTAAAACACATTGTCGCCTTTCTTTTAAACCGTATCACTTAAGTTATTTAATACCTTGGGATAACAAGTATTTTATACAAGTACATTAAGTTTGTAATATGTCAAATATTATAAGTTGAAGCATATGCCGAGAATATTGGTTGGAATTGTACCTTATTTTTGTCCATGTAATTCGAATCTAATTGAGACACTGTCAGCTGTTCTCAAGATACACTAAGTGGATACAAGAGTCATAAATACTTAATATGAATGCGACATATGTATTGGAATAATAAGATAGTGAAGCGCAGTGCTGTAGTAAAAGGGAAAACGAGAAGCTTCAAATTTTCAATGGAGATTTTTGCTATCCGTTTTTAAAGCACGTAGTTTAGTGGCTACAATTTTATGTACCGCAGACAAAATTAGCACCAACATTGCTCGCGTTGAGACTCCATAACATGATTTTTTGATGACAGGGGTGTTAACTCTTTGGCATTTGGTTAGTATGTTAAATTCTGTTAATACTAACGGTTTCCGAGACATTTTGTCATAAAATTAATAAAATGCTACTTGGAATATATTTAAGAAATATCTTGGAGACAGTTAAAATGGAACTTATAAGTATACGAAATTGCTCATAATCAAACATATTAACCAAATCCCAGCGAACACTAACGTAGTTTCCAACGAAATACCAAAACACTATACACTGCACTCGACATGCGTTTCGCCAACTAAGTTGGCATCATCTGGAGATTATTAAATCTAACCTTATGCTAACAATGTATCCCATTTATACCTAAACTATTGTCACGATTCGGTGAATCGTGATCCACCAAAGCAATAAAGCGGGCTACCTGGGATCGGCTATCCTATCATAAAAAAATGTTATATGACATTGCGTCACTCAGAGCGTCGGCTAAAATTTTGTGCAAAGTTGACCATAAAGGGGCCCATATAATTCGGTTATTTTATACGGAAATTTTGAATATTAGAATAGGTACTCGAATATTCGAATAATTCGAGTATTCGATATCGATATATCTGAGTAAATTTGAATATTAATATTATTAAATATGTACCAATAGGTATGCAGTTTGCATCCAAGCAAAGTAGGTAGATAGTAGGTATAGGTAGGTACCTATTCTAAAATCCAAATATATAAATAGACCACATTAGTGGCACGTTTTACTCCCAGTCAAACTATTCCATCTCTTTCTCGCCTCGACCTTATTCTTACTGTACTAAGGCAGGGGTTAAAATTAAATTTTAAATTTTAGAAAACCTGTAAATATTTAACTATTGACTTTTCATGTATTTGTTTTACCTTCACAATCTGCGTCTTTTTTAAAAACATTCTAATTTTAGAGCACTTTTATTTTCTTCGAAAACGGAAAAATAATTATGACACAGAAGTATAATAAACTAGCTCCATTTTTGTTTTATTTAATCTTCAATAGTTAAATGTGAACAATAGCGCCTCAATCCTAAAATAAAATACTAACTGAATAATTCTGACCCTTAAAGCACATGTACAGGAGACATACCCTATTGTGGGTGTGGAAAGCAAATCAAATTGCATGCTTAGTGGATTACGTCACGACTATTATTGTGGTCTATCCAACCAAATACTCAAATAGAGTATTCACTATTCACTAGTATTCAGTACTATACTTATTAATAATGAATATTCGAGGATCCAGATTATTCAGATACCTATTCGAATATTCGAATAGGGTTATTCGAATAGTCGAATAATTCGAATTATTCGAATAGTTCGATTATTCGAATATTTTTTCGAACGAATATTCGAATACTAAAATCTGGAAAATTTCCAGCCTTAGATTTGACCGAACAGATAAAAACGTACGGGTTAGAACTGATAGCCGAATATCTCCATATGCTGCATGATAATGCCTGTTTACTTTTGAATGTGCATTCTTCAAGATCTAAATTCCACACCACTGATTGAAATAAAACTGCTCAATTTATGTCCATACCCAACCGAACATGAACGAACGTGTCAAACCGAACTGTTAAATAATATCTGGAGCAGACAATTTGTAATGAATAAATATAACTGGACTGAGCGGACGCATACACTACCGGTTTTTGTTTTCACCACACCGGTTTTTTACCCACTTGGTCAAAACCGTATAAAATAACGTAATAACGTAATACCGTATAAGTTCCAGTTTACAAAACCGACCAATCTTTGTTAGTTTTTGAGACTTGAGTAATTGGTGTGGGAAGTTTTAAAAACAACATGTGACGAAATTGTAAAACTTGTATAAATAAAAGTTTTGGAATCGGTAAAATGTTATTTTGAAAAATTGGGAACTTCTTTTTAGATATGAAATGTAATAATAATAATAATAATAAATATATTGAAAAACTGTTTCAATTTTTAATACTTTGTTTTATATGCCTGATTTTTCTGCCAATTCAAATGCTGGATATTACCTTAAAAAACATTTCTACCAACACAAGTGAATTTATGAAACTGAAAGCATAATAACCTTTTCCCTCACTCAGTTCTCTCCAAGTCTATAAAATTGAGTAAATAAGTACTAGTTAAAATCTTCCCCTATTCGACGCTCCTGTATTTTTTAGTTTTCAGAAAATAACGATCGGAATTTCAAATCATTTACAGCGAAACCTTTAAATAAATGTCAAAATAGTCATTTAATGTATCAAGGGCAGAAAACCGGTGATTTTGGCCCGCAGCGTGAGGATTTTAATTCAAGACATTAGCTTAGCCAAGGATTGTATCGCAGCAACGCCCAAAATCGCTTATTACACCTGAGATGCATACATAACTTTTTGTACTAACGGAAGCGTTTTATTTATTACATAAGTTACTTCTACTTATTTTAAATTTGCAAATTTTGACAATTGTATTTTTGAGAAATGTCAGATTGAAAAATACATTGAGTTTCTATAGGTATTTATATATGGAAGGCGTAAAACAGAGGATTTTGGCCCGTGGTGTAAAAATTTAACCTGAGGCCGACGTTTATCACAGCAAGTTCCAAAATCGCACATTACGCTAAAAGATAAAAATACATTTTCTAAATTATTTATAAACTCTGTTTTGTCCTAGAACTCACTTTACGCCCTAGGGCGAAAAGGTTAACTTTACTTGTCTTTGAGTCTAAAATATAGCATTTACGCCCGGGAGTGTAAAATTATTTATAAATTCTTTTGATTTTATCCTTACTAAGGTAGCGAATAAAGTTCATATTTTTCACCTTAAGACGTAAAGTGCTTCCAAGTGCATAAAAGGTACACTTTAAGCTCTATCCTTAAGTCACAAATATGACATTTTACGTCTGGGAGTGCAAAAACTTTATCTTTTAGAGTTATTAGAAATATAAAGAAAGTTTCATTATTAAAGCGTATTATGTACTATATTCATATCTTTACTTATATGTTAATTCCAAAAAATAAAAATAATAAACTGGCCGTGTCCGTGATTCTGGGGAATTTGTGGGATAATTGGTATTTAATTTATCTTGTACCTTGTAGTTCGAGCAAAGATAATTCTTTTTAAATTCATTCGCATCTTCGATGAGACCGTCTGCACATGACAAAATAATGTCCTTTAGTCCTTTATAGTTTTCTCTATCAATTTCGTTTTTTTTTGGGGTTTTGCGCCGTCCACGCAATAATGCTACCACTAAGTATTGTATACAGGGCAGTCCAAAAAGCACTAATGGTCTTTAGTATGGAATAGCTTTTTTATTTGTGGCCTGGTTTTCAATTTGTTCGAGAATTCTATTCAAGATAGCATGAAAGTTTGTTTGGCATTAAATGTCATTAGCTGTCGTGAACAATTGCACGAGTCAGCAGCATGTGTTTTGTGCGTACAAATTTGGTTGTTGCATTCAACATTCGTTCCGTCGTCAATTTCATCGTCATGATGCACCATTCCTCAATACTATGGTAGCAGATGTGGCTTCCTGAGGATGATATTACGAATAAAAAGACCCACTGGAAGACCCCTAGGTGTAGTGATTGCTGAAAATATTGAGTGTGTAAGAGTTTCTTTTACGAGGAGTCCACAATGCTCAGTTGGATAACATGCAGGAGCCTTATTTAAAGAGAATACTTAGATGTCTTAAATTCCACCCCTATTATAAATTGACACTTGTTCAAGGACTAAGCCCAATAGAAACAACTGCTGCCCTTCTTCTCCTCGTACCCCCACCTTGTAGGGGTGATCACAAAACTACTAGGCGTGGGGATATAGCAAGTCGAGACACTACTTAGCCCAGATAAGTTAGTGAGTATCACGACAAAATAAAACTAGCTCAGATCTCAGGGTGTTTACACCACCCAGTTTATCTGATTCCAATACCATAAAAATATTTACTTTACTTAAACTTTAACTTACCATGAATTAATTATTCGTTCCCGTTATAAGGTGGTGCTTTACAATAAAATATAAAATTCCACAACTATGAAACAGGCTATATTCATATAAATTTCAAAAGAGAATAACACATATAAGAACTATTTATATCACCTTATGATACTGTACCTCAAAGAATAATTATAGTATTTACCACATCCCTTATTCACAGATTGTAAACATAGACCAAAACAAGGTTTTAACACCCAGAATGTGGCCACACAGAAGGTTTACAGATAAGGTTATCGTTATCAAACTGAAACTAAACAGAATGGGGTGATAATCCCTTAAATAAAAATTAAAACAATATATACAGTTTTCAGCTACCAGCGGAACATAAAGATAGGTACTCTTCAAACACACTTCATCGTTTCCCTTTTACCTGGACTTGGAACTTCACCAGATGCTTACGTAGGTACGTATGCTCTTCAGTCTTATGTTTGCAAAATACTGACAAACCCCGCTTCTGACGTGCAGAATAGAAGAAACCTCGCACCCATGCTCGTAAAACGATCCAGACTTCGCTCCCAGGGGTGTACTCTAAAGAAATACGTTTGATTTACATACTTATC
Source organism: Rhamnusium bicolor (assembly GCA_029963845.1). Taxonomy (NCBI): domain Eukaryota; kingdom Metazoa; phylum Arthropoda; class Insecta; order Coleoptera; family Cerambycidae; genus Rhamnusium; species Rhamnusium bicolor. The sequence goes on from JANEYF010005980.1 coordinate 27,644, forward strand.
GAACGTTAACCTATAAAAAAACTCAGTAATGTCTTAAGCACAAAACGAAAACAACTATTTACCTCAAATATAGAGGGTACAGGTGTCTTAGAAGTTCCACAAAAGTCATAACCTCACTACTCATTTGATATGTGCTCAAAATACAACATTCCTCAAAACAATAATTATACTTTGATATTTTAAATAAGCGTTTATTACAAACAAGCCTAGAAAATAAAGATATAAACATGCCATCTTATGAACAGCAAAATGTCTAAGTGAAGTCTTACCAAAGATCGCAATTCCATATATCCTGTTTCCAGTAAGTTCCCTTCTAAACCGGTACTAACGCATTCTATACTGCGTCCAAAACAAGGGAACTTAAATTTTGGAAGACATTCCTGATATTCCTCGCGGATAACCGTATATCAGTTTTATGGATATTGCCCCTTACGATCAGAGAGCTGTCGTATTTCATGATGGATGACAAAATATCGGAAGAATGATGACAATGCCTTGCGCAGTAGGGTACAGAACGGCACAGAATAGCAAATAACGAGAGAAGGTAGCGAGGTACAGCTTTACTACGATTTTGGAATGTAACACAACATCGACAACTTTTATAGACAATAATTATTGCTGGTAACTAATTTCATATTGTGTTTACGAGTCCATTTTCGTCTTAATGGCTTCGTTAGTAAATAAAATTTTAGATATTGGGGAGCGGAAACCCACGTCAACTTCATGAACAACAACTTAACGCAGCGAAGGTAATGGTTTGGTGTATGATATCAGCCACAAGAATAATTATTGGCCTATATTTTATCGGGAAAACGGGCATACTGTAACAGTAACGTCATAAAGATATTGTCACATGATTGGTACTTCTTTTCGGCTAAGTTATGAACAACTTGATGATAATGACTGGTTTCAGCAGGATGGGGCATGAGTCACAATACGAGAATTAGTATTAATAAGCTGCATGATGCGTTTTCCGGCCGATTAGTTTCTCGAAACGGGGACATAATCTGGCCAGCCTGGTCGCCTGATTTAGCAGCTCCCGACATTTTTGTGAGGGAATTTTTATAAAGTTTTGTGTACAATACTAGATTCCGTAATCTTTAAGAGCTCAAATGAAACATTGCAAACGAAATTGTGCAATTGTTATTGTAGATGCTGGGCAGGGTGATGAATGATTTTGTGCGATGGTTAGAAAAATGTATGGCAGAAAAAATGTGGCGACTCAATTTTTAAGTAAAAGAACCTCCAAAGTTATAGATTAAGATGTTGTCTTTGTTATATTTTTATGTTCCACCAATAAAAACTTATTTCATACCAAAAATCGTCAGAGCATTTTGGACTCCGCTGTATAAATAGTTTTTCGTAGATGAAATCAAAACTTTTATATTTTGTGGTTCTGGTTGGATGTTCACTTACTCCCCATCTATTAGACATTGTGGTATTTTCGTAAAAATGTAGTCACCAATTTAATAACTCTATAATTTTGTATGATTTAATGTGAGACAGTAAATTTATCTGTTTTTGCTTCTTTAGGTAGCACAAAGAAGCACTTTAATCTCTTAATAATGTTTGTGTCGGTGTCTCCACCATTGGTTAAAGCAAGCTTAAAAGCCGAGGTAAAAATACATTCACAATGCGGGAAACATAATTCATAACGCTTTTAATAAACAGTAGTTGGTTTTGTACTGTCTTTTATATGAGCCATTTTGCTCCTGTACTGTAAAAATAAATGCACCGCCAGTTCTCAATTACGGAGAATAGACATCTTAATGTATTTTAAAATTGTTTCCAATTATTTAATGTTGAGATATAATTAACAATAAATATTTATTTTGACTCGGAAGACTGACATGTTTAGTATGTTATATTTTTAAGAGTAATTTGGAGTCAGATGTATACAAATTATACCACACCGAATTAAAATATGTGCAATTATTCTTTCAATTTAAGAGAGCATTTAAAAAAATCTTGATGCAACTCCCGTTTCAAGTTAGATACTTTCATTTTATAATACGAAGAAATAATAGCTCTTTATTGGTAACAACGAAATTAGTCAATGTCATATTTTTTTAGTGTATTTGGAACAGGATTTTTAAATTCTGGGGCGGTTGAATCACATACCAGAAGCGATCCGAATGGTTTTTAAATAACAATAATAAATGTGTATTCACACCTATTTGAAATCTTCATCGAATTCTCGTAATGTATTAGGCCTTCATTTTCAAAATTTTGTCAGATTTGAATGCGCAAAAGTTTTTTCCGTATGTATGTTTCTGCATGGTTTTTAGATGTCCAAAATAAGAAGTACTGTTTCTTCTTGACCGCATTCTTGTTTTTCTAATTGTCGAATAGATACAATTGATTCTCATTTTGTATTTAATTGCGTTTAAATGTGTTTGACACATATCTTTAAGTTTTTGACTAAGAAAATGAAGCGTCATTTATCTAGAGGTTCAACTTTTCCGGAAAAGTTGGAATTGGTGAAAAGTTCAGCCAACTTTTCATGAAAAGTTCGGAAAAGTTGGAAAAGTTGTAAAAGTTGAGTTTTATAGTTAAGTTTATATGTTAAGATGTAAATTATGTAAATACAACAAATTGTTAAACATTAATTGGGAATTTTTATTATTTGTGAATAAACTGACATCAGATTTAAACAACACATTTTAGAGATTACAGATTTTTAGAAATAGTAAGTTTTTAATCCATGGAATCTGTTGAATAACTGTTAGCCAATGTATCATCATGAAGAGTGTTTGTAGTATTTTCGTCATCTGTGGAAATGTGTTCTTCGAGTTCCTTTGCCAAATTTTGTCTGCCACGTTTAGCAAGAATGTAATGTGATTTTGATCTTGTGAACCTTTTCTAGGGACTGCGACAGACAGACTAATGCTACCTGAACCTGATTCTGATGGACCTTGATTTTGATCAATGTTGTGATTGCTGTGTAAGAGTTAAGTAAAAATCCGGATATTGACAAATTGCGTAATATTAACAAGTGCAGATGACTTAGAATGATATTATACGTATGCAGATATTACATCCTTGGATATGAAAATTCGCCATACTTAATATTTACATCTCGGCGTAGAAGTTTAGCAGGGGACACTATAAAAAATTTATTAATGATGCAACTGTACGTTGACAACCAGAAACAATTGTTAATAAACATAAGAGGTATGTAAATCTTTGTAAGTTACACCATGCTCCACACCGACGCCAATAATATTGAATATGGGGCCTGAAAGTGTTTTTAAAGACGGATAAATTACATAAGTATTCAGCGATTGGTAAATATTAACGAAAATTAGTGAAAAATTACTAAAATCATGTTCAATAATCTGTTACGGTCAACTTTTCCAACATTTCCAACTTTTTTCCCCGAACTTTTCCTTGGTCGCAACACTACATTTCATGCCAATAGGACAATTGGTATACTCCAAGCTTGTTTGCGTCAAGTCGGTATTACTTTTGTAGCTTTGGAATTGTTTTTTTTTTTTTTGAAATTATATATAAAAAGGCAAGTTGTCGACACCGGACAGATATTCGAATTATAATAGGAAGGTTTCCCTTTGCACTCCTCAAGTGAGAAGCACCTTATCTGCAACACATAAGACTACAGTAAGTATCCAAATAGTACGCAATAGATTGATTGGCCTGTCAAGTCATCCTTCATATCAATACCCTTAGTTAAGTCCAGCTGACCATCCAGCGCGATTAAGTTGCGAAGGGATCATCAAAATAGGACATAATGCGATGAGTATTTCTGCTTGCACAGCGATAGCAGACATCTACGAGTTTGAAGGATGTCAAGGGAGAGATACAACTTAAAATTTATCCAATCCACAGTAGCTTTTAGATGAGGCCAACTGTGTTATGATATAGGAAGGAGTATGTGCTGGAGGACCAATCAATTCGTACATCTGCAGGAGGACCATGACACGACAAATGCCTGCCAATGATGTTATCATCGATTTTCTTGCTGCACTGACGAACATTTTATTTTTATTGGTGATAATACTCTCCCCCATCGTACTCAACAAGTATTTAACGTTCTTGAAATTCACAGAATTGATCATGTTCCTCATTCACCGTATTCTCCTGACTTGGATCCCATTGAACATATGTGGGATTTATTGGATAGGGTATTTCAAAATCATCAACCGTCTCCAGAGAACATTAGACAACTCTCAGATATTCTTCCCATTTTATGGGCACTTATGCCACCAGATATGATCAACCACATCATCAAAAGCATGCTCAGATGAGAAGTATACTTGGAGTAATTAGAGTGAAAATATCAAATATCCTTAATTTTCTGTGCACAATGTAGTACAGAACGAAATCAAGAAGTTTTAAAGTATAGTTTACTTCAAACTTATTTGCAACATAAAAAACGAACGGTAAAGGGATAAGAAAGCCGACGTTTTTTGTGTTGCAAATAAGTTTGAAATAAACTGTAATTGAGCAGTGTAACTAAAATTGTTGTACATTAAATAAAAGCTCAATATTTTGGGCTTTGTTAAGAGTAAATTAAAAATTTGGGTTTCCTTTTAAAATTTTAATAAAACGGTTTCTTTTTTCAAGAACTGATTTTCAATTCGAATTGGTGATTTATAAACGAATAAACCGTTTATTTAAATCATATAATAAAATTTCTAATAAAGAATATTCAGCGCCTACTGACTAAATTAAACACAATCTTGCAGAAGTAAGCAGCTTAGCTTTTCTACTTTTTCAAATTATGATCCCATTTTAAAAACGAACATTTAACACATCATTGTAATAAGATTTTGATGAAGAATTAGAATATGCCAAAATACATTCAGAGTGCATTTTACAAGACTGATCACTTCCGGTCAGATTGAAGTGAATTTACCACATGAAAAGTGTAAAATATGAACTTTTGAGATTCAAATAACATAAAAATTGAAAAAGGACTAATTCAAATGCCACCCAGTATACTTATGTAAATATGTTTGCAAGCGCCTAAAGATGATTACTATTTCAATTCCTTCGTTCCGCACAAGTGAAAGTTAGAAAAATTTAGATTTGCTATCAGATTAGTTCTAAATCTTGCCATAATTTTTAAGGCAAATCTAATTTGCTCTAATTCTCTATATATGTACTGCCTCGTGGCTAATTTATTGCTTTGAACCGTTATTCTCTTACGAACAACCACAAGAGATTCATTTGTTATGAATAAGAAATGTTCGATTTTCTTATATCCTTCAGTTGAAAATAGTTGCTTAATATGTATAAATGACCATGTTACAATGAAAATAATATTGTCTGAAAGCTATTTGTGGCATTTTCTAAATTTTTCATTCTCTTTTTTGGGACTTACTACCATATGAATAATTTCTCGTTTTCTAAAAAATATAGTTAGTGACCCAGTATGTTACTGGAAAAATAAACCTCTGCGCTTTACATCAAAAGATTAGTCAGAGGGTTTTTTGACAACTAATATGAGACACAAAAAATAATAATATAATTCCCTAACGTTTCAGAAAACGAATATGTTTCCTTTTTCAAAGTCATTTATCTTTTTTTTTTTTGAATATATCAAGCGTAAAACTTGACACATATATTATTTGTTTATGTAATATCCATAGATACTTACATAGAACTGTTGATACTTAAAAATATACAATATTAATTTTGTTCAATTCTTCTTTTAACATTTAGCAAAATACTGAAAATCATTAATCCTCTTTCTAGCAATCGAATTCAATTTTTTTCTGCAAAACTTGTTTAATCAGCACTGATAGTCGTGCCTTAAAATATTGCTTGGGTTCCATGCTCCAATATTAAGATATTGTATAACCTAAATCCACCAGCCGCTACTGACTATTACTAAAACATTCCCATCTTAATTTTTTTATTTTCGTCGTATTTAGGTGTTGTTTTTGTAAATAATTCATTAAAATTACCATTTTGATTTATATTTACCGTGGATAATAGAATTAGATCGTCGGTCCAGTGCATATTGGCAATGAAAATAACCAGCAGCATTTCCATCCACACAAGCCTGAGCTCAACCCGTGTTATTTGTGATGAGTGCTCTAGTTCTGATGGTGTCAACACATAACGTGTATTACGCGTGTTACGCGCCGGAACTCAAGCCCATTCCCGTGCTTGTCATATAAGTAGTCCATGAGTCCTTTGTGTTCGCAGTTCAGCAATTTGTACACAAACTTTTAAATAAAAAATATTTAGGCAAATATCAGATCGATGAAGTTCCATGTAAAAATGTATAAAAACAAGAATATGTTTAAAAATTTGAGGAATTTCAACTCGCTTCTCAATAGAGGATTTTTCTATTCAATGGAGAACTCCAACTTCTGTGTTAATTGATGAAATTAAGGGGCCTAGTCGGGAAAAAGCTTCGGATAGCTGTGTCACTCTCTAGAAAGTTTTTGTACATGCGCCGCTGAATAATTTTGCTCTTGACTATACCTTCACTGGACGTTTTATTCACCGACTTCATTGAGGTGCGATTCCTTGCTCCATTTGTAGTGACAAAGATCCTTATTTAGAAAATTCATTTTAACCAAACCGTACGGAATAAAGGTTTGAAACTTGCTGAGCATAATTATGAAGATTCATTCTAGAAGCCATGTATGAGTTTTACCTCGAATTTTACCGATTGATATCATAATTCAAGAGCTAATCACGTTCAAATTTCACTTATATTTACAGTATAAAATTTCCCTACATCAAGTGAAAATTAATTAAAATAGATATACATGTACTCTCTAGTACACTTTCAACTACTGATCCTCCAAATTTGGTGTAATTTGACCAAACCGTGTGGAAGAAATAAATTTTGAAAAATTACCTTACAAACACTGGTTCGATTAGCCCTCTTAAACACTAAAATTGCATCCTATTTAACTTAAATTCAAAACTGTTCTAACTTTTTTTTAGGACGAAAAAAGTTAAATCTTTTTTAGAAACAGAAACAATCTGATATAATTTTTTTTATTATACTTATCAGTTTTTTCGGTATTTTTTCTGGAATGGTTCAAATAAAATTTGAATTTATTTGAATAACTTTTCAATCAGTTCAGTGAGAAATGTTGCCTTCGTATATTAAATCTTAAATATCTAAAAATACAAACAACCAAAACAGATCTCTTTCAAGGGAGATGATGAGTTCATCAAGTACAAATTTCTAATCAAACGGTCAAAAACAGGATGAAGGAGGGCAACCCCAAAGCACTAGGGAACATCGTGTTTGTAGGTTAACGTTTGCGAGGGAACACCAGAATTGGACAGCTGAAGATTAGGTTAGTATATTTTTTATTTACGAGTTCAGATTTACCTTGTTAACTAGTGATCGTCGAGTAAGGGTATGGAGAACACCTGGAACAAGATTTCATGAGGAACATTGTCGTCAATTGGATGCTTTTGGCGGCCGTGGTATTATAGTATAGGGTGGAATCATTTTTCAGGCTCGCATTGACCTCCATAGGCACATCACTAATGAATATGTGATTCCTTCTGTCTCTATTATTAGCGAATATTACATTTTGATGCATGATAATGCTGACTCTCACACTGCACGTATTCTGATGCAGTACTTGGAAGAAAGCACATTGACGTAATGCCAGTAATGCATTGTCCACCAAGATCTCCTGACCTCACTCCTATTGAACACATATGGAATGCACTCGGAAAGCAGTCAGACGAGGAATAAATCCGCAAAAAACTTGGAAAAATTTTCTCAAGTTCTTGTAGAGGAATGGAATAATATTCCTGAGCAGTATGTTTAAAATTTGAGCTTCATTATTAGAACCAGTGGGGGCAACGAGGAATACTAAGTTATGTTTTTTAATTAATTATTTATTTAACAATGGTAAAATTTGATTTTGTTTATTGAAATTTTCCTAAATAAAATTCTTCAAAACATATACATTTGTGTTAATCAATTCTGAATTTTCAAAATGCGCTGCTTATTTGTACTAAAAATTATTATCAAACCACCTGTTTATTTTATTTCTTGTCAGTTATCATATTGCCTTATATTTACAATTAATGCGATAATGGCAGCCTCTACTACTTCAGTTATGATTGTTATGAAGTATTTAATTTTCTCTTTTCATACCCCAAATATGTATTTAAAACGAAACAACAGAATTTTGATATTGCTATTTTTTAACGTTATTATTCCTATACTAATTTTGATACTGATTAATGATTCGAACAAGCACATTCTAATGTGCCCAATTATATTTGTGAAGCTATGTTTCTATGCAAAGAAGTAGTTTCAGATCCTTATATAAGCAAACTTTCTTGGTTGTTCATTAATGAAACTCATGCTAATCCGGTAGAATATATTACAGTAGCCAATTATTATCGGTGATCTAATCTACTTTTGTTCAGAAGTAATGGCTATAATTATTCCATCGAAGTAAAGGCAAAACAACAACGGCAAACAACAAGAGCACGCCAACAAGACTAGTGCTGGAGAGAAATGCGTGTAAATGTAAAATAATCAAGTTGGCTGGTAATAGAGATAGCGCGTAGCTCGAGCTCTGATAGAGATACAGTCCAGTAATGCAACTACCGAATAAATACTGAGATACAATCATTCTGAGAGAACATGCTCCCGATTGAAATAGCCGTAGAGTTACAAAGTAACCGCAAAGCGCCAGGTCCATGTACAAGATGCCATCAGGTAATCGCCAACTTTCAGTGGCCTATCGGAATATTGTAAATTGTCTTGTGTTGTTCTGGTGAATTCATTAAGACTTTGAATAACACTGTAAGAGGGAATGGACTATCCTTCTTATTGCAGTCCTCGAGAAGCAAGAAATGGTTTTAATTTTTCAGCAAGCAGAGTGTGTTTGAGGACAACTGAGAAATATATAACATACAACATAAAGGATTATAAGTAGGGTTTCTAAATTTTGGGATCAGAAATGATCGGAAATCAGTTTCAAGATTTCGGAATAAAAAATTACAATTTCCGAGTCCCGATACCGTAAACTTTAGTTATAATTTTCACCTTTAATAAACTATATTGCCACTAAAATTGAAAAACATTTTTTAATATTTTAATCATGTGGTTTGCTTTTATACAAATAAGTTATTTGAAACATTGATTCAAAAATAAATGAAACAACAATGAAACAACAACAACAAACAATTTGCAGCATTTGTATATCTGACACCTTCATTATAATTTCGCCGTTTGGTAATAAATACAAATAGTACTGTAGGTAATTTTTTTTTTCATTTATTTTGTTTATATTGTATATGTTATTGTAATGGGATTTATTATTTATTAACAATAAAGACTGTTACTATTATTATTACTTATTTGATTGAATTAAATTTAATATACGGGCATTATGCCAAAAACTCAAATAACTTGAAGTTGACTCACTACCCACATTTTAAATACCAGAAATTTTGTTTTAAAAAACTGGTTTTCTTCATTTTCATGGTACATCAAAATATAAAATTTGGTTGACCAATTCAAGAAAAAAGATTGGACCATTTTTACTTTCTTATACGTAATATAAGAAAGTATAGTAATCGTGATTTTTTTTACCTCGAGATTTTGATTGATATATACGTTTTGAAACCTCCTGAATCCATTCTGATCATTTTCCGAATGATGTGTGTCGGTGCGTGTGTATGTGTGTATCCGCGATAAGTCAAAAAAATACTAATGGAAGACTTCCCAAATTTGGCAGCTAAGATTTTCAACATTTTAGGTGACGCATTAAATTTGGTGAATGTGGTACCACCAGAAGAGATATAATGAATGAAAGAAAAAAAAAAGGTACAATTTCGAGAAAAAAGGTTAAACATCATTGTTTCATTTCTGGACGAATTTCGGACATAACTTTATGAAAAAAAAATCTCTCCGCATGTCTGTAGTATCGCGATAGCAACCACAGTTTTTGAGGTAAATCTTTTAAATTTGGTACACATGTTCTAAAGGCCAAAGACAACGAAAAATTCGGTGATGAGCAAAATTGGCCAGCTGAAAGGAGGTCTACGGAACGCAAACTTTTTGTATTTGCCTTTTACAAAAAAATATATTCTTGATGGAAGATTATAAACCATGTTTACTATATCAAGCCAATAAAATATATTTTCAAAGTACTTAAATAACACTGATGTAAACTGAAATGTTTTACACATTTGACCTCATAAAATGGAGTTAGAATAAATTTAACAGTTTGACATTTGAAATGTCTAATTTAATTACAAAAATGTCAATGTCAATAAGAAGAGATTATTAAAATAATAACATGAATTATTACTGATAGTATCGAATGACGCTGATAATTATTTATTTAAAAATTTTAATGAAACATTTCAAGGTACGCTATTAAAATTTAATTGAGGTAAGTGAAGAATTAAATAGGATGATTTTTTTTAGATCGGAGGAAATGTCAAAACAGTCCATTATTTTTATACCATTCTACTTTTTTTCTATATTTCTTATGCGTTAACAATCTCGTTGGTTCTGATAAAGACCTATTCTATAAATAACAGGTAAATATTGGAAAATTCACTCCACCAATTTTTATGGGTTTGTCGCCTGTGGAAAAATATTTCACAAATTATTACAGAGCCACTGGAAAATTCTTGTGTAAAAACTTCTGCCAGGGATTTTTTTTTAAATTTTGTAATATTTATTTAGACTGTAAAATTAATACGCAACCCCAATGAACATTAGTTGAGCCAAGAACCTCAGATAGTACTGTTACTGCCTAGTAAGTAGTAAAAACTTTCTTTCAAGCTGCTGTTCAATGTTTTTCTAATAATAATTTTCACGTTAACACATGCCATTAATATTAAGCATGAAACCTGTCATTATAAAATGTTTAATTCGCGTTATACTCATTTTACTGGTTGTCCAATAAAATGGGAAGACAATGTATTCAAGCTAGTTTTAAATATTGTTCCGGATTCGGTTTGTATAGCCTTTTTGTTTTAATGTTGTTTTTCTATAGAATCATTCTTTGTTCATGTGCTACATGTTTACTGAACTCCCTCGTTGAATTTTATAAAATTTTGGTTGATATAAACAGATGCATTCTGAGTAAATTCTTTCTAAAAACGACTGGTAGTCTCAGTAATCCTTTTGTAAGTGGTTTAGATTAGTGGTGTCTCCTTCGTTTTTAAATGTAGGGGCAATTACGGAAGCTCATCGCGATTATCCGGTAACGCGTTCTTCTCGCAGTGCCGTTACGGTGACTTGCATCAATAAGAGCGCTCACTTGCGCACTAATTAGACTCGGGTCCCACACAAACCAATATAACATCGTAGTATACTGCCCGTAGACATGATGACTCCGTAAAAAAAGGACAAACTATACACCAAGCACCGTTCGCCCTTTGATCTTGGCATAAAGAGATATAACCATTAGGTTTTCATCATGCTATACCGGCCATTGCGGCTGCTGCTGGTCCGCTTGTGTGCTCTCAGGGATTAAGGAAATATAAGTGGCGAGCTAGGAGACTACTCGTTCATTATGAATTAATGTACGACCTTTCACATCAAACGCGAATGTTCATTTCTGCAATGGAATACGCTCTATTCCTCTCGCTTCGACTGTTGTTGTTGTTATTCTTTCTGTACCTATACGTTTCAATAAAAAGAAAAATAGAAATAAGCAGCGCTCTTTATAAAGTTTCCAAAAACTCATAGGGAGTGGTCTTCTTGTTATTTTCCTTTTATGATAATGGAGTTAATTGATTTTTATATTTGCATCATACAGTCTCTGACAAGCTAAAACATATTTAAAATATTTCGTTATAACTACCAATGTCTTATAATTTTTTTAAGTAAAACTGGGTATTATTGTTAATGATTTATTTGTACATGCAAGTTAGGCAATACTAGACTTATCTGTCCTATAATATTTGAGAAGGGCCATATGCTCTTTGAATCTAGTTTGCATAGATCGCCTAGTTTGTCCAACATACTTTCGATTACAGTACTTAGAGCTAATTTCATAAATTCCCGACTTTTTGTTTGTGTCAATTTTTGTCTGTTGGATTACCTAAAAGTAGTTGTAACTTATTTCCTGATGAATTAACCACTATAATACCTATTTCTTTAAAAAATCCTAACAATACCACGGATAAATCGAGGATCGAATGGAATCTGTAAAAATTTCGTATTTTCTCTTTTATTTTGAAAGGTCGAGAAATTTCTGAGGTGACTTACTAACAGCTTTATCTATTAAACTTGCAGAATATCCATTACTCGCAGTTATATCCTTAATCAATGCCTTCTTCTCAATCCTTTCGTTATTGAGATGGAAACTTGTGAATTAGAAAACTAAAATTCACCATTTCATGTTGATCACAATGCTGATCAGTCCTTAGGGATACTGGTATCTTTTCTGTATATCTCAAATCTAACTCATTTCCAATTATTAATGGATATAAAAATGGTAGTTGTACAGAGTTTTCAATTTCATATCTGAATTTAACTGATGCAAAACGACTGTTTAATTTTGAAATAAAATTGTCAATGTCAGCGACATTTTTATCAAACATTGCAAAAATATCATCCACATACCTAAGCCAAACCCCGGAGAAATACTCAAATTCCTTCTTCTGCTTCTGTCTCGAGTCTGTTCATGAAGAGACTGGCAATAAATGGTGGCAAAGAGTTACCCACTGTTGTTCCTTCGTTCGTAGAAATTAACATTGAATCGAAAGCAATTTTGTTTCATACAAAGTTTAGTAAGTTGAAGATATTCTTTTACTACATCTTGACTAAGACTGTTTAATTCGAGTAGATCCTTAAGGTAGTTCAAGGTCTGTGGTATCAAAACACTTGGAAACAATGAACAAACGTCAAAGGTGATCAAAATTTCACCTTCTTTTCAACTGAATATTTTTCACCTTATTAATAAAATCATTGGACTTCATCAAAGAGAAACTGGCTGGTGCAATAGTTACATTTTCTAACTCTTCTATTAATCATTTTGATAGGTGGTAAGTCGGCTATCCGGTTGCTGAAATAATAGGCCGTACCGACTTTCTTGGTTTATGCATCTTAGGCAAAGTTTAGTTCAACATCTTCCTAATTCCTCTAAAGGATTTGTCAGAGAAGCTTGCAGAAATCATATCTCGACTAATGTTGTCACTAAAGTAAATAGAAAGTCAAAATCTACAAAAAGACAGAAAAATTATCAAACAGTTGCGTGAAAAAGATTGCTTTTACTTAAAAGAGGATAAGGGTAATAGTGTTGTTATTTTAGATAAAGAGTACTATTATGAAAGGGTAGACAATCTTATTAGTAATGGTCCTTATAAAAACTTTCTAGAAATCCATTACCAAAAATGATTACTGAAGTAATGGTAATGGTGGGGGAGGCTGACGCCTGGCAAGTAGATCGCAGACGAGCCCTTTTTACCAACCCCCAGCTGTTCCCTTAGCCATGTGCTTTTCTTGCTCCCTCGTCGAATCTTTCCGACCTTCTAATGAAGGTCAGGATGTCACTCATTACGAGGGAGCTCAACATTTCCTCCATTAGAAGCACCTCAAAACCGAAAATATTGTCTCAGGCTTCCAAATACTATACACTGATCCAGGAAGTGGTACGATGTTTCTTCACCACTCCGGATCCTGGACATGATAAGTGCCTCCTAAGTCTGCAGAAGCCTGTCACAACTCCGATTAAAAGATTCAGAGT
>JANEYF010005981.1:600000-955192 GCA_029963845.1 Rhamnusium bicolor
TTGTTACAATGTGATTCGGCAATAAATAATATTAACTAAAATGCTGTTTATTTTCCCTTCTACTCCTATTTTGAAATTACATATTAAAAGGCGAAGACGCATTTTTTAAGTTGTTTTGTCATTTACATTTTAAGGACTGGTTCTCCATTTCTTCTTGCATTTATTTAGTAGATAAATTCCATGGAAACAGTAATTAATAATATTTTAGTAATTGTTTCCTCGAAATTTATTAATTGAATAAATGTACAGGAAATGGAAAAGCCGGCCCTTATAAATGAATAATTTATTATCAGAGGAAGATCTCTGTTTAATCTACATATTTTTAGTTCTTGCCACCGAAGTAGGGGCGCTATGAGATAAGAAACGTCACAGCTGCTTCTATCCTCCACTATTAGTTTGCCTTTCTTTCTTTTTCTGTTCTGTGCACAATAACGCAGAAAAGAGCAACAGTGATACACAGTCTTTTTCTGTCGCATACATGACTTCGCTCTTCGATCATAAACACTGATCGAAGACTTCGCTATTATATCCTTTATGCAGACACACAAAGCAGATACTCTAAGTAAACTTTTTCCAATACTGTACTTATATCTTAGACCTTAAAATTTGTAAAAATTAATCCATCAGAATTTAATCTTCTAAACGAACATCACAACTATTCGACAGTCGACACGTCATCGCTTGGATTTGCCACACGAAATTCATAGGCTTGAATTGTACTAATCTAACCCATATTATATCGGTAATGTTCTGTAGAATAAATTAAGTATTAGTATAAAAAATATTAAGTATAAAAAGATTTATAACAACAGTAAAAATATATCTTATCTCCAATGCTTTTTATTCCGTAAATGAATATCTAATGTCTTAACTTCGTATGTTTTGTCGATTGTAAATTTATTTTCTCTTGATAAATTATTTATTTTGCCATAATGTCGTTTTGTATGATTTTGTATTTTCTTATGTAGTTACTTTGTCAATGAAAATTATTTCTTCTGAGCAATGAAGTACATATCCATTAATACGCTCGTGCAGTTTGGAGGAAAAGAGGTGAAGCTTCATCTTGCTGACACCACGAGTAACCTGAAAGACGATTTGGATCTTGCTCGTTAGGATTTAAATTATTTAGTAGAGGAACTAGACCTCTTAAAAATTGTTTTTTTTTCTCCGCTAATTGGTTTACAAGCATAGTATTTAGGCCACTTAATATATGGTAATAATAATATATTCTCTATGTAATATGTATGATAAGAAAGCAAATAAAGATTTTCTTACTTTCGGTAATCATGCATGGTTTTAGCATGTACTTTGAACAATATAATGATACTTAAATAAATATAGTTCATTGTACGATTAGACATTATTTTTGTAACGATATACTGTTTTATAAAGATAATAAATGAAGATAATGAGATAATATTGAAATGAAACTTTACGTCAATTATTTGTTTATGGATTTTATTATCTTATTATATTATTCAATTTAGTTATAGGAGTCTGATATATCTGACATACTTATGTCATTACAATAAATAACCGACTGATTGTCTAGAATTTCAATTTTCCAACATACCGTAACAGAAAATTTTATAAACCCTTCTTCTTCAATCACTGGCAACAGTTTTCTTACTCTGCAATTACACGTATGTTCACAAGTTGTCTTCTACTGCCCAGGGCCAACATTATATTGGTCTTGTTTTGGAGTCTAAGGAGTTGAACGAAAAACATCATAAATAGTTACATTTTAGAAACTGTATTGCGATTAAGAAAAGTAAAAAAAAATACTTATTTGGCCTATAGTATATTGAATTTAGACTAGTAAAAATAGAAAAAAGCAAAACAGTTTATTGAGTACGATTTTGCCCATCAACGAACTCAATCTCTTCCTTGACCTCTAGAATGTGTTTACCAAATTTGAAAGCTTTATCTCAAAAACTGTAGCTGCTATCTCGAACCACACAGACACACAGACAGAAACATTTTTCTGTCCGAAATTTTGTGTATCGTCATAATTCGTCGAGATTCATCCAGAAATGCAATAAAAATCTTAAAAAAATTTTTGCATGAATACATAACTTCCTTACTTTGAGGGGTGAGGAAGTAATAAGTGAAATTTACTTAAAAAACCATTAATAACTCATTGTCTGTCACTTTTATGAAATATATCAAGAGACAAAAGTTTTTTAAATTGAATTAACTGTCTTTAAAAGTAAGTTAATTTACAAATTTAATAAATAAAAACAAGTACTTTTAAAAGAATTGCAATTTTTTATTAGTAATTTGTTTACACTTCTGAAAGTTAATGTTTAGATCAAAGTCAAGCAAATCCTATTTTTTTCTTAATGCATAATATTTTGTAATAAATTTTTATATATTTATTTATTGAATAATTAAAATGTGTACGAATGTCGTCGTTTATTTAAAAAATAGATTTAACGTCGAATTCTAATAGAAACATTAGTAGGAATCTTTAATTAATTATGAAATAAAAATAAGAAACACAATGTAAGAAATAACTGTTTGTTAAATACTAAAACACATTTCAAATACATAATTTTTAATATAAATTTTTATTCCGAATTGTTGTTTGTTCTTTCGATATAATTTTCATCAGACCTTTCATACTCATCTTCGAAATTTCCATTATTATCTTCAGAATTTTCATTATCATACCATCTTCGGTAACTTGCGATTCATTTTCAACAAAATTATCAATATTACTTTCCAAATCTTCGATTACATCTAAATTTTGTGGATCATCAGATTCATTAAGGTTATTGCTATTTTCACAATGTATTCATTTTATTTTTGTTATTTTTACTATTTATTCCGTATCAATTTTTAATTATGTTAACATTCAATAGTGTGGCAAAGTAGGGATATATGTGGCAAAGTAGGGATATTTGTGAACATTTTGAATTTATTGAACAATAACTGCAAAATTCAGCAATAAAAATTAAAAATGAGGGTTTTTTTCAAATAATTCAAGAGAAGGTATTATAATAACCATGTCAATGATGCCCATAAAAACATCACACCAACAATCCAAAATTTGAAGGAAAGGATAATAGAAGCTTTTAGAAGCATCACTCCGGCAATTTTATGAACAGTAGAAACCTCATTCCAAAGACGCATATAAATGTGTGCCAATCAGAATGGGCAACATGTGGAGCATTTTTTATAATATCTTCTCTTGAATTACAAATATATATATATATATATATATATATATATATATATATATATATATATATATATATATATATATATATATATATATATATATATATATATATATATATATATGGCAAGATCCATTACTTTTCGACGAAAGCGTGCGCGCTTGGGTCAGCGATTTTGATGCTAATTTTTTCCTCGAAAGTACATACGAAAAGGATGTGATCCTGAAAATTTTAGCCCAATACGATCAAATCCGACCGCTGGAGAATTTTTTGAAATTTGAAATAAGGCAATTTTTAGTCATTTTCCGACATTGGTATCTCAGCTTCTATATAACTTAGAGATTCCGTTTAAACGGCATTCTTCTCTGTGAACCCTCTACTTTCAAGAAAAAAATAGATATTTGCTATAGACTCATATCAGGCTTAGCTGGGAGCTTCCAACTGAACCACTGTATTAGAAAAATTTTACCTGTTTTTAAAATGCTCTCAAATCTACAGTTTTCAAAGTAGAGGGTTAAATAATAGCTGATATTTTTCGTGTAGGTGTATCCTGTTGATACCTGACCTACTTTTCCTTAATTGCCTCGATTTCGTTATTATACGGCCATCCATAGCCGATCGATTTTTAAAAAATCGCCATTTTCAGTTAGCTGTTACTTTTTTCTCGGAACTTCGATTTGCTTGAAATTTTCAGGAAAGTTGCTTTGTTATGTCCCTAAAAAGCCCTGAAAATTTCAACTTTGGAATCGAGCTTGGATCCGAGTTATAAATTTTCAAACATCCCGAAAATTGCATTGTTTAAAATAATTTTTGCGAATAATTTTTCATATGTCTAATGAATTATTTATTTGTTTTTAAGTCAAAAATCAACACCTGATTTAAATATTCTATGTTACTGCTGTTGATGCTCATTTAAGTGGCGTATTAAGTAAATATTTCGTGTTTAAGGGCGCTGCGATTGTACCTATATTGTTTGAATTTATATTAAAGGTGGTGTTGAAGCTATTGTGTTAAGTAATTTATCCACATAGTGGCATGACAGGTCCTGCATTATCATATGATCATGTAAACAACTTAACTACCATCTATAGCATTCAGAAGAGTTTTGTAAATTAAGTTAGTGTTCAATTACATTGAAAGTTCAAAAAAATGGAGACGTGCTACATTGGGTTATTAACAGATTCAGAATGTCATTCAGGGACATACTCTGGAAACAAAATTCTGCATAATTTAAGTGAATTGAGTGAAGAAAATATCCTCCTTTTGAAATGCAGGTTACAAGATGAACAATTTTATGAACAAATATCAGATGGAAAAATTTGTCATCATCATAAGCTCCGATTCTTAGATTACTTTTCTATATATAAATATAAGTGTTGTGATCCTTTAAAAAAATATAAAAAAAATATTACTAATCATCTTTTCATAAAATTGTTCGTCTTGTAACCTGCATTTCAAAAGGAGGATATTTTCTTCACTCAATTCACTTAAATTATGCAGAATATTGTTTCCAGAGTATGTCTCTGAATGACATTCTGAATCTGTTAATAACCCAATGTAAGACGTCTCCATTTTTTGAACTTTCAATGTAATTGAACACTAACTTAATTTACAAAACTCTTCTGAATGCTGTAGATGGTAGTTAAGTTGTTTAAATGATCATATAATAATGCAGGACCTGTCACGCCACTATGCGGATAAATTACTTAACACAATAGCTTCAACACCACCTTTAATATAAATTCAAACAATATAGGTACAATCGCAGCGCCCTTAAACACGAAATATTTACTTAATACGCCACTTAAATGAGCATCAACAGCAGTAACATAGAATATTTAAATCAGGTGTTGATTTCTGACCTAAAAACAAATAAATAATTCATTAGACATATGAAAAATTATTCGCAAAAATTATTTTAAACAATGCAATTTTCGGGATGTTTGAAAATTTATAACTCGGATCCAAGCTCGATTCCAAAGTTGAAATTTTCAGGGCTTTTTTAGGGACATAACAGAGCAACTTTCCTGAAAATTTGAAGCAAATCGAAGTTCCGAGAAAAAGTAACAGCTATCTGAAAATGGCGATTTTTTAAAAATCGATCGGCTTTGGATGGCTGTATAATAACGAAATCGAAGCAATTAAGGAAAAGTAGGGCAGGTATCAACAAGATACACCTACACGAAAAATATCAGCTGTTATTTAACCCTCTACTTTAAAAACTGTAGATTTGAGAGCATTTTAACAACAGGTAAAATTTTGCTAATACAGTGGTTCAGTTGGAAGCTCCCAGCTAAGCCTGATATGAGTCTATAGCAAATATCTATTTTTTTCTTGAAAGTAGAGGGTTCACAGAGAAAAATGCCGTTTAAACGGAATCTCTAAGTTATAAAGAAGCTGAGATACAAATGTCTGAAAATGACTAAAAATTGCCTTATTTCAAATTTCAAAAATAACCATGGTAATTTTAAAGCACACATGTACAGAATTAATTTAGCTGATAATCCGTAATGCGATTGTGATAACATGTCACATTGTGACTTAGAACACATCCTATTTGCATGTAAAAAATATGAAAACGAAAGAAATGTATTCTTAAATAAACTGCTAAGCTACAACTTCCATCTCCCTACTTGTAGAAATAACCTTATGTACGAGGCAATCAACAACAAGGAAATCATGTACTGTGTAATGCAATATTTGAAAAACATAAAACTTAAGATTTAGAAATTTAACTACATGTTTAAAATGTTTAAAATCAATCCTTTGTGTCTATCCTCTGTAAGTCCTCCTGTAATCCGTGGTCTATGTCCTGTGCGATATAGTGTAAAGCCGTCTAGACGGACCCCTAGACGTGAAATGAGTGTCCCTGTCTAATTCCTAATAATAACTTTATAACTTTAGTCGTGGCTGAATGGACCCAGATTCCGAAGCCAAAAAAAAAAAAAAAAAAAAAATCAAAAAATTCTCCAGCGGCTGGATTTGATCGTATTGGGCTAAAATTTTCAGGATCATCTCCTTTTCGTATGTACTTTCGAGGAAAAAATTAGCATCAAAATCGCTGACCCAAGCGCGCACGCTTTCGTCGAAAAGTAATGGATCTGCCCATATATATATATATATAGGAACAGAGAAATAGTTAGACGCGGGTTTATTTACATTACAGTAAATATATATATATATATATATATATATATATATATATATATATATATATATATATATATATATATATATATATATATATATATATATATATATATATATATATATATATATATATATATATATACACACATATATATATGTTTTTAATTTTTATTGCTGAATATTGTAGTTATGTTCAGTAAATCGAAAATGATTACAAATAGCCATAGGGATGTACACACAGAAAATATTCGTTTTTCAATTCTACATTAAATCGTCTAAAAATATACAGAGTGCGCCATTTGAAAAATTGAGAAAATTTAGTTCAAATAGTTGTAAATTTAAAAATTATTTTTGGCCACCCTGTATACTTTTAATGAATGAGTGAGTGTTATCACACAGACGTCTCATAACTGATACTAACATATTCTTTCTTAAAATCGATAAAGGTGACTGTAGTGCTTTTTTTAATATACACGTGTAAATGGCATAATTTCAACAAAAAAATCATTACATCCAAGTAGTTGGGAGAGAGTCAATAATATTACAGGAGTGGAAGGAGTCCACAAAGAGATTTCAAAAATTTTCTGATATACATGGCATTCCATTTAAAAAAATGTTAGTTGATCCTGTAAAATCGTCTGGGATCACCCTGTATATTTGAAAATAATTTCCGGTTATAGACTTTTTTTGTCTAGTTTATTTATGTTTTTAAATCAAGTTTCTAGCTATATTCGACATATCGAAGTCGGACGCACTATTGCCCCACCCTGTATATTAACACTTCACTCTCGATATCCGTAAAAGAAAAACAAATGCTTGATATCTTTGTTAAGAATTCCGTAGATGAATTTAATAAAAACTGATAGATTGGAAATTGGATAGGGTCCAGTATGGATACCTATTTATCTTCGTATTTCCTTTCTTATTTCAAGGAGTATCAAATGTATCGATTAGTCCATCATTTAGTGATCCATTTGTAATTTTATACCTTTAAAAGCGTGCGTCAAATATTTGCAGATACTTAGGGATTTTGCGAAACATATGTTGGTAAACATTTGCTTTTCTATCATGGATTTATTCTGTTAGATTCCCATCAGAACGTTACACTTTTTATATACAAATTTTGCCGAAACGTTATATCCGCTTAAAAAGAAACTGTTTATATCACCAATAAATAGAATAATTTTACGTACAATATTTTATGATTAAAAACATAAATATTAACTGAGAGTATTTATTTGTTCCCTTACTCCACAAGTACTACATGCATTCGCGAATTGATGCAGTTACCGACGAATTTCGACAAATTATGATATAAAACATGATTTTAGCAAAAAGCTGTCTGTGTGTCCGCATGTATCATGATGGCATCCACCGTTTTTGGGGCAAAATTTTCAAATTTGGTACACTTTTAAATCTTCCAGACAGTTTGTTTCATGGAAATAATCTTAGACTATCAGTAAAAGATAGACCTATATAAATGGAAAGCTGAATGGATATGCTCAATTATTAAATAGTCAGGACCTGTTCACAGTTTCTCAAACACAACAAACAAAAACTCTATATGTAAGCAAGGAACACGAAGAAAACGACCTACTAATTTTTTTAAAATAAAACTGAACAAGAGAGATCCATTACTGATTTGAATATAAATAAATTTGCAGAAGCGCAAAAATCTGCAACCGAGAGACAGCTAAAAAGGAAAAAAAATAAAAATAACATTAAAAAAGAAATAGTAAGTAATAGATATCATCAACTTTAATAATTAGCATAAAAAAAGAAAAAGAAATGTTATGTACATATATAGTTTTTGTGCACACTGTGTTTATGTAACTAGGTAATAATTTGCAAAATATAATTTAATAATGTAATTTTAATTCTAAGATCTCCTTTCATTATAGTTATTTCTATTAATTGTCATTAGTTTACAATGCCAAAGCAGGTAAAATTCTCACATCTTTATGTAAGGTTTGTTTTGACTAATTTTGATATAATCAAGGAATACATCACTTCAAAAGAAATCGATATATGTATTTACATTGTCGGAAACTTGGTTAAATCCCGATATACATTCAGATAGTATTAGAATCCCACAATATAACGGGTGATTATAAAGTAAAGGATATATTTCAACTTATTATATATTCTTAACAAATCAAATTAATAACAAAAAAGTAAATGGAATCTAGTTGCTTACATAATGGGATTTCTGATGTCAAACACTAGTTACCGCAAATGCTCGATATGACCTCCATTTTGTTGTAAAATTACCAACCGTTCCTCCAAATTGTATACAGCACTATTCAACATTTCTGGTTGAATTGCACGAATTTGCACTCTAATACTGTCCTTTAATTCCTCCAGCGTTGTTGGCCGTGTTCTAAACACCAAATTTTTTAAATAACCCCACAGCCAGTAATCCGCTGGGTTAATATCAAGCAATCTTGGTGGCCATGAATTTACAAAATGTCTGCTTATAACACGATCTTGAAAAACCGCAGTTAACAATTCTTTAACTGGTCGGTAAATGTGCGGAGGTGCTCCATCCTGCATAAAAATCATGTTTTCAATTCTTTCGTGCTCGTTTTGCAACTGTGGAATTGCATAATCCCTTAACATTTGCAGGTATCGTTCACCAGTAACAGTTACAGATACGGCCTTCCCATTCTGTATTTCCTCGAAAAGGTATGGACCAATGATGAAATTAGCTGTGAAACCGCACTAAACGGTGACTTTTTTGTCATGAAGGCCTTGCTGACCGATTTCATGTGGATTTTCTGTTGACCATATTCGACAGTTTTGAGTATTAATTTCACCATTAAGAGAGAAATGGGCCTCATCTGTCCATAAAATACGGGATAACCATTCGGGTTCAAATTCCATCTGAGCTAATACGTGTAATGAAAAATCGTACCTGAGAGCAAAATCTACGTCCTTTAAATCAAACAGCAGTTGCAGTTTATAGGGATACATTTTTAGGATTTTCCGTAAAATTTTCCAAACCGTGGTGTATGGCATTTATAATCGTTTTGATATCGCATTCACACTACTGATTGCTAGCGGATTAGTATTGGCTACGTTTTGATTTTCCTGAAGAACGTCTGCAACTTGGACATTACTAATGCTAAGTCTTCCTAACCTCGGAAGGTCTTTTACAGACCCTATTCTTTCAAATTTGCTAATCAAATTACGATACGCCTCATTTTGCACGGCCCTGCTCTCAAACCCATTTTCGTACGAAATCTTCGTAATCCAGTAGTGTATTTTACCGCCTTCATAATAACATTGCACTAAACCAATTCTTGTTTGCAGATCCATATTGAAATTGTTACGATTTAAGTTACGCGAGTTTTATTTTGAGAACAATTCTCTAAATTACGATTATTTTGTTTGACACTTGTATCAATAGTTGTCACGACAATTCTTTTGTTTTTCATAGATACACTATAATCCAATTATTGAGGCAACTAGATTCTGTTTACTTTCTGCTACTAGCATAATTTCTTAAAACTATATAAGAATTTAAAATAGACCCCTTACTTTATGATAACCCCATACTTTAATTCGTGCAGATAGACTAGGCAGAGGTGGCGGCGTAGGGATTTTCTTAAAAAAATACGATTAATCACAATTATTTTTTCATCAGTAAATGAATTTTTTAGAAAATTACGGATCTTAATTTATATCTCTGGTAAGTGCATAGTTCTTATTGTTCTCTATAGACCACCAAAATCCAACGTAATTCATACATTTAATGCATTGAATGATGCTATGTCTTCTTTTCCGGCTTCAGATTATATTGGTTTTGCAGGTGACCTTAATATAAATTTATTAAACACGGATAATCAAAGTGTAACTCATTTTAATAATTTCCTTGAAGCGTATAATCTGAAACAGGTAGTGAATGAGCCTACTAGGGTTACTTCTTGCACATAGACCCTAATTCTTACATCCGATACAAATCTAGTAAACTGTTGTAATATAACTGATTCTTATGGAATTTCTGATCACTTTCTTGTTTCGTGTAGCATTGCAGTTTGTAGAAGAAAATATAAGCCAAAATTTATTACCTTCAGATATTTTAAAAACTTTGATGAAGAAACATTTTATGCTGATTTGAACTCTATAGAGGGGAACTTATTCTCTAGATCACGTTGATGACATGGCTGAATTTATGAATTATAGCCTTCTTTAAATTTTTAATTCACATGCCCCTCTTCGGACTATTAGAGCTATTAAGAAACCACCTCCTTGGATTACTGACGTAATTAAAATTATGATAGACCTGAGAGAAAAATGTCTTAGAAAATATAAGAGAACACAATCCGCTAATGATTTGAATGCTTACAAAAATCTTCGAAATTATGTCACTGATGCTATTAGAAGAGAAAAGCAAGCTTATTTAAACTACGTGTTGAGAAATAAAAACAGTAAAACTACTTGGAATACACTTCGTTCACTAAATATCGTAAATAATGAATCATATCATGAATTACCAGGTAACTTAAGAAACCTTAATGATATTAATTTATATTTCAACAACACAGTTCCTCCTATACCTAATGTTGAGCATTTAAAACTTCTAGATAAGTACGACGATTTGCCAAATATCAAAAATTTTCTTTTTCTACCGTAGAAAATAGTAAAATTCTACATTTTCATAGTAATTCTGTTGGATTCGATCAAATTTCACTTACGATTAATCTCCAGTGTTTTATTAAATCATATAACTTTTACAATCAATACATCTATCATCACTGGTATTTTTCTCACAGTATGGAAACAGTAAAAAATCATACATTCACCAAAAAAGTCTAATCCTTCAGAACTGGTGCATATGCGTCCAATAAGCATTCTTCTCACCTTATCAAAAGTTCATGAAATGATTTTAAAAGAGCAAATTTCTTTCGTATTTAATCAAAATATTATTTCATCCGTTCAGTCAGGTTTTAGGCCACTACATAGTACGACAACCGCTCTGCAAGTTACATTTACTTTCCATTACACATAAAGTTTTAAAAACAAACATTCCTCAATATTTGCATGCAAAGTGGCAGATATTGCATAATTTTGATCCAAGTGGGACAAGACCTTTTAAAAATCCCTCGCCACGCTACTGCCTTATTTACTTGCAGTTTCTCGTACAATGCCTGCCATGAATATAATAAGCCACCATCTGAGTTTCACCATTACATATTAGTTAATTTCAAGAAAAGGCTAAAATTAGTACATCGACTTTGCTTTACTATTACTTTGCTTTACCATTATGTTGTTCTTTTTACATATGTTTGTCACGGTTAAGAAATTAAGAACTAAGAACTAAGCAAATTATAAGCGACAACGTGAGGAAAACAATAAACAAATCAAACCAGATACGCACGTTGAGAGGTGAGTACTTGATAGAAGCAGAAAGCGGTGTGACATTATGTTAACCAGTTAAATAAATCTGCAGCGTCTGCTAGAGCCTTTTTCGGAATATAGTGGAAAATTACTTAAACTATCATTGATAGTCTAAAGCCTCGTTCTCATTAGTCAAGTTACTTGACTTCAAGTCGCTTGAATTCCAGTAACTTGAAAAACTTTACTAATGTGAACATTTTATTTACTTGACTTGAAATGTTCTTTCAAGTTGCTTTCAAGTTTCAAGTGAAGTAGGATGTCTTTCTACTTTTTAGTTGACTGGAAACCACTCGAAAAACAACTTGAATATTAATTGAATAATGTGAACCATATACTTGCCTGTTCTTGAATTCATTTGGTCATAGATTATTCGCTGTTTGTTGATGTGAACAATTGAACGTATAAATAAAATCATAATAAAAATTAAAAATGAGTGCTAAGTGGACCAACGAAAATATTATTAAATTTCTGGAAATATATGAGAAGTACGATACATTAGGGAACAATGGATCGGATAAATATCGTGACAGAAATGCTAGGGATGAGAGTATGAGAAGACTTGTGGAAGAATTGAATGCTGAAGGGATGAAAGTAAATACTGAAGAAATTCGTAGGAGGATCAAATCAATCAAAACCGTATACAGTCAAGAACTTAATAAAATATTAAAAAGCAAAAAAATGGTGCGGGAAGGGTTGATCTATATAATCCCCAACTAATACGCCATTATTTGGGAAATTTAATGTACCATTTTCCAAGGCGATGTTCAAAGTACTGTTTCGAAAAATTGCACTGTCATTAGATCTCCCATTTCATCCTACATCGACGTAAATAAAACGGTAATCGGCGTCAACCATTCCAAAGAGAACAATGCTGTAGGTGTCTTTGTAGTTATAGAATTTGGATCCGCTGTTTGGTGGTCGTCTTATTTGCACATGCTTCCCATCAATTGCACCACAGCAATTAGGAAAATTCCGTTTTGTCTCAAATGATTTTTGTATGTTCTTCCAATCATTTGAACTATTGGGAACCTAAAAATATAATAAAATAATTTTATTTCTGTTGCAGGAAACAAATGAAGAAAATAGTGAAAAAACAAATTCAGATGAAACAGAAGTAGACGAGGAGTACCAAACTGAAAAAAACAAAAATAAAAGATCCAAAAACAATGATCCGCCATTCGGATCTTCTAAAAAAGGTGAAAACAAAGTCTTCAATGGACCTTATTCAAAATGCTATTTCAGATTTGAGCAATATATCTCAAGCAAATTCTTCTGTTAAACCCGACGATAACTTAGATTATTTCGGAAAATATGTTACGTCTTCGCTGAGAACACTGCCACCTCTAAATTCTCTTCGATGTCAGGAACAAATACAAAGTATCATAACTAGAGAAAGGATGGCTGTGCTGTCACAAACAGTACAATTGAATTTGGCGAGAAGACATAATCAGCTTTATACTGACACTCCCCGTGTTTCGCAGCAATATACAAATTCTCTAATAGAAAGGTCATCTTCTGTACATGCGTCCACATCTAGTCCACAGTTATCACAAGTATATTCTGAACCATTTTCTCCTAATAATTATTCTAATGAGTCACAAGAAAATGATTTAATTTACCAAGCCATGCAAAGTACATTTACAAACCAAGATATGTAGATCTAGCTACCTACTTTTTTCTCAGTTTAAATTTTTTTGGATTTTTTGATTTTGTTCTACGTATATGTACACAGTAACTACGTTCTGTTATTAAATGATTTTGTTTAATTAAAAATAAAATCAACACTTTACTAAAATAGTTTTAATTTTAACAAAACCTTACCTTAATAAATGACTGAAGCACGTCATAAATAGCCGTCAGCACCTTGGGAAAAAAAACTGTTATTGTATTTTTTGGAACGCGATAAAGATACTGCAAAGATGTTAAACTGTCTCCACTAGCTAAATAGCGCAATGTGATCTCAAGTTTAGTTCTGGCTGATATTGCCTGCCGGAACCAAGTTGATTGTTTCTGAATTTTCGGTCCAACTATACTAAGTAGCTCATCAAATTTCTCTGGAGTCATTCGTAAGTGGTTTTTATACGCTTCTTTGTCCTCTAAAGACAATTCTTTTAAGAGAGTTGAAGATGCACCGAGACGATTTCCTCTGCTAATCCAAGCTCTTATCCAAAGCGTTCGTTTTTTTCTTACGCTTTTCTTTACAAATCATTTCTAATTCGCAAAGTAAAAGGCTTGCTACTAAAGACACTCCTGCACACACTATTTCAAACAGTGCCATTTTAATTTCTACTTGTTTTAAAACAACTTGCCGAAATATGAACGCAAACTTGAAATCAAATTACTTGAATTCAAGTGACTTGACTTCAAGTAACTTGACAAATGAGAACGAGGCTTAAGGAATATTCAGTTAGAAAATGAGTATTGAATTAGATCAACTCATATTACCAAACCTCTTGTAATGCAGCACTTGGAGATACCAGCATATTTTGTTATTCTATGACATTAGTCCATCTGAGTCTGCGTAAGTGTCATTGCATGATATACTCTGATTGCATGTTTGTGTTGCTTGAGTTTGTTGTGCTTCTTGTGAATTATATGTTGCAAATTATGTCAAAAGCTTTGAATGTTGCTGATTGTATACGTTGGGACACTATTTTATTTTGGTTTCGGAAATATGTGATAGTTTTTTGAACACACCTTTCGGAGGCACCCTATACTGGTATCGTATTAGCGCACTTGTGTCTCACCCCAGGTTCGAATCCCGGAGAACGATTGCTTCGGAAACAGAAATGAGTGTCGTTTTCTCTAAATATGTAGCTGCCTCCGACACAAGGTCATTTTAAGAATACAAGTGGTTGTATGTCCTGTAGTGTCTAATGTTTTTTTTTAAATAAAAGTTATGAATTTGTAAATTCAATTTTCAATTCACATGCTTTTCATAAATGGGACTTTTCATCAAGATAACGCACTTCTTACAGCATTATCAAATAATGTTTAAAACGTTTTTTTTTTTTGAGGGGACTTTTGATTAGATATACACGTAATTTTTTTCAACGTTTCGGTTTGTTAAACCACCATCAGGGAACTACAATTATTATAATATTTTAAAACACAGTTATGGTTATTTTACATTATGTACTTACACTGTTAATTAGATGTGGCATTATTAACAAAACTTTTAAAAAATTTACGTGTACTTTGTTATTTGTGGTTTTCCCCCCTTTTGATAAGTATATTAAGTATATTACCTACCTTAAAAAAATTCGTAAAATTTCACACAGTCGAAAAATGTACCGTGTAAATTTATACCCTCGCCTCGGCCAGGCAGAAATTTCCTCAATAACGCAAAATTGCATATTCTCAATAACATTTATCTCAAGCGTGGACGAATTTATTTTGAAAATAATCCATCAATCACCCTAATAGAAACTGATTTGTCATCGAGCTTTTGTGACTTTGTATTTCACAATACAAATCGTCAATAATCAGTAGGTCGTTTTAAAAGGTGAGCCTGAAAGTCAATCGATCATTCTTTGTATAATGCTGATAATGATACGCTTATTAAAAGTGTATCAATTATTTAAAGAAAGTGGTTAAAATAAAATGAATGCAATCATCTGCTATAAGAATAGTTAGGATAGATGTTCGTTAGAATTTAAATATTTAGGCCTATCTGAAGGAAATAGTAACACTCTTGACTATTTTACTTTTAATATGCTTTCTA
Organism: Rhamnusium bicolor; assembly: GCA_029963845.1. NCBI lineage: Eukaryota > Metazoa > Arthropoda > Insecta > Coleoptera > Cerambycidae > Rhamnusium > Rhamnusium bicolor. The sequence goes on from JANEYF010005981.1 coordinate 615,457, forward strand.
GCGTTAATAAGAAGTATAGAAACAGACCATTTTCGCGGTTGTAATGTTTTATTTTGATCTAGAAATATACTCGATATATTAGCTGAATATTTTTTAAATTTTTCTATTCTTTCTTGGGAACCGTATGAATAATTCCTCTAAAGTTGAATATTTAAAAAATACAGTTACCCAGTATGATATTGGAAAAGTCAATATCTCCGCCTGTGATTTTACGTCAAAGGAACAGTTTTTTAAATAATATAAATTTAACCATTTATGACTTCAGAAGAAAAACATTAAATTTCGTATTTGAAACATAATCAAAATATTCCAAACTTTCAAAATTCCAACAACTGATAAAAGAAATACCATAGTAATTTTAGATGTTAATGTAATTGATTAAAAAATTGTGACAGTAATAAATAAAGTTCGGATATCGGCAAATCATTCCAGTGCCGTCTGAAGGAACCTTGATAAGACATGAGAGTTTATGTCATGTGAAATTGTTTACATTGTATGAATTAGCATTTCCATTATTCTCGCAGCCGGAATGTTATGCAATACCTCCTCGAAGATGCTGAGCTGTAAAGTTTGTACGAAGTCAATTGAAATCGTATAAAAACTAAAAGCCTGCAAAAACCGTCGGCATCTCTTTATTGTACATGGGCGGAGGTAATTAGAAATGCTTGTCATAAGAAAAAGTTATACTTTTTTGAAAATTGTATTAATTTTTATTATTTTTTGTTTATTAGATTGGCTATTTTTGTTCATATCGCCAATAAAATATTGTTGAAATATTATATCAGTTTTAGATATAAAGTCTAAATATTTAAATTTATTGGGTTTAGTTTTAAAGTTAACCCATACTATTTTGAAATATGTTATTGCTCAGCAAGGACCAACGAGAAGGTAATCATTACCCGGTTGAATTATAATCGGCGCAATGGGGGTAGTGTTGGATATTGATTTTCTTTATTAATTACATGCTGAACGCAATTTTTCCATAAATCAGTATTGTCGAGGTCATTTATTACTTCTCTTATATGATCAACTACTACCGCGCTTAACGTTGGAAAGTTATTACATTGTCGCAAACGATCTTTTAAAGTTGCCCAAACCATCTCGATAGGATTAAATATGCAATAGTACGGAGGTAAGCGCAAAAGTGTATGACTGTGTATATTGGATAAGTTATCAATAACATATTCCTTTTTGAAATTCTGTTCTTTTATTCTTTTCAGTAATTCGCGCTTTATTGGAACTTTTACAGGAATTTCCATATTTTTTTTCTCTCATGAATTTTAAAATGTCTTCCTTTCTTGTACTGATGATTGGTACTTTATTTAATATTCGCGAGTGATAAGAAGCATTATCTAATACAATTACCGATTTAGGCGGAGTATTTGGTAAAAGCTGTTCTGAAAACAATTTTTCGAATAGATCGGCTGTCATATCTTCGTGATAGTCTGCAGAAGACTGTGATATTTTTTTGGCCGACAAGAGCAACGCATTAGGTACAAACCCGTTTTCACTTCCCGCATGAAGTATGATAACGCGTTTTCCTCTAGAACACGGAGTATTTAAAACACAATTATTTGAACCGTCTACCCAACCATACTGAACTACATCATGCGTGTCAAACCACGTCTCATCTAGATACACTATATGCCTGTTTAGTTTACGATATTCTCTGATTTTTTCCAAATAATCTACCCGAAGTGCTACTATACGTCGTAATTCCATAATTACCATACGACTGTCAAGTTTTTTATGTTTAAAACCGCATTCTAATAACATATTTCGTAGTGTATCTAAAGAACTATAATTATAATCAGGATAAACGCTTAATTTTTCTCGAATCATTTTTAACGTAGGAACTATATTTTTTTCATACATATTATAAATTATACGCCGTATTACATCTTTGGTAGCATCATCAATATTTTTTAATTTCATATTTTTCCGTTTCCTATTTGTACCGCGATCTATAACATCTCCTTTTTTAATTACACGATAAATTGTTGATTTTAATATTTTAGTTAATTCGTTAATACGTTCTATTATTTCTTTCTCATATTTTTCACGATTTTCGCTTTTTTAACGTTCATATATATTTAAAATAATGCGTTGACTTTGTACGTGTAAATCTTTATTTTGAAACTCTAAATTTATTTCGTCTTCCTCGACAATAACAGGCTCAACTATTTCGGGATTTTCGGGCGTTATTATATTATCTTCTGTTTCAAATGGTGTCCAGAAAGTCATGGTAAATTAGTAAATAATACAATATCTTAAATACCTTTTATGTAGTAATAAAAATTTACCAATATGAACACCAAGTATAAACTGACCCACACTTGATATTATAATAGGTATTTCTGCACTGCACTGGACAAATGTAATAAATAACTAGGTAATCGACTCCACGTTGACTACTGACTGATATAAACTCAAACACCCACCGACCAACCGGACTGACGAATATCCTGATCCCAGCCAATCGTCGCTCAACGTCCTCAAAACATAGCCAATGCTGGCACATCTCACAAGTCTACGTAATTGCGGAGAAACGATTTAATGAGTTTTTTTTATACTAGTGGGCCTGTCTGTTTTATTATCTTTAAACACGTGCAGTCGTAGATGTTTCATTCAGGCTGATTACATTGCCAGTGTCGGACTCGCCTGCACAATTTCAACTACCATTCGATTCTCGATACCATTGCTAAATACATAGGACAAAATATCAAGTTAAGTGCGCACAGTCCTGTGCTTTAACAATGACCAATTTCAATTGACTTCGTATAAACTTTACATGTATGTGATTTTTTCACAGCCTATACTGATAAGATGAGGCAACTTTGACGATATATTACAATTTGATGCTGAAGGGGCAGTTGCAATTGCAAATGTTCAAGAAGATATTGTTGATCCCTGTGCCCAAAAAGATTTACAATTTATACACTCAAGCTTTTCACGAATACCTCTCGCTATAGAACAATTTGAATATCGACCAAAAATTTGGGTACGGAAATTAGCCATAATCGATGCGATGAATGTAGTATTTGATCTTCGAAAATATATGTATCAATTATCTGGAGACAATCCTGAATACGTAAACAAAAAACTAAAAAATGTTTGACACAACAATTCTGGTTCTGTCATCGAATAGTAAACCTATTACAGAGCAAGGAAGTGGATTGTTTAACGATTCAAATAAATAAGGTGTCTTTATGAATGTTCCCCTATTTTAAATATGCATCAATAACTTTTGTCGTAATAGAACATTCGTTTTCAATATATAAATGGATTTTCGCAGATAGGCTGTGGATTTTAACAGCACAACATATAGAGCAACTTTTAATAATATACTTCCCTTGTAGGAAATAATACCGCAGCAATAACTTCACTTTAATACTTCCACTAGTCATTTTTAATACATATACGATACAAAGTAAGCCACATTAGCTTGCATTAATAGTTTTAAAAATATTTAGTCCTAATTGATATATAAATTAATAACAAATATTCCCTTGTGCTGTGACCCTGCGTCATATCCTAATTCTATTAATAAACGAGGAGCGTTACTCAAAACTAATTAAGGATCTATAAGGATCCAACAAAAGCTTACATTCAATAAATCCTCGCACTTTTATTGCTTGCCAAAAATCCCTAAAACCAATTGTTAGTTCTGTTAATATGAATAATATAATGAAGTTATTGACTGTTTGTATTAAGAGAACTAATTTTCAATTAGATAATGGCTTCTATCAGCAGAATTTCTATTCGCTATGGCTATGGGATCTCCATTATCTCCAATCTTAAATAATATATTTATGGAGAAGAATGGATGAGTGGCAAGGTTTTGTGATTGTTTTCAACAATTCACGAGATACACGTTAATAAAATAAGAGGACCACCAGCACTGGCGAGAAGGCTCCCTCCGTTGGCGCCTTTCATATGGGTGATACCACAGGATGGGAGGTGCAACAATATCTAATTAAAAGCTGTAGCAATTGATTAGGTTTTTTCTCATTTACGTTTCGGCTTCTCTTTACTCGAGCTGAATTGACGCTCTCTGGATCGGCCTGTCCCTTAAGTACTCTTACCTTGTTAGTTACACATACCTGACCTCGGCTTCTTTGATTATTCTTGACGTCAAATGTACAATGTTGATTGCTATTTTTATGTTGTCGAAGTTAATCTTGTATCTTGCGGTTTTCACATGCTGTGGGAGGATGAAGTTTTGTCGTCTTTTCGCACCTCATTCATGTGTTCCTCTTTTCTTACACTTATCCATCAGTTGGTCTGCCCTATGTATGGTTTGTTACAGTTTGATAGTTGACTTAGTTCTAAAAAGCCTATTTTTTTATTCCAATACCTGTTTTATTGACAAACAGTTTGACGTAAAATCAATCAAGAACCTGTAGTAACGTACGCAATTCTGTCATTTGTATATCATATTTGTGAAAGAAATTGCAGTCAGAGGTGTCCAAAGTAGTGCACCGTATTTATCTATCCACAATAGAGTTCCTCGGAATTACATTAAAATACTGTATCAAGCGTGTCCTAAACAATCTGGTCTCTATCTATGTCTCTCCCAGTTATTAGAAAACTGGAAAAGCGAGGAAGTTTCTATTAATTATGATTATAGAAGCATCAAAATTATTCTGTTCTATTCAACATCGGTTTCCGGTGGTAAGAAATATAAAATGTGGACCCTGTGTTTAAATCAGTATGTACATTTTTCCCCTATCTATTCGATATGCCTACAATGTATTGTTAACTAAAATAACTTATGTTGCGTTATGTAGCTTTGAATTATTACATTTCAATGCTATTTGATGAAACAATTTGCTAAAATCAACATTAAAATGGTTCATTAATTTAATGATTGACATTCAAATCAAATTACAATTTATTACCAGTAACAGCGCAAATATAACGAACAAAAATTTCAATGACTTCACAAATATATAATGTAGAGAGAATTTTGCTCATATCACCCTGAATGGCAGCCGTCAAGTTCAGAACAATGGGAAAAAATTAAAAATATTCCATTAAAACAATAGTATTATGTATCATTTTTCCACTGTGCGGCTTTCCCACAAAGTACGAATGTAACTTGTTATCGAGGAATATAATTTAAACTTCACAATACCTGGTTCTAATGTTTGGAAACAAATCGAGAACAATGTGTTGTAAATCTTCAACGTTTAATACTTTAAATAATTGACATGTTAAACTTCTTATCTATACTAAATAATCATTGTGTTACTAAATATTTGTGATGACATTTTTAAATCATTAGATAAAGGTAAAACCTCGGCACTTGTTATATAGATTTTCTTAAAAAAATCTATATATACATTTATGCTCGGCGACTTTGGGCCCCCGTATCTCGAGAACGGCTGATCGGATCGACCTCAAATTCGGGATCTATCCGAATCTCGAGATTTCCAGAAACTTTCCGTCTGTCCGGAACTCCGGAAGTCCGGAAACTTTTCTTTGAAATGCGATAACTGTCCCAAATATTGACCGATCGACTTCAAACTTTTACCAGAGGTAGACCTCTATGGTCTACATATGCCTATTGATTTTGAGCCGGTTCCGAAAACGGCAAGTGGGGCAAAAACGGCCTAACAACCAATTTTTTTACCTTCCTTTGAAATGCGATAACTGTCCTAAATATTTACCTATCGACTTCAAATTTTGAACAGGTGTAGACCTCTGAGGGCTACATATGCCTATTGTTTTGGAGCCTGTTCCGAAAACGCGAAGTGGGGCAAAAGGGCCTAAAAGCCAAATTATTTTTCTTTTTTTTTTGAAATGCGATATCTGTTCAAAATATTGACCGATCGACTTGAAATTTGTAACAGGGGTAGACCTTTACGGTCTACATATGCGTGTTGATTTTAAACCGGTTCCGAAAACGGGAAGTGGGGCAAAAAAAATTAAGAATTTTGATTTTTTTTTTGGAAATGCAATAAATGCTCCAAATATTGACCGAATTGGTACAAATATAGGCATATTAGCATAAGACTCAATAAAATGGATCACAAGGAACCGATTCCGACTATTCACGAACCGCTTCGATCATTCCCGAAGGCGTTATAAGCACTTTCAATAGCGTTTTAAGAAATTAAAAAGTGCAAGCAAGTTTCAAGGTTGCTAACAGCCACCGAGGTTATTGTCTTTATCTCAAAACCCGAACTGGACCCGAACCTTTCCGAAGTTACCCGAAGATACCCGAGGTCAAGCGAGGCATGTGGGGCATCATTTTCAATAAAACCGAACATAAGGAGGCAATTTCGAGCATTCCCGGACCGCTGCGATCATTCCCGAACGCGTCTTAGGCAATTTTAACAACGATTGCAGGCATCGAATAACAAATCATTCTGGAACCGATCCGATGTACTTTGTCCGTCTTTTGAAAATCTATATGGCATCTTGACCGCAGCGATGAATGTACCTCACTTGTTTTACTTTTTTTACCGAACATCCCAATAAATCTACACAAGCTGCTGCAGAAGAATTTAATATTTCTCAAGCAAGTATAAGTAGGATTTAAAACGTCAAAAATGTAAGCCTTATAGTATTTTGCCAGTTCAGTTTTTAACTGAAAGCTTTTTGTAGAGATGCTTGATAGAATAGAAGAGGATAATCATTTTTCAAAAAACGTATTTTGGACCGATAAAAGTAGCTTTTCAACTGCCGGGTTTTTAATAGAGAAAATGCGCATTATTGGGAGCCCGAAAATCCACATGATATAAAGAAGATAAAAAACAAATACAGTAAATGTGTGGTGTGGTATTCATGAAAACACAACTGTAGACCCCGTATTCATTGATGGGTCCTTGAATGCAGTGCGTTATTTGAATATTCCTCAGGGTGAAGTGGAAAACTATTTAGATAATATTCCCCCTCCAAACAGGAATTCTGTTATTTGGCAACAGGATAGCTCTCGCCCACACTCTATGCGTAACGTAAAGGAATATTTGAATGAGAGATATCCACTTTGGGTAGGAAGATACGATCCTATACATTGGCCTGCTAATAGCCCAGACTTGAGTCCTTTGGATTTCTTTTTGTGAAGAACACTAGAACAAAATGTTTATGAAAATTCGATTTATAATAACATCGACGAGCTAAAAGACAAGCAATAGAAAATTTGCGGCAAATTGATCAATTATTTGAGAATGTGAGAAATGAATTTATAAAAAGATGCCAACTGTGCCTTGAGAGAAGAGGAGAACACGTGGAGAACATATAAACATTGCAAACCTACTGTATTAAATACATAATTATATCGGATTATTATTATATCGTAATTCTTATGATATTTATTGTAGACTTTTGAAGTTGTTTTTATTTTCTATTGTTATTTATTGTTGTTCATTGCTGTTCTTATACTTATCGTTGTCATTTATTAAACATTCTTTGTTATAATAAAGGTCATTATTTGATATTATATGTTTTCGTATCAAAGAATTATCATAATTTTTTTATAAAAAAAAAGAAAAAAAATCATGTTTTTTTGCAACCTTCTAATTTGACAAGTTTTTAAAAATTGTTTAATTATTCTAAAAATTCATAAAAAAAACGGTAAAACCCTTTTTTTGAATTTTTTCGATTCGATGAAAATTAAGAGAAATAAAGGGGGTGTCAATTTTAGGTGACTAACCCTGTACATAATGAAATACATTTTCTTAAATGTATTTTTGATATATAAATTAGTTTTTTTTAGAGCTGTGCATTTAATCGCTTAAGGTGAATTTCCGCCTCTCAGTTATCAATTCTAGAGACTCTAATACTGATAGAGGAAGGGACAATTTTTCGAAACGACAATTTTATTTACACATTATTTTGGCATATCTTAAACAGTTTCCATATCCACAATGAATCATTTCAGTTTGTCATGTTTTAGTTTGTTAATTATATTATAACCAAAAACATTCTATACCCATTTAATTTATTCACATACGTATGTGTTGCCAAATATTTTCTTAATCAATCCATAATACAAATTGTACAAAAATGTTAGAATATGTTAGATATATTTGCATAGCACCATTTCTAATGCAAATTTACAAATTTAGTGCAAACTTAAAGAACATACTTTTGTAAATGTTTGACTGCAGGAGATACCCCAAACAGTTTCTGAATAAACCAGGTGTACAATAAATATTATTTAAGGCGTTTCGCTGTAATTTAATTTAATTGTGTCAGAAATCTTTTCTCCAACCATGGCACATGCGGCACTAGGATGTCCAGTCAAAGTAAAGGGAAAAACACTTGAGTCTGCAACTCTTAACTTTTTGATTCCAAAAACCTTTAACTCGGAATCCACTACAGCTCCCGTTGCTGGGTCAGTACCTATAGGACATGTACCAACTGGGTGGTATACTGCTAAAGTGGTTTGTCTTATGAGACAGAACCAATAATCCTTGGACAAATACTCCAAATCCTTACAAGCTGGCAAAGGTCTGCTTTCAAACTTTGCTCCAACTTGTTGAAAGGCTGTAGTGTTGACCAGCCTCATGCAAAATTGAATGCCCTCGTACAAGGCGTTTATATCCTTATTGTTTGGATCGGAAAGAAAATTGTAATCTATTAAAGGATAATCAAAAGGACTACTACTTTTTAGTTTAATACTACCAACGGAGTGAGCATGCAAAAGAATAGTTGTCATATAAAATGAAATATCTGTGTTATTATACAAAATATCATAGGTTTCATCTTTCCAATTGAGAAATCTCTTGCCAAACTCTGAGGCAGGATCGGATAAGTCCAGAATTACTTCGAAATCTGGATAATTCGGTGTTTCCTCGATATTAGTTTGGTAAAAGCCTAAAACGTGTGATAAACTGCTTGTAGTTAAGGCTCCAAAACCATTTAAGTAATCTTTTATTTGTTCCCTGAGAGTTTGGTCGGGGCTTGTCATGTTAGAAGAAAACGTAACTCCATAAGTTCCGACATGATCTCGTAGAACCTTACCAACTGGTACATTTTCAACTATAGGAACACCTAACTCTTGTAAATGTTCCTTAGGGCCTATCCCAGACAACATAAGGAGTTGTGGAGAAGAAATGGCCCCAGCGGAAAGGATTACCTCCTTGCTTGCTGCAGCTCTGTAAGTTCTTCCGTGGTTTGTAAATATAACACCAGTTGCTTCTTTAGTGTCATTATTAATTTCAATCTTTACGACGTAACTTTTTGTCAATACCACCAGATTATTTCTCTTCCTTACTGGCATAATAAACGCAGTACCTTGATCCTGTCTTCTTCCAACTTTAGTATTGTACTGTACAACGGAACCTCCTTCCAGAAGCGGACCGTTATAATCAGTAATATTATATCCTAGTTCTTCATTTGCCTCCAAAAAAATATGTTTCAATGATATAGGTGGGTTGTGGTGCTCCACATACCAATACCCACCAGTTCCATGATACTCCCAATTAACCGGTGCATCTGGGTCGGTTTGATGGAAATCTTCTGATTTTTTGAAATATGTAAGAACATTTTCGTAAGACCAACTTGGATCACCAGCTAGTTCGGCCCATTTGTCGAAATCGGTAGGATGACCACGGCTGTACATTGCTCCATTAATTAGTGTAGTACCTCCAATACCTCGACCTCTTGGAATTAAGCATTCCTCATTTACTGTACCTGTGAAATAAAGACAGTTACAAAAGGGTCAAAAATACAAAAGAGTTATTTGGACTCCTATTGGGCTACTGAATAGAGGAGTATCTTCTCTGATCTCAAGAGAAGACATGCCCCTTTTTTATAGGAAATGCTTTTTAAATAAATATTCAAAAGTGTACAGAGAATACTGCACGAACAAATTATTTGACTCTACAAGGTGAGAAAAACTCAACGCCACAGGCCTTTTATTCACAAACAACCAAGAATTATGTATATTATTATTCTTATATATACATATATATACATATATATATATATATATATATATATATATATATATATATATATATATATATATATTGTTTTCTTTTCCGGTATACTCCCGAGGGATAGGCCCCGAGAGGGACCGTGGCTTCTGAACGACGTTTGGAGAATCTCATCTGCCATCTTCAGGTTCTAACGTAACTGCTTACTGGCTTCTGGTAACTCGAACTGAAATGACGTTTTCTGGATCTGGCAGTTCTTTATATACTCTACCATGTTACGCTCTGTTGCTCTCGACACACTCCGGCGTCATGGTTGCTGCACCCTCTCTATTTCGAGCGGCTTGTGTAATCGGTCTGTTCGGGCGCGCTCGTTTCTGTGCTTATGTCACGGTCTGTTGCACCCATCTCCTGATTTCGAGGCGCCGTGTACTTGGTCTATTAGATTAGCTCTGGTTGGTTCCTCTTGTGTGTTGTTGCGTTATGTTTCTTGCTTCCTCATGGGCAGCAGCTGCAATACCAGAGCAGGCTTCCATATATATATATATATATATATATATATATATATATATATATATATATATATATATATATATATATATATATATATATATATATATATATATATATATATATATATATATATATATATATATATATATATATATATATATATATATATATATATATATATATATATATATATATATATATATATATATATATATATATATATATATATATATATATATATATATATATATATATATATATATATATATATATATATATATATGTATATGTATGGTCTTCGTGCTGATGAAGACCAATTAGTCAGGAACACGTGTCCAAGGTTTACATATTTCTGCCGTTTGCAATTTTTGCATTTTTCCACCGCGCAATTTTTTCTTTTTTGCGGAAGTACCCGATAATTCTTTATTTTTCTACGAATGTAATTAAACCCGCGTCTAAATCATTCTCTGTACTTATTCATTTTCCTGGGTCCGGAATCCCACGCAGGTTGCTATAGTTGCCCGCGTTGCGATCCTTGGATGTTGCTCTCAAACCATAAGAGTCTTCCAAGTGAAGCCACAAAGGTGCGACTGGCTCCCTATCAGTGGTTTTCTTTAGTGTCTTTTTTTGAGTTTTGTCCATCATTTTAACTCAGCTACACCGTGCTGATGAAGACCAATTAGTCAGAAACACGTGTCCACGGTTTGCATCTTTCTGCCATTTGCAATTTTTGCATTTTTCCACCGTGCAATTTTTCGTTTTTGCGGGAGTACCCGATAATTCTTTATTTTTTATTTATATATGTATATATATATATATATATATATATATATATATATATATATATATATATATATATATATATATATATATATATATATATATATATATATTATTCATGTGGTAGTAAGCCCCAAGAAAGATAAAGAGAAAAACACTATTAATCTGATGAATATCCTTATTAGAAAGTAGGAATTTAAAATCAAGGTGATTTTGGTGCCAACGTATGGAAAGAAATTTTGGTCGATTAATACCTTATTTGAAACGTATTTCAATTCGGTGTTTGATAATAGAAAATCAGAAAAAATGAGTCAAGAACAAAATAACAAAGAATTGCAAATACTTGTTTATTTTAAATAAATAAATAGGCAAAGTACCAATTAACACTGACTTGGTTTTCTACAAAAAACCAAAACACTACATACTGCACTCGAGGTGCGATTCGACAACCAAGTTGGCATGATTGAGACTAACCGTATGCCAACAAGCTACCTTATTTACACCTAAACTATTGTCACGGTTCAGTGACCCACTAACCAATAGAGCACTATTCATACCATTTTTAAACTTTGTCATTTTCCAGCTTTCAAATGCACCCAGCTGTCTAGTATTTGTTACATTCCTAATTAATCTTAAATTGCTAATATCTATTTTATAGTTTTTCTCAAACGCATGTTGGGCAACACTAGATTTATCTGTTCTATCGTATTTGAAATGAGCCAGCCATATGTTTCTTGAATCTAGTTTGAATTGATCATCTAATTTGTCCCACATACCTTTGATTACAGTTCTTACAGCTAATTTCGAAAATCCCCGATTTTTCGTTTGTTTCAATTTTGTCTTTTGGATTGCCTAAAAATTGTTGTAGTTTATTTCCCAATGAATGAACCACTGTCATATCTATATATCTTTAAAATTCTTACCAATCGAAGATTAGACGATGAAAATGAAATTAAAATTAAAACTCGCCATTTTGTGCTGAGCACAATGGTAAGAGCCCTTAGGGATATATCTTAGACTACTGGTGTCTTTTCTGATTTAACTGACGCGAAACGACAGATTAATTTACAAGCAAAATTGTCTTAATCAGTGGCTTTTGTATAAAGCACTGCAAAAATATCATCCATATAGCTAAACCAAAACCAGGGAAATACTCGAATTCTTCTTTTGCTCTTGTTTCGAATCTGTTCACGAAGAGACTGGCAATAAATGGTAACAAAGAGTTACCCATCACTGTTCCTTCATATTGTTCGAGGAAATTGTTATTCACTAACTTCTCAATGATATTTACCAGCAAGCAAACAAATGAAAAACAGTACACTGAATTAACAAAAATAATTTCCAGTTTCCAGATTACAGTAAAAAAATAGCCTACTCGGTTAAAAGAACACAGAGCGATTTAGAATTAAATTTCATTAACATAAGAGTCTCCATTTTGTCCTGGATGAAATTTTTATTCTGATTTTCTAGGATCAAACCCAGAATTGAAAGACGTTTCAAATGAGGTGTCAATTACCTCATTGCTATTTAATATGGCGTTCAGTCGCCATTTTGAGAGAGAGAAAAATTGTATATGTATCAAAAAAGTAGTAGTCAAACTCTTCTTGAAAAAAAAATTTTTATGGCGAAATATCAGGGATTTACGTTATCATTTTACTATTTCCTACTTTATTAGATTTATTCCTCATTTGATATCTACTTTGTACGCTTAATGCATGGCTTAATATCGATTTTGTTGAAAAATAAAATTGTCCGGCAAAGAAAAAGAGAAAAATTTGCACTTACCCAAACATGCTGTTGTTTGCGGAATGCTTCGAAACCCCCAATTGTAATCGGAGAAGACACCAAAAGCATACAGTGAAGGAATTTCAGTTAGTTGGTTTGGTAAACTCCCAGCATCTAATAATAAAATTCTCCATTGTTTTATTTCAGACAAACGATTTGCTATGACTGAACCAGTAGAGCCAGCTCCAATTATCACGAAATCATAGGATCCAATATCTAAAAAAAGAGAAGAGGACATATAATGTTTTGTTTTTGAGTCATATACTCGTATAGTCAGTGGCAGACCATGCGTTTTGCGGTCTGAAGATAATTATTTTTTGGGACTCTGTCTCTAAATTAATTACCGAAAAAAGGAATACACCAAAACCGTAATTTAAAAATTAGCTTATATCCAAAAATTAGGTTAAATATACAGGGTGTATACAAAACAGGAGGACAAGCCTCGGAGGTGGATTTGACTTGAAAAAAATATGAAAACAGTTCTTTACCGGCCCGTAAAAGCTGGTTTTCGTTTAATATTTCAGGAACCGTTTGAGAAACAGCATTAAGATTTGGTACACTAGTTAGTATTAAAAAGGGTTATTTTTGTATTTGCCAAAATTAATTTTAAACCATAGGAATGAGAACTTAGAGAGGGGGGCTACATTTTCTTTTTACCATGAAAAATCACGTAGGCATCAACACGTGTAACCACCGTCCGGTCAACCCTTGAAGGATTCCGAGTAATTCGAATATCTTCACAGGCTGCTATTACCCCTCTGTTGGAGAAGAGCTATGTCATTTATGGGCATGAAATAAATCAATGACTTTAAATGGCACCACAAAACTTAATGTAGGGGGTTTAAATCTGGCGAACTAGGTGGACAAACAGTTGGCCCACTCCAACCAATCCATTGCAGTGATAATTTTAATTAATAAAATCGCGAACATTTAGATGAAAATGTGCAGGTCTTTCATCGTGGATAAGCCACATTGTTTATCTTATTTGATACAGTAGCTCTTCAAACAAAAGAGATAGGTCATTTTTTAAGAAGTGCCTGTAATTCTCGTCATTTAATATTCGTGGTAAGACAATAGGTCCTATCGATCTATCGCCTAATATGCCTGCCAAAACATTTATTCCCGATCTGTCCTGATGAATTTTTTCAGCAATAGTAGGAGGGTTTGCTCATAAGTGGTTAGTGTGGTACTTAAAGATATCTCTCTTGAGAATCAAGCCTCATCCGAAAACAGCACATTAGATATTAAGAGAGGATTATCAGTATTGTTGCGCAGTAACCATCTGCAATATGCTTGTACAATTTGGATATGGTAGTGGTACAAAAGTTGTTCATGCAATATATTCTAAACAATCATTTGTGCAACATGTTCAATAGCTTTTATTCTTCTTGTACACACTTCCAGGATTATTAGCAACAACATTTAGTACTCTTCCTTCAAATACAGGTGTCTTGACTGTTCTGTTCCTCCCTCTATCGGCCGTTCTTAGCTTGAAAGATCCGATCTCTCGAGGTCGACTACGAATCCCAGAAAATATGCTTTTATTTGGGGCAGGCTGATTAAGAAAGGCTGCTTGGTAAAGCCGTTTCGCTTAATGATTATTTCCAACACGCCTCTAAAAATAATGTATATCTGCACGCGTAACCCATATTTTTTAAGTATTTACCCAAATTCTCTACTAAGACTGACAATTAATTGTACCTACAACACAATAATGACGTTTTTGCAAAGGCTACTATCTAGCAAACAGCCACCTACGATTAAAGAAACAAAATAACATGTTTTTAATTCATATTTTATTATTCGGATTGTCTTAACGGAAATTAAAGCAAAAGGATCACCGCCACCGAACTAAAATAAAGTTACAAAATGGTATATAATTTGCAGCTAAATAGTAACCAACTGCGTCCAAATATTTAAACAATTTCACTATACAATTTCAGCTCTTCACCATGCAATGTTCTTTTTAGAATTATTATCTCACAAACGGTTGGTCCTACACCAATTTATGACGAGTAGGTACCTTTTTATATAATTTTAGCTAAGAAATCGTATTCCAGTGCCAAATTATTAAAAAAATTAGGATAAAAAAATTCGGTATGAAAATATAGTCCCCTCTGGTTACGCAAGCATATAGTTAACATTTGTTTTAGCCAACACTGTACAGGATGTTTCATAATTAAGTACTTTCCTTCACGGGAGTGATAAAACTGTAAAAAATAAGTTAAGTTTTGTATATAAACATTTGCCTTAAATCAGTTCAGGGGGCATACGTTAAAATAAGCACGAGCCTTGTTCGGTGTGGTCGTTAGTATTTTATCTTTATGTTACGCATTTGTTTACGCTTTTAATATAAAAGGTGTTTCAATAAGAGCGTAAGATTTAAACTGCGCGCCAGTTTGCATGTCATGATGTCACAAGCTTATGACATGCCAGGTCGATAGGAGACAGATGGCAGTTAGTAAATATGGAGCATTATATGATAGAACACCTCAGTTAACAATCAGGATTGTTAGACATTATTATCAAAATGGTGAAAGTTTGATTGCCACGATTCATAAAGTGCGTCCAATTTTCGGTCGAAATAATGTTCCTCATTCATCTACTGTGAAAAGAATAATCAAAAAATCGAAAGTACTGGTACGGTTAGTGATATGAAGCACACGACACGAGCTCGTAGAGGTCGTTCAGAACAAAACATCACGGCAGTTCGCGAGAGCGTGGCCGAGAGTCCAGGGACGTCGATTCGTTATCGTGCACAAGAATTGGACCTTACAACAGCCACTCTTCAGCGTATTCTCACTAAAGATTTGCATCTCCATGCCTACGAAGTCCAATTGAGTCAACAACTTCTGCCAACAGACCATGCACAGCGAAGAGAGTTCACCAATTTGATCCTTGAACAACAAGAAGTGAATGCCGATTTTGCGGGCAAAATCATTTTTAGTGATGAGGCCCATTTTCACCTCGATGGCTTCGTTAATAGGCAAAACTGCTTCATGAGACTCAAAAAATCCACGAATGATTCATGAGAAAGCAATGCATCCAAAACGTATCACTGTTTGGTGTGCATTGTGGTCTGGAGGAATCATTGGGTCAGTTTTCTTTGAAGACGAAGTAAGTAATGCAGTAACGGTGAATGGCGATCGTTATCGTACTATGATAACCCAGTTTTTTGTGCCTCAATTGGAAGATATGGCACTCGACGACATGTGTTTTAAGCAGGATGGTGCCACTTGCCATACCGCCTGTGAAACATTGCCGGTCTTGCACGAGTCTTTTCCTGGTGGTGTCATCTCTCGGTTTGGTGACCAGAATTGGCCGCCACGCTCTTGCGATTTAACATCTTTGGACTTTTGGCTGTGGGGTTATCTGAAGTCACAGGTTTATGTCAACAAGCCCACGACCACCGAAGCATTGAAGACCGAAATTAGACTCTATATCAACGTGTATGCAACACCGTTATTGAAAATTTCACCAAAAGCCGTGGCGGCCATTTACCAGACGTGTTGTTCCACACATAACTCTCAAATGTCTACATTATAACTCAATAAATATTACAGTACTTTGCTACAGAAAACCATGTTTTATTGAACCTTGAAAAATTGTGTTCTTATTGAAACACCCTTTATAAAAACAGGTAGACAATCTAATTAGTAATGATCCTTTTTAGAAATCCGTTACAAAAAATAATTGCTGAAATAAGAAATGTACTTAAATCCTGCAACAACCTTATGACTCCAGATTTAAATAGGAGGGTACATGTATCTAACCCAAGTGTACTTAGATTGTACTGCTTGCCTAAGATACATAAACCAGGAAATTAGATGCATCCTACTGTTTCAGCAATCGATTGCCGACTTACCACCTATCAAAATGATTAACAGAAGAGCTCAAAAATGTACCTATTGCACCACCTAGTTTCTCTGTGACCAATTCTAATGATTTCATTAACAAGATGAAAAATATTCAGTTGCAAGAAGGTGTAATACTTATCTCCTTTGACGGAACACTTGGAAACAATGGTTTCCAAGTGTTCCGATACCACAGACCTTGACTACTCGAATTAAGCAGAATTTAGTAAAAGAATATCTTCAACTCACTTTGCATGAAACAAAATTGTTTTCGAATCAACGATAATTTCTTCGAACAACATGAACAGCAATATTTAACTCTTTGTCACCACTCATCGCTAGTCTATTCATGAACAGATTCGAGACAGACGCAAAAGAAGAATTCCAGAATTTCCCCAGAGTTCGGCTTAGGTATGTGGGTATCTTTGCAGTGTTTAAATTCATATATAAAATTGAAAACTGGACAACTACAATTTTTAGATATATTAATAATTAGAAATAGTGAAAATAAATTAGATTAAGATTAAGTAAGATTTACTAAAATATACTTATGACAGTGGTTTATTCATCGGGAAATAAACTGTAACAATTCTTAGGCAATCCAAATGACAAAATTGAAACAAACGAGAAGTAGGGGATTTACGAAATTAGCTGTAAGAACTGTAATGAAAAGTATGTTGGACAAACTAGACGATCAATTCTAACTAGATTCAAAGAGCATATGACCCATCTCAAATATGGCAGAACAGTCTAGTGTTGCCCAACATGCAATTGAGAATAACCACAAAACAGATATTAGCAATTTAAGATTAATTAGGAATGTAATAAATACTAGACAACTGGATGCATTTGAAAGCTTGGAAATCACAGATTATAAAAATAGTATGAATATTGACAGAAGGCCAATCCCAAATATCCCACTTTATTGGTTAGTGGGTCACGTTTCACCAAACCGCGACAATAGTTTAGGCATACATAGGATATATTGTTAGCATAAGGCTAGTTTTAATTTTCTCCAGATAATGCCAACTTGGTTGGGAAAACGCGCATCCAGTGCAGTATACGGTGTTTCCGTGTTTCGTTGAAAACTACGTCAGTGTATCTTCACATCAATGGTTCCAACCCACTTCAGAATCCGTTGCTTCACGTATCGAGTTTGACACGATATAAAGTTGGCGCTACGTTTGACCTAAAAAGAAAGTCTTCAAATAGTGTTGAATATAAGATGAATACCATATTAAAATTTTCATATTGTGAAAGTGTGAAAAACATTAAACACCATGTAGAATTTTGCGGTGACAGTCATCTTTATAAATACACACCACACTTAATGTTTTTATAGATAACAAAATTGTTAATAAACAGTACTTGCATTTCAACAACACCATTAGGTCGATTAATATTAGTTAGCGAAGGTTATAACAGAACGTAAAAACTCATAATCACATTATTTTAAAATTTTAAGTTAACTCGTAAAAGAAAACCCAAATAATGTCTTGTCTGATTTTACGTTTTATCGTCTTAATTTTAAAGTAAAATAATATTTTCCCAGCCAATAATTATTTTACAGTTTATTTTTTGATTTTTACTTTAATTTTAAAATACATTACATATAATTTTTTTCATATTAGAATGGATTTTAAATTTTCCAAAATATTTTCGTAATTAAGAGTGAATTTAAAAAGAGAAAAGGCACACGCGTCAATTTATTAATATGTGCAAAATTTCAGATAAACTGCTCCAATGAAGTTAAGGATATTGCCATACATGTTATTCATAACAATTATACCATGGGCAATTGGCATGGTACTGAACAATATTCGACGATTAGAAAATTCTCCATTATCATTAGAGGAGTCTTTAATCTCATTCATAATATATGATGTGAATTAAAAACTTGAAAAGAAGTTTTCAGGACCACATTCTGCTGTGGCTAAATGAGCACTGCTCAAAGCCAAAACGGAAAAAAAACATTCCAATATGCGAGTGAGTAAGCAGTATAATGGCACAAATGCGAGATATCAAAAAATTATCTTTTAGACATTTTACAAACTCTGTTTACTTCACGAAGGAGACGTTTTTCGTGGAAAACATAGAAACTGTGTTACTGATGAAAATGTTCGCTGGTGTGCAATCTCAGTCATTGTCCTTGGTACGTAACATGTTGTCGTTGGGCAATTTAATTTATTTATCAACACGAAAAGTGTTAGACTGATTTACATATTTATATTGATAACCTGATGAAAACATCGCCTTAGAGAAACATTTTTTGTTTATTCGATTTGCACATGGATGTAGGTGAGGTTTATTGTAATGTTATCTAAAATTCTTTATTTCTGTATTAATGTAAGTGTATATATTTTATTATTTAACAGAATAAACTAATCCTACTATTTGAAAAGGTTTTATTTTACTTCTGATAACATTTTGTAAAAATCTTCCTATCTATATAAATATATAATTTATTGGGACTACGTGATATACTTATTTGGCTCTATCAAATAAATATAATAAAATCCATATTATAAGTAAGATCCATTTTTGTCTCGTTTATAAAATAGATTTTTATCAATTATTAAAAAAAAAGTTTTTAAGTCAAAATTACCGTATAGTTAATCTAATATCTGATTAATGTATACAGGTTGTTATTTTTCAAAATGATAGTATTCAACATATCAAATCGTTTTTACACACTGCTATTGAAAAAATAATTGTCTAAATTATTTTTATTCTTTTCGTTTGATTATATTAGAAATATTTTAATTAATGAAAATTGTCAAAAGATTTATACCTAGATACCGTGTAATATAATACAAATATGTATTTCGGATTTGGAAGAAAATCAAAAATAAGTAGTTAACCAGTTTTGATCAAAAGGGCATTTACGACTTTGGATTAAAATTTTTAATTGATTGAAGTTTTTTCGGCATGTTCAAAAAAATTATTTTAAAAAAAGAGACTCAAATATTCAATATAATTTTCTGTTTTATCCTATATTCTTATAATCATAGTAGATGTATTTATACTAGACGCAAAATTGAAAATATAAAAAAGTTATTTGTCACATTTCTTGAGTATTTATAGATACTTTGTTTAAATTTTGCACAATAAAATAGTAATTGTAGTTCAACATAATATATAACCAGATTATAACCTCAATTTTTTCATTGGTACGCAAATAATTACAACTCAATTAATTGATATTAAAATTGATTTTTAAAGTTCATAATCTTAATTTTTTTCTACGTGCTTTAGTTTCAAGAATAATTCAATTTATTAGAATCATGCAAAATCTATTCGTTTTAAGCGCGAAGTAATGGATGCGGCAATCACAAGCGTTCGTCTGAAGGGGATAATTATTTTAAAAATGATTCAATTGCGATAAATATTAAAAAGTGAAATTTACTATTTATTGAGATTGGAAACCAAGCCAATCCAATCGGGGAGTTTTTCTGACATTTAAAATTACAGATTGTTAGATAGATCGATTTATAGAACTACATGCTGATGTTCATTTACGTAAGACTTCACAAAATATTCAAGAATGTATAAAATAATAAAATATATAAAATAGCATAGTACTTAAGTTTACAAATAAACACAAAATAAACTTATGTTTGATTTTCACAATTTAATTAACAGTGGTGAACAGTTTAAATCTAGTTGGTCATTTAAAATAATATTACTATTTTTTAATTTATCGATTTCTAATGTCTCTCATAGTGACAATTTTAATCCTTTATTTTCTGTGTGTAAAATATCAAAATTATTATTAAAAGAATGATTGTCCTCTAGCAAATGGTTGGCATACGTCGAATCTAATTTATTGTTATTAAAACTGCGTTTATGTTCGGACAATCTTTTTCCAAAATTTCTTCCCATTTGTCCGATGTATACTTTAGGGTATGTACCACATGTAAGCTTATAGATTCCACTTTTTTGTTCTTTTTTAGTTTTATCTTTATTGTTCTTAATAAATTTTCCTAGAGTGTTATTAGTTAAATGCTATTTTCCATTCTTTTTTTTTTTTTTTGTTTTACCTTATTGTTCTTAATAAATTTTCCTAGAGTGTTATTAGTTTTAAATGCTATTTTAATATTATATTTTTTCTTAAGTTCAACTGATATTTTTTCGGTAGGTTGGCCTATATAAGTAAGGGTTTTATATCTTAAATCACTTAATTCACTGCTTTCTGCATTTGGATAAACTGACTCTATTGCTATATTATAATTTTTCTTTTTAAGTAAATTGTTAACCAAAGTTTCTTTAAAACCATTATTCACTGCTATTTGTTTAATAAAATTTAATTCGTTGTTGTAATTATCTTTAGTTAAAGGAAGTTTGGTTAATCTGTTTATCATACTAATATAGGCAGCGTGTTTATGTTTTACAGGATGTGTTAAACTAATACGTATCGTAATATCTGTGTACGAAGGTTTATGGTAAATATTAAATTCATGTGAATTATTAATTTTTGTGATAGTTAAATTTAAAAAATTAATCGAATTGTCTTTTTCATATTCTACAGTAAATTTTATATTAGGGTGTAAATTATTAATAAATTCTACAAAAGTATTTAACTGTCTTGTTGTACCTGTAAAACATGCGATAATATCATCTACATATCTATACCAGTATAAAAAACTTTTTACTTAATTTGTTTTTATGTATTTGTTTCTCAATATGATCCATAAAAATTTCTGCTAAAATAGAACTTAATGGGTTTCCCATTATTAAGCCCCTTTTGATGTGAATATTTTGTTGTTGAATTGGAAGTAATTTTGGTTTAGACATGTGGTCAGCAAATTTAGTAGTTCAGATTTTACAACAGGGTTTGTGTTATTTATATCTAGTAAATTTTCTATAATTTTTATGGTATCTTTTGACGGTATACTAGGAAATAAATTTTGCACATCATTAATTTTTTAGATTTAACTATCACAAAAATTAATAATTCACATGAATTTAATATTTACCATAAAATAGCATTTAAAACTAATAACACTCTAGGAAAATTTATTAAGAACAATAGAGTAAAACTAAAAAAAGAACAAAAAAGTGGAGTCTATAAGCCTACATGTGGTACATGCCCTAAAGTATACATCGGACAAACGGGAAGAAATTTTGGAAAAAGATTGTCCGAACATAAACGCAGTTTTAATAACAATAAATTAGATTCGACGTATGCCAACCATTTGCTAGAGGACAATCATTCTTTTAATAATAATTTTGATATTTTACACACAGAAAATAAAGGATTCAAATTGTCACTATTAGAGACATTAGAAAGCGATAAATTAAAAAACAGTAATATTATTTTAAATGACCAACTAGATTTAAACTGTTCACCACTGTTAAATATTTTCTAAATTATTTTGTACCTTATTTTATTACCGTTCCATTTTATTACCCTAGATTAGTTAGTTGATATATATACCCTTATTTTGTAATAAAGAATTTAGTCTCGTACTCACCATCTGATGAAGCCACTGTGTGGTGAAACAATTATCATAAGTTAATTAAATTGTGAAAATCAAACATAAGTTTATTTTGTGTTTATTTGGAAAATGGATTTATTTAAGCATGTTCTATCGATTCTTTAAGTTTCCCGATTAAAATCTGTATAAATGTAATGCTGAGATCCCACCAAAAAGAATTAGTCAAAAGCCACGACTTTCCGGATTTTCCATGACAAAAATGACATGCGATTCCATGACTTTAGGAAGCCAATAAATGAAATATTTTCATATCACTGTATAACGAAAACATAATTCAAGTATCAAAGAGTTTACAAATAACAAAATATATTTATTTATGCACAATATAACAAAGATAAATACCAATATTGAAGAATGCTGTTCATTCTGATAAAAAAAATACAAACCTATATTACTTGATTTACCACAATCTTTCTTTACAAATCGATTTTCTATAATTTATATCAAATGATTGAAACCCTCCTAAAAGTTCTATAGACGTTTTGAATCTTATTTAATTTCTCAGGGGGTGGCATAGAAACTCTTGGTTCAAATGTTTTATAAAATGTTAAGTAACTAGAAAAATATTTCACTCTAAAATTATATAATTTTAGCTAGCGTCTACCTGTCAATCCCTACTGCCTTATGAGCGCAGCTCATCAAGATTAACGTATGCATAAAACTCTTTGGTGATGTTATTTATGCAGTAAGTCAACATGAATATTTATTATGTGTATTTACTGTTTTTATATAAGTGATATTTGATGATTCTTCGTGCCATTTAATATTATTCAATAGAGTAGAGTGCGGTACGGTATTGATAAAGAATATTGCGAATATTGTTTTATATTTTAATAAAATTCTTACAGAGAAACTACGTTTTTCTGATAAAAATCCGAATGGTGACTAAGGACTCAGTTCTCTCCTAGCGCCCTGTTTTTATCAAAAATTTTTAATACGTTACTTAGGTAACTTAAATAAACCCACTATTGAACTAGTCAGGCAAGTGCACAATATTTTATTAAATCGTATATTGTTGAAAGGAGTCAAGCGCCAATTTCTAGTGCTTCGACTTATTGCAAGAATTTGCCTTTCTTTCTATATCCTCATCGTTTGGTGCTGAAAGGATGCAAACGCCGATGTGTTATATGGACATAAATAATAACGCGCGAGACTGCGATTAGTGCAGAAAGGAGGTAAGCGACGTCGCTTGGCCCTTTTCAACAACTTACGTGGAAACGGTCACATGGCTTAACGATAGACGCTTGCGTATTGTCACTTGAGGAAGCCATAAACATTGTTTACTTTGTCGTGATAAGTTCTTTTGTTGTTTTTATATTAAAAAATGGAAGAACATTCGAATAGTGAAAGTAGAACCGAAGTTACTTTACCTAAAAAAAGAAAGAGGGGTTTGAGACATGACGAGGAATATAAGAGAAATGTTATTAAGCACAGCAGAATAAAAGGACTTTCATATGTAAATTACGGAGGAAAAAGAGTTGGAGAGAAGAAAATCGGCTTAGCATGCAAGTAAGTTAAATTTTTTTTTATATTAATTCAACTGTTCACTATATCGTTGTGTTTTTCTAGATGTCCTTTAAAATGTTTTTCTGAAATAAATAACGAGGGCGACAGAAATGAAATATTCACCAAATTCTATAGTTTCGAAACAAAAGATGAGCAGGACATATACTTACAAGGACTTATAGAAAAACGCAGTATTGGTAGAAGGAGGAAACAACCTACAGAAAATGAGGGGATGAGAAAATCATGTACATATATCCATTCTGTTCTTGTTGGTGACACCCGAATACGCGTTTGTCAAAAAGCCTTTCTCAGTTTAAATGGTGTTTCAAAAAAAGAAAAATGGATTAAAAATTTGTTATCCAACAACGAAACACCACTTGACAAAAGGGGGCACAATCCGAAGACTCATGCAATTTCGGAAGAAAACAATATTTTAATAAGGCAACATGTTGAATCATTTCCTCTTAAACAGACACATTATTCCGGCAGATCCATGTCATATCTTGATGCAAGACTGAATGTCAAGCTTATGTATCAGCTCTTCAAGGAGAAACACCCAGCATCACTAATGAAGTATGATTATTACCTGAAATATTTTAAAGAACACTTTAACTACCGTTTTGGCCGACCTCAGGTAGATACATGTTGTCAGTGTGAGGAACTTGGAGTAAAAGTTAAGAGTCCTTCGCTTGGTGATGCAGGTAAAGGGGCTGCTGCTGCTGAGCTACTCGTACACAAACGCAGAGCTAAAAAATTTTACACGTATCTTAAGGAAGCTGAAACTCTTTGCAAACGTAATAAAAATATGTTAGCTCTGTGGTTTGACTATATGCAAAATCTTCACCTTCCCGAAATTCCCGTAAAAGATCTTTTTTACCTTACTCAACTGACTGTAAACGTGTTAAAAATTCATAATTTTAAAACCGGTGAAAGTTTCTTTTCCATATACCACGAAGGAAAAGGCAGTAAAGAGTCGAACGAGGTATGCTCTTTTTTTACTGCATTATATAGAAAACTATGTAACAGTAGTGTGGACGAACTGCTTTTATTTTGTGACAATTGCCCTAACCAAAATAAAAATAATACAGTGGTTAGATGTGTCTGGCCTTCGTTGAAACAAGATTCAAAAAAGTTGAACAGATTTATCCCATTAGAGGGCACTCGTTTTTGCCATACGATAGGAATTTTGGCCCTGTGAAAAAACATCTGAGGAGCTACGACAGAATTTTTTCTGTGCATGAGTTCACCAACCTGATAATCACATCAAGTGCAAGTAGAAAATTCACAATAATGGAAGTTGAGAACAATGATATCTTGGATTTTAAAAACTGGTGGACTAGAATTTATAAGAAGAATACGGTTTCTCTAGAGACAAACAAAATAAACAGACCACGAAATGAAAAACAGAATTCAGTATCACAGTTTCATCACTTTAAGCATGATGCCTCTAAACCCGGATATGTTACTGCTTCCCCCCTTTATTAATAGTCCTTTTAATACACATACTTTTCATTTAAAAATGCCTAATGTAGATATTGTGAGATTGCCATCAAATAAGGCATATCAAAGCAAGATTCCGATAAAGGAAACCAAAATAAACCATATTAGACTCACGATAAAATATATTCCAGAAAACCATAGACCATTTTACAATGAGATTGTTAACTGGTCAACCAAAAAATAAACATAAACTGTATTCTTTGCTTGTTTTCAAAGTATTTCCCTAATAAACACTTTAAAAAAATGTTTTATTTCTTAAGTTGTTGAAAGGGGCTAAGTGACATTAAAAAAAAACAAAAATAATTATTTAAAAAAATATTTCCGACTTTGTTTCGTACATTGATGTACCTATTTATAAACATTCATTTAAGTTTAAACAAGAGAACCAATTAAAAGTAATATAGTGTAACTCAGAATAGTTTTTTGAATTTTTCTCAGAACTTACAAAATGTCGCTTGCCTCCTTTCAACAACAAACGATTCTATTATTTTTATACCTTTTTTCGGGATTTTTGCAATAGGTTGTGTTTTCATCAGATATTCAACTTAAATTTATATATTGCTGTTAACATTTTTCTGTACGGTTTATTCTAAATTACCATATATATCTAATATATAAAATTACAGGCAATACTGATGCGCTTTTTTTTTAACTTAAATACGATTTTTAGTTTCATAAAATGACAGCAAATAAAATTTGAAAATGAAACAACAATAATAAGAAATAAACGTTTTTATAATTTTTCCAAATAATTAATATATATTTTTTTGTATATAAAAAGTTTTATATATCTATAAACATTTGCCTTAAATCAGTTCAAAATTAAAAATGCGGAATTATTTTTGTAGAAGTATGTAAGTAATTGTCTATCGATTATTGTATACCCATCCTATATTACAATATTTAAATACAAATAACTCTAAAACGATAGCTTATATCGACATTTTGTAAGAGGACCTTCTTTTATGTAGTTTTTAACACTGGCTTTTCTTTCCGCTATGAATGTGTAAAAAAAGTTATGGCGAAAATTCACCTCCATCCCCTTTGTAATTACCCCAATAGATCATGATAAAAATTTAATAAATCATGTAACATTATGAAATTAATAAATAGTCCAAATTTAATTTTTGCAAGTTAAGATGTTTCGAATTTATTTTCAAAGTATATATGTTGTACTTACCCCCTAAGGTATTGTAGCTCCCTTGTGAACTGATTAAGGTGAATGTTTTATATACAAAGCTCAACTTATTTTTTATAGTCCTATCACCCCGTTGAAAGAAGGTACCTAATTATGGGACACCCTGTTATGCTTTAACTTTATCTGACCCTTTCATCCTGTAAATGGCCCGCAAATAATAGAACCCCCAAGATACGTTATGTAAAAATAATGCATGCAATTGTCGCAGTAAACCAATTACGTGTATAGCTCTTACACCACGAGTTATTTTTTATTTCGCTTATAATATACACTCCGCTCTGACGGCCACCACTACACTGATGCTTTTCAGAGTAGCGTTTCAGAGTAGCGGCTCTTAAAGGTCTCCGGCGGCAAGGC
Source organism: Rhamnusium bicolor (assembly GCA_029963845.1). Classification (NCBI taxonomy): domain Eukaryota; kingdom Metazoa; phylum Arthropoda; class Insecta; order Coleoptera; family Cerambycidae; genus Rhamnusium; species Rhamnusium bicolor. The sequence continues at coordinate 642,335 of JANEYF010005981.1, forward strand.
CTGGCAACAAGGAGAGATAAGCTACTGGTTATTGTTTATTGTGCAGAAGATGTCCCGCTCTCGCAGGAGAGGCGCGATCGCGGTCGCTACATCAATGTTAACTCTTCTCCATGTAAAAAACCTGAAATGTGATCGCACATACCGACGATGCTAGCAGTTCACTCTCGCCGTTTACATAGAGGTCTTGCACGTTGTCGAGGTCGATACAACAAAGTGGTTTCTTCACTGTAGAAAGGAAGATATCGTGGTACTTTGCACCTGATTAGTTCACTTGAAAAACTTTCAGTCACACGATTCGTCGTAGACTACACAATCACCACGGAAGATTGAAATGATAAACCTCTATGAAATTGATTATTAATGCAGATTAGATTGTTACAATAATTGGTTATTAACTCAACAAATAAAGTAAATAATTGTCTATATAAAATAAGATAAATGAGGTAAATGAAACAAATGTGACAAATGAGACAAATGAGATAAATGAGATAAATGAATCAAATGAGACAAACGAGATAAATGAGACAAATGACATAAATGAGACAAATTATATAAATGAGACACATGACATAAATGAGATAAATTATTCAAATGAGGCCAATGGTACAAATGAGACAAATGAGATAAACGAGACAAGCGAAATAACACGTAGAGTAAAATAATTTATTTTTCATTCATTTCAAATTGGATGTGATGAGGAAGTACTGCCGAGACCAACTTTATTATTTTAATTGAATGGAATTAATTTTAAACCTTTTTCTCAGTAACGGTTAATCTTACGAGAAATTTTCTAGAATTCTTTTCGACACATTCCTCATTATGAATAACTTTTATTTGAAACATTTTTTGATTTGGCGCAAACAAATTTTTGCTTCTCTTGAGATGCCCTCCCCGGTGCACCAATTCCACTGATATTCAATAGGGTTCGTCCTTAGACCTCACATATATAAAATTTCAGATTTCTACGTTGACGTGTTTGAGAATGTTTCGGTCACAACAAAACCAGCGACACACAGATACAGACCAATTCTGGTAAATTTTCTATTTTGTGGTTTCAAAATTTCCGTTTTCATCATAATCTGGAATTTGGTTTTTCTCACGACGCCAATACTTTCTCTATATAGATGAGAAAGTAAAAATCTCTATATAGATGAGAAAGTAAAAATCTCTATATAGATGAGAAAGTAAAAATACGTAGAGAAATATCAAAAAATAAAGACTGCAGAACAATTGCCGTAACTTGGAAATCTACAAAGCTCTGAGATCCGAATTAGGACAGATTCCTCTTAAAAATAAAACAAATTTATGATAAAAAGACCTCCTTAAAGAAATTATGTACAAAACTCAAGAAATACAGCAAATAACCGGTTTTTTAATCGTCTAGAAAAATTTTGAAACAGAGGTAAATTCGGTTACATTTAACATATCCTCGTCAAAATAATACTGTGGTTATTGAATAGCCAAAGATCAGATAAATTGAATCAAAAATGCATTGTATTAACATATAAAGTACCTGTGATTGTGCTGTCATTTGCTTGATATATCCTGGCATCTTCTGGTAACTCGTAATTGAAGGCTTTTAATGATTCACTAATAATAAAATTTTCATAATAGTCCACCAAATTTTCCGAATGAGACTCGCATAAAACTAAAAATACTATTAGCAGTATCCCCGTAACAACTGACGCAAGTGATATAGAGCAAATCATCAGTTCTACCTTAAACTTGAACATGTTTTTATTATTACGGCAAAAATATTACTGAGGTGCTGTTATTGTAGGTGACGATATGTTTTATCTGATTTTTTTAATTATTTGTTATTTATGTGGAATTACTATAAAGTGTTTTGTTACAATTAACAATAAGTATAATTTATTAAGTTTGAAATAAACTATATCGTGTGTTTATTTCGAGTTATCGACTACGGTTGCCTAGATTATGCGTTTAAAAAAGTATACGGAACATAGAGAATAAATTTAGTCTTTATTTTTTTAAAACATGGTCAATCCCAGAACCATATTTGGAAAATTTGGTCCAAAACCTACTAGTAATACCACCCTTTTTTTATAGATATAAAAAGGTGTCAGACAAAACTCAAGAAGCGAAATTTTTCTTTTCATAAAATTATTCATATCATTTTATTAAATGCTGTTACACGGGATCACCATGAGAGGGGATAGAAGAGATCCTTACTGGCGGCAAGAGTAGAATTACATTCAGGAAATCATAATTGGACAATGAAATCCACAATTTATTATATAGAAAATAATACCCCGACCTGTATTGAATTACACCTTCAAATCATGATAGATCGATAGCCAATATCATTTGTCAATTCCTAACCAGACATAGACCGGTTTCGAACTCATTTGTTCTCTTCAGTATGTCATAGGTTATGGAACTGCTGAGTGGTTGTTTCCTTCAAATCATATTTAATAACATTAGTTCAGTCCACCTGGGCTAGGGGTCGCCGCTCTCGATACTTGCTGTGTCGCAAGTCGCTATCCGCCACAGAGACATCTATGATGTCGGTCGGATAGTAGCATTCAGACCATATGAGAAGTTTCTCTCTCACCACTATTCACTATATATATATATATATATATATATATATATATATATATATATATATATATACATATATGCATATATATATACATATATGCATATATATATAATATGTAATTTGGTATACGGTAACTTATGTAAGGACTGTAATTAAAAGTATGTAGGACAAACTGGACGATCAATTCAAACTAGATTCAAGGAGCATATTAGCTCATTTCAAATATGGTAGAACAGATAAATCTAGTATTGCCCAACATGTTTGAGAAAAACCATCAAATAGATAAGTATTAGCAATTTAAGATTAATTAGGAACAAATACTAGACAGCTGGACGCATTTGAAAGTTTCGAAATCACAAAGTGTAAAAATAGTATGAATAGTGACAGAGGGCCAATTCCAAATAGCCCACTTTATTGGTTAGTGGGTCATAGTTCATCCAACCGTGCCAAGTTTAGGTATAAATGGGGTACATTGTTAGCATAAGGTTAGTTTTAATCATCTCCAGATGATGCTAACTTGGTTGGCAAAACGCGCGTCGAGTGCAGTATATGGTGTTTTGGTATTTTGTGGAGAACTACCTTAGTATTATTTTTGTTAGTAATCTTTACTGTTTGTTTTATTTTGTATTACATCTTATGGTTATACGCTCTGCATAGTATTGGATTATGAAGTTTTGTATTGTATTTTATATTTATTTGTACTTTCATGCCTTTAATGGATCCTTGTCTGTCTGGGCAGCTGTATGCCTTAATAAATAAATAAGCTTAGTCCCTCATTGCCACAAATAAATAACACGTGGATGGGTACTAGCGACCTCCAGTCATTTAAAGTAAACGTACAATGTTATCATAGTTTGGTATACATTTTGATTTAGGTTTGATTTGGGCGTAAGTATCGTTATCTAATCATATTGAAATTCTAATCATTTGATGACACTCGATATAAGCCTATTTGTTTGGCAACAAATCATTATAATATTTGAATAATAATAATAATAATAATAATAATGTCTTTATTAAAGTAATTGTAAATATAATTTTACAATTACTAATGCAAGGCGAAGTCTAGCCACGACTACTGCACTTAACCTTATCACTTATCATAGAAATATATACATAAAAAAAACAGAAATAAACAAGTGATATTGAATATAACAAATATAAGAGGATAATATAAAATCTAAATTAATACACCAACTAAACGTAAGACAAAAGTTGAAACAAAAGAGAACCATACAATAGACGATAGGTTATTCATTGTGAAGATGTTCTTATTCGAATAGTTCAGATGACAAAAAAAGATTTTTTACTTTTCTTCGAAAACTATTTACGGGTAGTGTTTTATGTTGATCATTAATAAAATTATAAATTTTGACAGCGTTGTAGCAGAAAGATCTCTGAAATATGGTTGTTTGGAATTTAGGTAATGCCAATTTTTGGACATGTCTTACATTTACATTATGAAGATTGCATCTAAAATTTAGTTTATCACGGAGATACGATGGCGTGGAAGAGAGAAGTAGACGATGAGCAAATATTGACATAGAATATTTGAACAGATTTTCAATATTGTGCCATTTAAGTTCTTTGATTCTGTTAGAAACATGGTCATACTTTCTTAAACGAAAGACATACCGACAACAACTATTCTGAACTTTTTGCAATCGATACAAATTTAGTTTGTCGAAGCATGGAATGTAACATATTATGTATATTACAATAGTTTAAAAGTGGTAAAACTAGTGACTCACAAAGTTTTTACATAGTTTGTAGTTTATTAAGCTAATATTACAATAAAGTAATTTTAATGCAACATGCAATTTTTTTTTTCAATTGCGTAACATGATCAGAGAAACGCATGCTATCGTCGAATATTAAACCTAAATTTTTTACCTTACTCATTATTTTCAAAGGTTCATTATTTATGTTCAGGATCAAATTTGATTTTACGAAGGTCATAACTTTTTTTTGAGAAAAGCAAATAACCGAACATTTAGATGGATTAAGCTTTGTTTCCTTTTGAATAGTTTGTAATAGAACGGAGATCTGCAATTATGTTATTACAAGCTGTATTGACATATTTGGGATCAAATGAATAGAGAAGTTGGGTGTCTTCAGCATACCCTTGCATTTTTGTTGAATTGACACATTTAAATAAATCTGTTATATAGTAAAAAGAGAATTGGACCCAACACTGATCCTTGAGGAACACCAGATGTGATGGTGGAAATGTTTGAAAAAGAATCCTCAAGAACTACTCTTTGAGTCCGAGAATCTAAATATGTCCTAAAGAAATTAGCTGAAATGCTGTGAAATCCATAATATTTTAATTTAGCACAAAGGAGGCTATGATCTAAAGTGTCAAAGGCTTTAGAGAAATCTAATAAAACAAGTGAGGTACATTCACCGCTGCGGTGAAGATGTCATATAGATTCTCAGAAGACGGACAAAGTACATCGGATCGGTTCCAGAATGATTTGTTATTCGATGCCTGCAATCGTTGTTAAAATTGCCTAAGACGCGTGCAATGTTTTAGAAAATTAACAATAAAAAACCCAAATGTGAACATTTAAAACATTTTTATTGAACACAGATACAAAATGGAACTCGTACTCTATGTAGTATTCTAGGCATATACTATACAACGAGCCAATAATTTGTTATGAAAATTAATAAAACATTATACACGAACTTTCACATCACATTTTAAGCATCTTCTTATTACTCCTTGGTGACACGAACCACACATTGTTTTCCTGGGGCGACTAGATGATCATGATGATCATACTCTAAAAAAAGCTCATTTGGAATATGACAACTTTTTTTATTTGAGTTAACAATATAATCCAATCCTAAATCTATGCCGATCCAAGTTGCCACCATGTCATCAATGAATTTGCCAGGCATTGTAAATGGATGAATCTAAATGATGAGTTGTTAGTGAAAAATACTTTTTTCTCTTCGAAATGAAATTCGATATTCTGATCTATCCTATCCACTCCCATGTTTGAATTGTATTGATGCACCACATATTGCTTTTTCCCAGTAAATCCTTCTTCGTAACTCTTTTACGTATCCACTAATAGTCAACATCAATAAAACTTTTTTAGTTCGAATAATTTAATATATCAAGTTTTATGTTTTCGCTTTATATATTTATTACTTTCCTTAAGAATCAGCTTTAATTTCTGGCTGTCAAAAAATTTATAGGACAGTTCTAAAAGAATGTCCAAGCTTTCAGCTAGTGGAATATTCAATTTGGTAGAGGTGGATGGTAAAAGTAAACCTTCTTTTATTCAACTGTAAACTCTCTTTATCTTTGTTGCTTTGCGGACACAGCCCTCTATAAAGATTTAGGTAAAATCTTTTATAGTTCAAATAAAGCGATTTCATATTCAGATGAGTAATCATTCTCCCTTTCTTGATAGGTTAAGTCAACTGGAGTAGTTGAGAGCCTGGTAAATTGTTTATTGTTAAAAATCTTCCTTGGCTGAATGTTGATCACTGATCAGTCAATTCTGCACGAGAAGAAATATACAAATTTCTTACATTGTTTCTCATATTCCACATCATATTCTAATAAGGCAAACGCATCATTCCGAGAAAAATCCCTAAATTAGTTATAAAAACGCCCAATTGCGCACAAAAAAACATAAAATAATGTAATACCAACAGTGTTTCCATCTACTAATACTAAAAGATTAAAGGTTCATTATTGTTTTTAATACAAAAGAGAAACTATTAACATTGTTATATTAAAAAAATACACACCTTGCAAACCAGTCGCCCTAATCTGACATTTAACTGAAATGTCATAAATTAACTCAAATTATTTAAATTTTCTCTTACAATAAACCACACACTAAGACAGAATTATCGATATTAAATTATTTTGGGACTTAAAATGTCCAATTATTAGGCGTTGGCAAAACAGCTGTCCTATATTGAGTATCTTGAGTTCTACGAATAAGGCATCAGATGGGTAGGTATAACTTTTCCCGTAAATGTTGTTTATGATCCATGCTTGCATGACTTCTCATTTTTTTAATAGTCTAAGATCCGAATTAAGAACGACTTTCACCTATCCGTTTAATGGATGAAAAATACTTTATATTAATTTTAATATGTTATAAAATATATCGCGAGTGGGTTGGCTAAAAAATTCCTGGCAAAACTATGATTAATTAAAAATTCAAAAATAACTTTTTTTTAAACATTGCACTCATTTGTTTAAGGAACAAATTTTATTCCAATCGAAACTATGAAGCCTGTAGAATATACAAACGTTAGGTTGTCTATTTTTTTCCTGGCGTAACTATTGGATTGGCAGGTATAAACAGGTAATTCGATACTAGTAATTTACATTCATCTGTTTAATGAATAAATCTTATATCAAAATAAAGGTAATTAAATTGCGCACAGAATGATATAGGATTGTCTGCGAAAGATCTGGTTTAAATTCCGGTTGGCGAGCTTTAAAAAGCGAAATATTCGTGAGAATGAAAATATGCGACAAAGAGGTCCGAGCAAACTATCCGGTGCGATAGAAGAGGATGCAGCATTGCAGCTGCGCGCGGCTCGTCCATCGGATGAAAGAGAGTGCGCATACTATTACATTCCTAATCAATCTTAAATTGCTATTATTTATCTATTTTATGGTTGTTCTCAAACATGTTGGACAATACTAGATTTATCTGTACTACCATATTTGAAATGAGTCATATGCTCCTTGAATCTAGTTTGAATTGATCGTCTAGTTTGTCCTACATACTTTTAATTACAGTCCTTACATAAGAGACCGTATACCATAAATAACATATAATATATATATATATATATATATATATATATATATATATATATATATATATATATATATATATATATATATATATATATATATATATATAGATATATATATATATATATATATATATATATATATATATATATATATATATATATATATATATATATATATATATATATATATATATATATATATATATATATATATATATATATATAATATTATATTATATATAATAAATTGTGGATTTCATTGTCCAATTATGATTTCCTGAATGTAATTCTACTCTTGCCGCCAGTAAGGATCTCTTCTATCCCCTCTCATGGTGATCCCGTGTAACAGCATTTAATAAAATATAGGGGAAATATTTTTTAAATTTAAATGTCCCGCCAAATCGGCAGTTGGTAGAACAAATAACCCTAAAGCCAGCTAACTTGAGAGAGAGAGAAGTAATAGGATTATGTCTTTATTATTTTTATGAATTGTAATGGTGGAAAAGAGAATACTGTTTTTAGCGAGTTTTATTAAAGTTGTTGTGTTTTCAATACCAGTGATTATTATTTTATGTGCTCCCTAGCCTTCCTACAGTTCAGGTGTGGGGTACAGGCAGGTACAAGTATTTTGAAATTAGACAATGTTTTTCTCCGAAACTGAATTTGACGAATTTATGGAACGGCAGATGAGGCCTTCGCCATCTTTAAGCGGGAACGGAGACAGCGTTGTTATTGGAAATCAAATCTCACCGGCTATGGAAATGAGTGGTAGTGAAGATAAATCTCGAAAGACTGTTGAGCAAGAAAGTTCTGTTAATAGTGCACAATTTATGGATACCATAACAGCGTTACTTCAGCAGAATTCGCAAATGCTAAAATTGTTACAAATAAATTCCAGTCCAGATAGTGCTCGTACGGATACGAGTAGTGATGTCAAAAATTATAACGTTATGCCCGATTTATCAAAGTCAATTGATAACTTCAATGGTGAAGGAGACCCGCATTTTGCAGTTGCCTGGTTAAGACAATTAAAAAACACGGCAAATCTACATAGTTGGCCTGATGCCTTTACATTACAAACGGCTCAATGTCATTTAGTAGGAGCAGCAAAGTATTGGTTAAACGGTCGAAGTTCTGAGATCAGTAATTGGAGCGAGTTTGAGGCGGCTTTTAGAAAAACTTTTATCTTTGAAGAGAGTAAAAATGATTCGTGGACACGTATGCAGAAACGCACCCAACGTCAAAACGAAAATATAAGTGTTTATTTCCATGAAAAGCTAGCTCTATGTAAAGCCTGCAACCTACCTTTTTTAGAAATAAAAGAACAAATCTCTATTGGTTTGATGTCTGATAAACTTTCCGATTTCATTTTAACAAAAGATCATAGTGATGAAGACCATCTGTTTAGAGACATAGTGAACTATGAACGAGTCCACAACGCAAGAAAAGGGAAAGACAAGAATGTGGTTACAAACAAAGTAAAAGTTTATGGGAGAAATGAGAGACAGGAAACTCAGCGAGTGCATCCTGTGACTGATTATCAACAAGGAGGTCAGCGACCTGCACCTGTATTAAAATGTTTCAACTGTGATGAGGTTGGTCATATTAAACCTAATTGTCCTAAACCTGTACGAGCGAAAGGTTCTTGTTATTTGTGTGGATCTACAGAACACCAACGGAGAAACTGTCCTAGAGGAAAACCTGCAACTACATCTAATGTGATGACAATGTTATTAGAAGAAAGTCAACCTCTACAAGACGCTTACAGGGTTTTGGTAACTTTTCCATGTCTTAATTTAGAATGTAATGCTATTTTGGATACAGGTAGTCCTATATCTATGATAATCGAATCCTTAGTGCCTAAAAATTTTGTAACTTTATGTAATAGTTCTGGTAATATTTTAAAGGGGATAAATAATTCTAAATTGAATGTCAAAGGTTTTTTTTATACACAAATTCAGATATATAACAATGTATATGAAATAAAATTTCACGTAGTAGAAAAAGGTACGATGTCTGATAATTGCCTTTTAGGTAGAGATTTCATAACTCATTCTAGTATTCAAAAAGTAGTTTTTGACAACAAGGAAGTACAGATTATATGTAAGAATAGTCACTCTGATTTTGTAACAAATGAGGTCCTTTTGGTTGAGAATATTTTCAATTCATCTGATCCTGTCCTTAATATAAATCCATCTTTAGCTACACCAGTGAAATCTGAAATTAAAAAATTATTTACTAATCATTATATAAATTCTTCTCGACCTGAAAAACCACAAACAGACTTTAAAATGCAGTTAACTTTAAAGAATCATGAACCATTTTATACGCGACCGAGACGTTTATCTTTTGTTGAGAAAAAAATATTAGATGACATATTAAATGATTTGATGCAAAAAAATATTATCCGTGAAAGTAAGTCACCGTACTGTTCTGCAGTTGTACTAACAAAGAAAAAGACTGGTGATTATCGAATGTGTGTTGACTACCGTACATTAAATAAATATTTGATACGTGATCAGTTTCCCATGCCATTAATTGACGACCATTTAGATAACCTAAAAAATAAAAATTATTTTACAAAATTAGATTTAAGAAATGCATTTTACCATGTTTCCTTAGATGAAGATTCTATAAAGTACACGTCATTTATTACTCCATCCGGACAATTTGAATTTTGTAAAATGCCTTTTGGCTTAAGCTCGAGTCCATCTACATTTAGTAGGTTCATAAATGAAATTTTTAAAGATCTTATTAGGGACCAGAAGGTATTAATTTATTTAGATGATATATTAATTGCTACCGCTAGTATTGAAGAAAATTTGGAAATATTAAAAGTAGTGTTTCATCGGTTAACTAAGAACTTGTTGGAGTTACGTCTTGACAAATGTTCATTTTTAATGCAAAAGATTGACTTTTTAGGGTATTGCATTGATGAAAATGGGATAAGTCCAAATTGTGAAAACATTGAATCCATAAAAAATTATCCAGTACCGACTGATATTAAACAAGTACATAGATTTTTAGGACTGACGAGTTATTTTAGAAGGTTTGTTCAAAATTTTTCACTTACAGCCAAGCCACTTTATGATCTACTTAAAAAAGAATGCAAAATTTATATTTGGTACTGAACAGGTAGAGGCTTTTGAAACTTTAAGAAGTAAACTAATTTCACAACCGATCCTATCAATTTATTCTCCCCGTAATGAAACTGAGTTACATTGCGATGCTAGTGCCTTAGGTTTTGGGGCAATTTTATTACAGAAACAGACAGATGGGAAATTCCATCCTGTATTTTACTTTAGTAAAAGGACCACGGAATGTGAATCCAAATACCACAGTTATGAACTCGAGACTCTCGCGGCGGTATATGCTTTAAAGAGATTCCATATTTATTTACAGGGGATACCTTTTAAAATTGTCACAGATTGTGATAGCTTTCGATTAACCCTAGCTAAACGAGAAATTATTCCTAGAATTATGAGGTGGTGTCTTTTACTACAGAATTATGAATACACAATTGAACACCGATCAAATTTGCGCATGAAACATGTGGACGCACTAAGTAGAGTCCATAACATTTTGATACTTGAAGGTAATACTTTTGAGCAGACGTTAGCTATAAAACAGACTACTGACGAACAGATACTTAAAATTAAAACTATATTAGAAAAATCTGAGCATCCTTTATTTGAATTACGTAATGGTCTGGTTTATCGTAAAACTAAGAACGATATCTTGTTTTATGTACCCAAAGAAATGGAATACAATATATTATATACTTACCATAACGACATGGGTCATGTCGGCGTAGAAAAAACATTAGAGTTGATTTCTCGTACTTATTGGTTTCCCGAAATGAGAAAGAAAATTAAAAATCACATAGATAATTGCCTAAAATGTATAGAGTTCAATCCCAAATCTGGAAGGGTTGAGGGATTTTTACATAATATTCCAAAGGGGAAGTTACCCTTCGAATGTATTCATATTGATCACTATGGGCCTTTGAGTAAAACAAGTCATAGAAATAAATTCATTTTTGAAATAGTAGATGGGTTTTCAAAATTCATTAAGTTTTATGCTTGTAAAACAACTAACGTGCAAGAAGTCATTACATATCTAGAATCTTATTTTCGTGCTTATAGTAAACCAAAAACAATAATATCGGATCGAGGCAGTTGTTTTACTTCCCACTTATTTAAAGAATTTATGACTGAAAATGACATTCATCACATTTTAATAGCTACTGGTGCTCCAAGAGCTAATGGACAAATTGAAAGAATGAACAGATTATTGACTCCTTTATTAGGTAAAATTACTGACGAAAAACAAGTTTTATGGGATAAAGTTTTAAATGATATTGAATTTTGCATTAACAATACAGTAAATCGTTCAACTAAGGAAACTCCTTCAAAATTACTGTTCGGAAGAAATCAAGTAGGGAAAATTAAAGATAACTTACGTTTAATATTAGAAGAAATGAGTGAAAAAGAAATTGAAAGTTTAGAAACTTTAAGGTTTAGAGCTGCTGAAAATATTGAAAGGGTTCAAAACGAAAATAAACAATATTATGACAAAAAACATAAAGAAGCGCACTCTTACAACTTGGGAGATTATGTTATGATAGCTAATGTTGACACAACCCCGGAGTTAACAAGAAGCTACTACCTAAATATAGAGGACCTTATGTCATTAAGTCTGTTCTTCCTAATGACAGATACGCAGTAACAGATATAATTGGTTTTCAGAACACCCAGATACCTTACGATGGTGTAATTGACGCTTCGAGATTAAAACCTTATAGTGTCAATTTAATATAAAGTAAATTGTTATGTATACTTACCTATTTTGACTTTTACACTTAATTTGGATTTATTTGTCTACTTATACTTACGTGAATATAACCATTTTTTTAGAATTATGTATTTTATGAAACTGTTATGTATTTCTTATGTTTCAACTTATGTGTGTAGGAATCCTTAATTATGCCGTTATGTTATAATGTGATTAAAGTATCCTATTGTTATGTCTTTATCTTATGTTTTTATGCTTAGAATAACTTATGAACTTATGTTTAAGATTAATGTACGTTTTATGAGATCGAGGACGATCTAATTCAGGTTGGCCGAGCTATAGGGGAAATATTTTTTTAAATTTAAATGTCCCGCCAAATCGGCAGTTGGTAGAACAAATAACCCTAAAGCCAGCTAACTTGAGAGAGAGAGAGAGAGAAGGAATAGGATTATGTCTTTATTATTTTTATGAATTGTAATGGTGGAAAAGAGAATACTGTTTTTAGCGAGTTTTATTAAAGTTGTTGTGTTTTCAATACCAGTGATTATTATTTTATGTGCTCCCTAGCCTTCCTACAAAAATAAAATTAATAATTTTATGAAAAGAAAAATTTCGCTTCTTGAGTTTTGTCTGACACCTTGTTATATCTATAAAAAATCGGTGGTATTACATGATAGGCTAGTCGGTTTTAGACCAAATTTTCCAAATGTGGTTCTGGGATTAACTTCATGTTTTAAAAAAATAAAGACTAAATTCATTGTCTATGTCCCGTATATTTTTTTAAACGCATAACCTGGGCAACCGTAGTCGATAACTCGAAATAAACACACGATATAGTTTATTTCAAACTTATTTGCAACATAAAAAATGCCTACTTCTTCAACAGCGGTAAAAGGATCAAAGAAGCCGACGCTTTTTATGTTGTAAATAAGTTTGAAATAAACTGTACTTATTGTTAATTGTAACAAAACACTTTATAGTAATTCCACATAAATAACAAATAAATAAAAAATCAGATAAAACATATCATCACGACTGTCACCTACAATAACAGCACCTCAGTAACATGTTTGCCGTAATAATAAAAACATGTTCAAGTTTAAGGTAGAACTGATAATTTGCTGTATATCACTTGCGTTAGTTGTTACGGGGATACTGCTAATAGTATTTTTAGTTTTATGCAAGTCTCCTTCGGAAAATTTGGTGGACTATTATGAAAATTTTATTATTAGTGAATCATTAAAAGCCTTCAATTACGAGTTACCAGAAGATGCCAGGATATATCAAGCAAATGATAGCACAATCACAGGTACTTTATATGTTAATACAATGTATTTTTGATTCAATTTATCTGATCTTTGGCTATTCAATAACCACAGTATTATTCTGGCGAGGATATGTTAAATGTAACCGAGTTTACCTCTGTTTCAAAATTTTTCTAGAAGATTAAAAAATCGGTTATTTGCTGTGTTTCTTGAGTTTTGTACATAGTTTCTTTAAGGAGGTCTTTTTTATCATAAATTTGTTTTATTTTTTAAGAGGAATCTATCCTAATTCGGATCTCAGAGCTTTGTAGATTTCCAAGTTACGGCAATTGTTCTGCAGTCTTTATTTTTTTAATATTTCTCTACGTATTTTTACTTTCTCATCTATATAGAGATTTTCACTTTCTCATCTATATAGAGAAAGTATTGGCGATCGATGAGAAAAGAAAATTTGAACCACAATCAAAATTGGTCTGTCTGTGTGTCGCTGGTTTTGTTGTGACCGAAACATTCTCAAACACGTCAACGTAGAAATCTGAAATTTTATATATGTGAGGTCCAAGGACGAACCCTATCAGTGGAATTGGTGCACCAGGGAGGGCATCTCAAGAGATGCATAAATTTGTTTGCGCCAAATCAAAAAATGTTTCACATAAAAGTTATTCATAATGAGGAATGTGTCGAAAAGAATTCTAGAAAATTTCTCGTAATATTAACCGTTACTGAGAAAAAGGTTTAGAATTAATTTCATTCAATTAAAAGAATAAAGTTGGTCTCGGCAGTACTTCCTCATCACATCCAATTTGAAATGAATGAGAAATAAATTATTTTACTCTCCGTGTTATTTCGCTTGTCTCGTTTATCTCATTTGTACCATTGGCATCATTTGCCTAATTTATCTCATTTATAACATGTGTCTCATTTATATCATTTGTCTCATTTATGTCATTTGTCTCATTTATCTCGTTTGTCTCATTTGATTCATTTATCTCATTTGTCACATTTGTTTCATTTACCTCATTTATCTTATTTCATCGTATTTTATACAGACAATTATTTACTTATTTGTTGAGTTAAAAAACAATTATTATAACAATCTAATCTGCATTGATAATCATTTTCATAGAGGTAGATGTTGATGATTAGTGGACATATCAAAGAGGTTTATCATTTCAATCTTCCGTGGTGATTGTGTAGTCTACGAAGAATCGTGTGACTAAAAGGTTTTCAAGTGATCTGAGTGAACCAATCAGGTGTAAACTACCACGATATCTTCCTTTCTACAGCGATGGAGAAACCAATTTGTTGTATCGATCTCGACAACGTGCTAGACTTCTATGTAAACGGCGAGGGTGAACTACTAGCAGCATCGGTATGTGCGATCACATTTCAGGTTTTTTACATGGAGAAGAGTTGACATTGATGTAGCCCGCGATCGCGCCTCTCCTGCGAGTAGCGGGACATCTTCTGCACAATAAACAAAAACCAGTAGCTTATCTCTCCTTGTTGTCAGGCCTTGCCACCGGGGACCTTCAAGAGCCGCTATTCTGAAACGCTACTCTGAAAAGCATCAGTGTAGTGGTGGCCGTCAGAGCGGAGTGTATATCATAAGCGAAATAAAAAATAACTCGTGGTGTAAGAGCTTTACGCATAATTGGTTTACTGCGACAATTGTATGCATTTTATTTTATTTTAAAATAGAGGACGATTAAAAAGGAAAATGGTTTGTCATGTAAAGGGTGTACAAATAAGTTATTGTAGTAATGAAAAGTTTTATTCATTTCCTAGTGATGCCGAAAGGTAAATGAAAAATTGTTATATTATGCAAGCATGAAACATATTGATTTTAGTACAAGAGTTAGGTATTGTTTCGCAAAAACAAGAACCAATAATGAAGTAAATTTAAGATTATACATTGAAAGTATAAACAAAATAGAAAATAAAATAAAATAATAAAATCTTTAGTATTATATTTACAATTGGAGGAATGTTCTTCTGCATTTATTTCGAATAATTTTTAAAAGAAATTACAGAATAAATTTTAAAATGTGTGTATGTTGATGGTTTACAAATTAGTATTTTATGAAAAGTTTAGTCATTTTTAAATGATATTGGTGTTTTTGTTTTGTAAATCCAAATTTTTTAATTCAACACTGATAATTTCAGCCCGGCGCGGTGGCGATGGGTAATAACCTTAATTTTCTCGAAAACTTCAACAGTTAGGTATAGAAAGTGTTATACAAAAAAGAAAACAATTTGAAGGAGGAATTCAACCACTTAAAAAAATATAGGGTATTCCATTTAAAAAAACAGAGTTTTTCCCATTTGAAATTCGCATTAATTGACATGCCGTCATGGACACCCTGTAAAATAGAATAATGTAAAAAAGGTACTAATACTTAGCGTGTAGTATGAACTAAGAATAGTATAATATTTGCTTACCCAGCTTGTTTTCATAGGTAAATAAAAATTATTAAACGGACCCTTATAAATCCTTAAAGTTCCAGAAAATGTTAAATAACTTGACAACATTGCATGCAAATCCAAAAACCAAAATATCACTGTATAATACTCTTTTCATTTAATAAAATGGTGACAAAATATACGGGGTGTTCTATTTAAAAAAAGTATTTTTTTGTGTGACAAAAAATTTAAGCACCCTGTAGATTTCATAATAATTTTAAATGATGTATCTTATCGACCCAAAAAATTTTTGTATTTAATAAATTGTTGTATCACTAACGGTTCAAAGGTTACCGAAGGAGAACACACTATTGACTCACCCTGTATATGGTATTTAGAATAAACCGTATAATTTTGTTTTTCGATATTACTAACAGAAAAATTTTAACAGCGATATATAAATTTAAGTTGAATATCTGAAGAAAACACGACCTTAAGTACCTATTGAAAAAAATCCCGAAAAAAAGTATTAAAATAATAAAATATTGTGCACTTGCCTGACTAGTTCAATAGTGGGTTTATTTAAGTTACCTAAGTAACGTATTAAGAATTTCTGATAAAAACAGGGCGCTAGGAGAGAACTGAGTCCTTAGTCACACCCCATTCGGATTTTTATCAGAAAAACGTAGTTTCTCTGTAAGAATTTTATTAAAATATAAAACAATATTTGCAATATTCTTTATCAATACCGTACCGCACTCTACTCTATTGAATAATATTAAATGGCACGAAGAATCATCAAATATCACTTATATAGAAACACTATAAATACACATAATAAATATTCATGTTGACGTACTGCAAAAATAACATCACCAAAGAGATTTATGCATACGTTAATCTTGATGAGCTGCGCTCATAAGACAGTAGGGATTGCCAGGTAGACGCTAGCTAAAATTATATAATTTTAGAGTCACATATTTGTCGAGTTACCTAACATCTTATAAAACATTTGAACCAAGAGTTTCTATGCCACCCTTCTGAGAAATTAAATAAGATTCAAAACGTCTATATAACTTTTAGGAGGGTTTCAATCATTTGATATAAATCATAGAAGATCGATTTGTAAAGAAAGATTGTGGTAAGTCAAGTAATATAGGTTTGTATTTTTTTTATCAAAATGAACAGCATTCTTCAATATTGGTATTTATCTTTGTTATATTGTACATAAATAAATATATAAGTATTGTTATTTGTAAACTCTTTGATACTTGAATGATGTTTTCGTTATACAGTGATATGAAAATATTTCATTTATTGACTTTCTAAAGTCATGGAATCGCATGTCATTTTTGTCAGGCAAAATCCGAAAAGTCGTGGCTTTTGACTAATTCTTTTTGGTGGGAGCTCAGTATTATATTTATACAGGGTGGGCCAGATGTTAATCGGGAAACTTAAAGAATCGATAGAACATGCTTAAATAATATGGATTTGTCATATAAACTTATAGCTAAAAATGCTTTGTTTTAAATAATTGACATATTGTTATGAAATTCGGGGGCGAACGTTGTGTACATCATTATCTCACCACAGTTTTCATCTTTCTATTCCACCCACAGGTATAACGGTGGGGAATGTCGAAGACATTCTTTCTAAAAAAAAAAAAAGAAATGAATACGCCACTGACCTAAGCTATTTTTTCTTGCTATTTCGATATTTACTATCATTAATGCACAAACAAGTTTTCTTATAATTTTTTGATACGATGCAACGTCTTTGAGTTAAACTCATTTCAAAATCATTCATCCCCTACTTATCAGTGATCATTTAAAAAATATCATGGTTTTGCATTTTTCCATTATTATTATTTTGAATGGAGAGATAAAAATTATGGTTCGAAATGTTCTCCAACTGCACCTTCTGAATTTCATAACAATATCTCAATTATCTCAGGAGAAATGCGCCCTCTATCTCGAAAAATAAACATTTTTAGCTGTAAGTTTATATGATAAATCCATATTATTTTAGCGTGTTCTATCGATTCTCTAATGGGTAATGGTAATGGTGGGGGAGGCTGACGCCTGGCAAGTAGGCCACAGACGAGCCCTTTTTACCAACCCCCAGCTGTTCCCTCAGCCATGTGCTTCTCTTGCTCCCTCATCGAATCTTTCCGACCTTCTGATGAAGGCCAGGATGTCACTCATTGCAAGGGAGCTCATCTCCTCCCTTAGAAGCGCCTCAGAACCGAGGATACTGTATTTCAGGCGCCCAAACGCTTCACATTGTCCCAGGAAGTGATAAGATGTCTTTTCATCACTCCTGCATCTTGGACATGTAGGGTCTTCCTCAATACCTATCAATGATAGATGCCTCCTAAGTCTGCAGTGGCCTGTCAGAACACCGATTAAGAGATTCAGAGTTTTACGACTCCGTCCCAGCAACCAGGCCTATCTCGATTTGTTCGGCCCCGTCACAAAATCTCGGGTTTGCCTGCAGGCCCTGTTGGTTCTCCAGTGCGTCCTCAGTGTCTCGTGGGCCCACTCATTGAGGGCCGTTGTGACCTGCTTTCTTGAAATACCTAACATAGGCTCAGGCCCGTGACAGGGTTCCTGGGCTCCGAGTCTAGCTAATTCATCGGCCTTCTCGTTGCCTGGAACTCCCATATGTCCCGGGACCCATACCAGTCTCACTTGTTTATGCCTGGCCAGCTCTTCTAGGGCATCCCCACACTCCCTGGACGAGAGCTGATCTCGTCCTGGGGGAGCACATCGCCTTTAGAGCAGCCTGGCTGTCGAAGCAGATGTATATTATCTGTTCCGCCCAATTCCTAACCTCAGCCCTACCTGCCACCGCTAGGATGGCGTAAACCTCTGCCTGGAAGACCATGGTGTATGAGCCTAGAGCAAAACTCTCCTATACTTCTTTGCCTTCCAGATATATTCCCGCCCCGGAAGACGGTCTAGTGGCCACCCGAGATCCGTCTGTGTAACACACCAGAGAGTCCGGGCGGAAGTCAATTCTTCCTTCACTCCACTCCTCCCTACTAGGAAGAGTGAGAGTGTAATTTATTTCCAACCTTGGCTGATCTTTCGCTTCTCTCACCTTCAGGAGAGGGATTTCCCTCTCCGTCAGTCCAGCAATTGCTGCGTGACCTTCAGCTCTGCCTGAACACTGCCAGCTCCCAGAATCCCGCATTCTCAGATAGGCCTCCATAGCCTCCCTCTTTATCCACGAGGGAAGCGTTGGCAGGCCTAGCAGAACCTCCAGAGCAACTGTCGCTGTCGTCCTCATTGCGCCAGTGATCCCTAGGCAGGCTAGTCTCTAGACTTTTGCCAGCTTTCGGGACGTAATCGCTCTGTCCACGCTCGGCCACCAGACCACGGATCCATACTGGAGCCTCGGCCTGATGACCGCCGTGTACAGCCAGTGTAGGATCCGCTGGTTGAGGCCCCAGTTCCTACCTACCACTCGGCGTAATTGCCAGAAGGTTGCAGTCGACTTTTTGATGACGTTGTCGATATGTGGCCCCCATCACAGTTTGCTATCCAGGGTCACCCCCAGGTACCTAACCTCCTGCACAAGCACGAGAGGTTTACCGTACATGGTTGGTGCCCTAAAATCCTCTATTTTTCTTCTCTTGGTGAATAGGATCATCTTAGACTTAGATGGATTGACTGAGAGACCTGTTTCGCGCACCATCTTTCTATTATTCTACAAGCTACCTGCGTTCTGTTGCAAACGACATTTAAGAAGCGGCCGGTCACTAGGACCAGCCCGTCGTCCGCATATGCCTCCGCATAAAATCCTTCCGAAGTTAGGCACTCCAAGAGACCATCCATTATTAGACACCATAGATGGGGTGATAGGCAGCTGCCTTGTGGACAGCCGCCCCTCACTCCGACGTCCAATTGGCAGTCTCTCAAAGCAGCACTAACTCGTCTCTCTTCCAGCGCAGATTTCACCCATCTGACCAATACTGGAGGAGTACCTCTAGTCCGAAGGGCATCGCAGATAGTAGTAGTCCGTGCTTTATCAAAGGCACCCTCTATATCAAAAAATACTGCTAGGGTGACCTCCTTATGCAGGAGGGCCCTTTCTACCTTATGCACGACGGCGTGAAGGGCTGTCTCCGTGGACCTCCCTCGCCTATATGCGTGCTGAATCGATTCTCTAAGTTTCCCAATTAAAATCTGGCCCACCCTGTATATATCTCTATTTGTTTTTTTATTGAAGTTAGTCACTATTAAACTTAAGTACTATGCTATTATATATATTTTATTATTTTATACATTGTTGAATATTTTGTGAAGTTTTACGTAAAGGAACATTAGCATGTAGTTCTATAAATCGATCTATCTATTAATCTGTAATTTTAAATGTCAGAAAAACTCCCCGATTGAATTAGCTTGGTTTCCAATCTCAATAAATAGCAAATTTCACTTTTTAATATTTATCGCAATTGAATCATTTTTAAAATAATTATCCCTTTCAGACGAACGCTTGTGATTGCCGCATAGATTTTGCATGATTCTAATAAATTGAATTATTCTTGAAACTAAGGCACGTAGAAAAAAATTAAGATTATGAACTTTAAAAATCAATTTTCATATCAATTAATTGAGTTTAGTAATTATTTGTGTACCAATGAAAAAATGGAGGTATAATCTGGTCATATATGTTGAACTACAGTTACTATTTTATTGTGCAAAATTTAAACAAAGTATCTATAAATACTCAAAAAATGTGATAAATAACTTTTTTATATTTTCAATTTTGCTTCTAGTATAAATACGTCTGCTATAATTAAAAGAATATAGTATGAAACAGAAAATTATATTAAATATTGGAGTCTCTTTTTTTAAATAATATTTTTGAACATGCTAAATAACTTCCGTACCAAATTTCAATCATTTAAAAATTTTAATCCGAAGTCGTAAATACCCTTTTGATCAAAACTGGTTAACTACTTATTTTTGATTTTCTTCCAAATCCGAAATACATATTTGTATTATAGTACATGGTATCTAGGTATAAATCTATTGACAATTTTCATTAATTAAAGTATTTCTAATATAATCAAACGAAAAGAATAAAAATAATTCAGACAATTATTTTTTTCAATAGCAGTGTGTAAAAACGATTTGATATGTTGAATACTATCATTTCGAAAAATAACAACCTGTATACATTACTCAGATATTGGATTAACTATGGTAATTTTGACTCAAAAACTTTTTTTTTAATAATTGATAAAAATCTGTTTTATAAACGAGACAAAAATGGATCTTACTTATAATATGGATTTTATTATATTTATTTGAAAGAG
Organism: Rhamnusium bicolor; assembly: GCA_029963845.1. Lineage (NCBI taxonomy): Eukaryota > Metazoa > Arthropoda > Insecta > Coleoptera > Cerambycidae > Rhamnusium > Rhamnusium bicolor. The sequence goes on from JANEYF010005981.1 coordinate 663,492, forward strand.
CCAAATAAGTATATCACGTACTCCCAATAAATTATATATTTATATAGATAGGACGATTTTTACAAAATGTTATCAGAAGTGAAATAAAACCTTTTCAAATAGTAGTATTACCCAGTTTATTCCGTTAAATAATAAAATATACACTTACATTAAAATAGAAATAAAGAATTTTAGATAACATTAAAATAAACCTCACCTAAATCCATGTGCAAATCGAATACAGGGTGCACCAACCAAAAGTAGCACCCTGAATAACTTGGAGATGACATTTTTTGAAAAATTGGTGAAAATCGTCGACCCTGTTTCCAAGGGGGACATATTTTAATATAATACTTGTATACCTATCATCATCCCTCTACCCTACACGGCCAACTCCTCAAAAAAATTCAAATAGCAAGGGGGGTCAAGTGATACATCTTTTGAAAGGTCTTTCAATTCCCTACATAACCGTGTATTTTTTAAAACTTTTATCGATTCGTTCTTAAGGAGAATAATTTTATTTTTGATGATTACACACAATCGAAATCGTTTAAAAAATTTAAAATACTCGACACTGGGTATTGGAATTTATAAAAAAAACTACATTTTTTAGGGCTATCAAATCAACACGAGTTTTTCAGCAAAAAACACTATCCTTGTCCGTTTAGTTTTAGAATAATAAAAGACTCATAAGTATTTGATAGTCCTTGAACATTAATTTGTTCACAACCAATTTTAAATCGAGATACATTTTACCAGAGTGAGTTCTCAAAAAGGTTTATACCCTTCAGGAGAGAATAGAAATTGTCAGCATTTATTTTTAAAACGATAATTGTGCTAGAGCTACGGAGCGCATATTCAATGGAAATCACCCAGATGGAAGGGTTGGTTCTCAGTACGTTTTACTATTATTGACAACATTTATGGAAACAGGTTCTGTAGGAAACAAAAAGCATGAACCTCAGCGACCGATTAGGAAGGAAGCAGTCGAGGTGGCAGTTCTGGGTCATTTTCAGATAGATAATACTCAATCGATCAGGAAAGTAGCTGAGGCTTCCGGTGTATCACGAAGCAGTGTTCATCGAATTATAAAGGCACACAAATTTCATCCATATAAATTTAAATTGGTACACGAATTAAACGGAGATGATCCCGATCATCGGCTTGAATTCTGTGAGATATTTAGTCAACAATTAAACGGTAATGCCAATCTACTGTACAATACGTGTTTTTCTGATGAATTGACATTTCAGTTAAATGGGGAGGTAAACAGGCACAATTGTAGGTATTGGAGTGAAACCAATCCACATTTGTTCATGGAAACTCATACCCAAAGGCCTCAGAAATTAAATGTTTGGGCTGGCATCATAGGGGATCACATTGTCGGGCCGTTTTTTATCCCTGACAATTTAAATGGCGAAAGGTGCTTCTATCTGTTAGAAAATAACATCGACCCAATGATTACCCAAATCCTCGAAGAAGACGATAATCTTTCAGAGGGCGAACTGTTTTTTCAACAGGATGGGGCACCCCACATTTTGCTATAGCAGTCCGTCAATTTTTGGATAATTGGTTTCCTGAGCGATGGATTGGAAGAAGAGGTCCTGTGGAGTGGCCCGCTAGGTCACCCGATTTAACTCTCTTGGATTTCTTTCTGTAGGGACACTTGAAATCGAAGGTATTTGCAACAAAACCCGCATCTCTGGAAGAGTTACGTGAAAGAATTGTTCGAGAATGCCGTTTATTGACTCCAGATATGTTCAGAAATTTTCGTACAGACATTCAAGACAGATTATACTACTGTATGGAAGTCGGTAGGGGTCATTTTGAACAATACATACGATAATTTAAACTGCTTCTTTTATTTTTATTTCCCGAACCTAAAATAATGAAACAATTATTTCTTACGAACCAATCAATAAAAGTTTAAAAAAATAACAGTTATGTAGAGAATTGAACGACCTTTCAAAAGATGTATCGCTCTCCCCCCTTTGCCATTTGAATTTTTTGAAGGGGTGGCCGTGTAGGGTAGAGGGATGATGAGAGGTATACAAGTGTTCCATTAAAATATGTGTCCCTTGGAAACAAGGTCGACGTGTTTCACCTATTTTTCAAAAAAATTGTATCTCCAAAGTTATTCAGGGTGCCTACTTTTGGTTGGGACACCCTGTATACAAAAAATGTTTCTCTAAGGCGATGTTTTCATCAGGTTATCAATATAAATATGTAAATCAGTCTTAAACTTTTCGTGTTGATAAATAAATTGAATTGCCCAACGACAACATGTTACGTACCGAGGACAATGACTGAGATTGCACACCAGCGAACATTTTCATCAGTAACACAGTTTCTATGTTTTCCACTAAAAAACGTCTCCTTCGTGAAGTAAACAGAGTTTGTAAAATGTCTAAAAGATAATTTTTTGATATCTAGCATTTGTGCCATTATACTGCTTACTCACTCGCATATTGGAATGTTTTTTTTTCCGTTTTGGCTTTGAGCAGTGCTCATTCAGCCACATCAGAATGTGGTCCTGAAAACTTCTTTTCAAGTTTTTAAATCACATCATATATTATGAATGAGATTAAAGACTCCTCTAATGATAATGGAGAATTTTCTAATCGTCGAATATTGTTCAGTACCATGCCCATTGCCCATGGTATAATTGTTATGAATAACATGTATGGCAATATCCTTAACTTCATTGGAGCAGTTTATTTAAAATTTTGCACATATTAATAAATTGACGCGTGTGCCTTTTCTCTTTTTAAATTCACTCTTTATTACAAAAATATTTTGGAAAATTTAAAATCCATTCTAATATGAAACAAATTATATGTAATGTATTTTAAAATTAAAGTAAAAAATCAAAAAATAAACTGTAATATAATTATTGGCTGGGAAAATATTATTTTACTTTAAAATTAAGACGATAAAACGTAAAATCTGACAAGACATTATTTGGATTTTCTTTTACGGGTTAACTTAAAATTTTAAAATAATGTTATTATGAGTTTTTACGTTTTGTTATAACTTTAGCTAACTAATATTAATCGACCGAATGGTGTTGTTGAAATACAAGTACTGTTTATTAACAATTTTGTTATCATAAAAACATTAAGTGTGGTGTGTATTTATAAAGAGGACAGTCACCGCAAAATTCTACATGGTGTTTAATGTTTTTCACACTTTCACAATATGAAAATTTGAATATGGTCCGCTTATCGTATTTATCTTATATTCAACACTATTTGAGGACTTCCTTTTGGGTCAAGCATAGCGCCAAGTTTATATCGTGTCAAGCTCGATACGTAAAGCAACGGATTCTGAAGTGGGTTGGAACCTTTGATGTGAAAATACACTGACGTAGTTTTCAACGAAACACAAAAACACCATATACTGCACTGGACGCGCGTTTTGCCAACCAAGTTGGCATTATCTGGAGATAATTAAAACTTGCCTTATGATAACAATGTATCCTATTTATACCTAAACTATTGTCACGGTTCGGTGAAACATGACCCACTAACCAATAAAGTGGGATATTTGGGATTGGCCCTCTGTCACTATTCATATTCTTTTCATACTTCGTGATTTCCAAGCTTTCAAATGCATTCAGCTGTCTAGTATTTGGTACATTCCTAATTAATCTTAAATTGCTAATATCTGTTTTGTAGTTATTCTCAATTGCATGTTGAGCAACACTAGACTGTTCTGCCATATTTGAGATGGGCCATATGCTCTTTGAATCTAGTTAGAATTGATCGTCTAGTTTGTCCAACATACTTTTGATTACAGTTCTTACAGCTAATTTCGTAAAACCCGACTTCTCATTTGTTTCAATTTTGTAATTTGGATTGCCTAAAAATGGTTGCAGTTTATTTCCTGATGAATAAACCACTGTCATAAGAATATTTTAAAAAAATCTTACTTAATCTTAACCTAATTTATTTTCACTATTTCTAATTATTAATACATCTAAAAATGGTAGTTGTCCAGAGTTTTCAATTTCATATGTGAATTTAAACACTGCAAATATATCATCCACATACCTAAGCCAAACTCTGGTGAAATACTCGAATTCTTCTTTTGCGTCTGTCTCGAATCTGTTCATGAATATACTGGCAATGAGTGATGACAAAGAGTTGCCCATTACTGTTCATGTTGTTCGAAGAAATTATCGTTGATTCGAAAACAATTTTGTTTCATGCAAAGTGAGTTGAGGATATTCTTTTACTACATTCTGCTTAATTCGAGTAGTCAAGGTCTGTGGTATCGGAACATTTGGAAACAATGAACAAACGTCAAAGGAGATAAGTATTACACCTTCTTGTAACTGAATATTTTTTATCTTGTTAATGAAATCATTAGAATTGGTCACAGAGAAACTAGGTGGTGCAATAGGTAAATTTTTGAGCTCTTCTGTTAATCATTTTAATAGGTGGTTGAAACAGTAGGATGCATCTACTTTCCTGGTTTATGTATCTTAGGCAAGCAGTATAATCTAGGTACACTGGGTTAGATACATGTACCATCCTATTTAAATCTGGAGTAATAAGGTTGTTGCAGGATTTAAGTACATTTCTTATTTCAGCAATTATTTTTTGTAATGGATTTCTAGAAAGGATCATTACTAATTAGATTGTCTACCTGTTGGCTTTTATAAAAGGTGTTTCAATAAGAACGCAATATTTCAAGGTTCAATAAAACATGGTTTTCTGTAGCAAAGTACTGTAATATTTATTGAGTTATAATGTAGACATTTGAGAGTTATGTGTGGAACAACACGTCTGGTAAATGGCCGCCACGGCTTTTGGTGAAATTTTCAATAACGGTGTTGCATACACGTTGATATAGAGTTTATTTTCGGTCTTCAATGCTTCAGTGGTCGTGGGCTTGTTGACATAAACCTGTGACTTCAGATAACCCCACAGCCAAAAGTCCAAAGACGTTAAATCGCAAGAGCGTGTCGGCCAATTCTGGTCACCAAAGCGAGAGATGACACCACCAGGAAAATACTTGTACAAGACCGGTAATGTTTCACGGGCGGTATGGCAAGTGGCACCGTCCTGCTGAAACCACATGTCGTCGAGTGCCATATCTTCCAATTGAGGCCCAAAAACTGGGTTATCATAGTACTATAACGATCGCCATTCACCGTTACTGCATTACTTGCTTCGTCTTCGAAGAAAACTGACCAAATGATTCCTCCACACCACAATGCACACCAAACAGTGACACATTTTGGATGCATTGCTTTCTCATGAATCATTCGTGGATTATCTGAGCCCCAAATGAGGCAGTTTTGCCTATTAACGAAGTCATCGAGGTGAAAATGATTTTGTCCGCAAAATCGGCATTCACTTCTTGTTGTTCAAGGATCCAATTGGTGAACTCTCTTTGCTCTGCATGGTCTGTTGGCAGAAGTTGTTGAGTCGACTGGACTTTGTAGGCATGGAAATGCAAATCTTTAGTGAGAATACGCCGAAGAGTGTTTGTTGTAACTTCCAATTCTTGTGCACGATGACGAATCGACGTCCCTGGACTCTCGGCCACGCTCTCGCGAACTGCCGTGATGTTTTGTTCTAAATGACCTCTACGAGCTCGTGTCGTGTGCTTCGTATCACTAACCGAACAAGTACTTTCGAATTTTTCGATTATTCTTTATACAGTAGATGAATGAGGAACATTATTTCGATCGAAAATTGGACGTACTTTACAAATCGTGGCAATCAAACTTTCACCATTTTGATAATAATGTTTAACAATCCTGATTGTTAACTAAGTTGGTCTATCGTATAATGCTCCATGTTTACCAACTACCATCTGTCTCCTATCGACTTGGCATGTCATAATCTTGTGACATCATGACAGCCAAACTGGCGCGCAGTTCAAATCTTGCGCTCTTATTGAAACACCTTTTATATTAAAAGCGTAAAAAAGCATAAAATAATAACGACCACAAGGCTCGTACTTATTCTAACGTATGCCAATCAGAACACACTATTACTGAATTACCACTTAGACATGTAATATTGCGGTACGCTTGGTGCTAACACTACCCTTTCATAATAGTTCTCTTCATCTAAAATAACAACCTTATTACACCCTTATCAGTAAACACACATTTTTTCACGTTTTTCACCATTTGATAATTTTTTTGAAAAATTATAAGGTTTTATTATAATTATTTCGTACACCAGTAAATAAAAAAACTTGTTAATTATGCCTCAGTGTTGTGCAGTTCTATTTTGTTCGAAAACAAAAGGCAGACATATGTTTCCGAGAGACAAAACTCGCCTAAAACAGTGGTTGGTAGCGATTCGCAGGGATAACTTTACTCCTTCGAAACATTCTCGTGTTTCTGAGAAACATTTTAATCCTGACGATTATGCGTTACCAAAGGAGCCTACTATAGAAAATCGTAAGTACATATTAGTTGTTTTCATCCTGCTCATGCTTGATATAACCTAACCTTAATGACATAAGACACCTCTGATAGGTACAATAATTTCCCTACTAAGCAAGTAAATTACTACTTTCTCTTAGCTATGCTTTTGAAGCACTTACATTCATCGACCCGTACCGTACATCTTCCATCAGATGTATCACAATTTTTATAAAAATGACTAAAAACCCGCGTTAAAAAGCCATAATAAACATTAACGTTCAGTGACATTTTAAATTTATGTACCTTATCCTACACTAGTGCCTCTCATGGTGAATTTAAGTGCGGTGGCCCTCATTCCTTTTGATTTGTTGTAACGGTCCATTTTTTAGAAACAATTAACTTGTGTTTTATTTAATGCTAATTGCATAATTTGGTTTGAGGTAAACCTTAAAAGTTCTAGAACCGACTTACTAATTTGTAAATCTTTGATAATTTGTGCGACCACTCGACCTTGAGTGCGCCAGCGCGAATACCGCTGTGTGGGGCAAGGGGAACGCTAGTACGAAGACAGTGAGATTTCGCGGGGGACTCTCCGCCAAGCCACGGCAGAGAGTGGATGTGTGTTCCGTTTCAGTACGTTACCTTTTATATGGGGACTTGAGTTAGACTTTGAGCAAGTAAGTGTACGTTGCTGAGCTTGTTTCACGATTCGTTCTGGTTAAGCTATGTATTATGGTAGAGTAGTTACTACGTATGTGACATAGGAAAGCAGTGTGAGAAGGTAGGATCCCTTCTTATTATTATTAAAATAGGTACCTATTCAAAAATTAAATAGTTTCCGCTCCAAGTTTGAGCTGGAAATCTGCAGATTAAAGCAGGCATCAAAAGGCAGATTTGCCGATATATCTAGAGGTGGAGAAAGCCCCCTAGAGTTTAGTTTTGCTCTTGAACTGTGCTATAAACTTTTATGAACATTAACCGTTCTTTCCCCCTTTCTACGGCCCCCGTGAGTGTAGTTTTTTAGACGTTTTAAAGATGTAACTTTCCTAGACTTTATATAAAACAGAAAGGCAGGTGGCGCCCTAAAATAGACTTCTTTGTTGAAATTAAGGAGCAGACTTATTATTTGCCTTTAAAGATATTTTCTGAATCTTGTGTATTTTTTATGTACTGTATGTTACCTAGGTTATTACTTGTTGACCACGTCCCAGATAAGTCTTTTGCTCTATATATTAAATAATGTATGTATTTTCTTTGGGCGTTTTATTTTAATAATAAATAAAATAGCGAGGGAAACCCCTGCGTTATATTGTTTTATATTATTAGCATAATTTTATAGTGAAATATTGTTGAAATTGTTATATTGTTAAAATGTCATAATTTTTCTGTGAATATTCATTCTCTTAATATTGAACAAATCCACGCGAAATTCGGAAAATGTTAGATGGGATATATTTTATCTTCGACGATTAAACGCGTGAATTTTCTTTGAAAATGTTTTGAGACATTAAGACAATTTAATTTTGTTAGTTTTAAATATTTTTAAAATTATTTCTTTGTTCTTAGGCACCATCTGAAATTTGTTAAGACACAAACAAAATAGTATTAATTATAAAATTATTGTAAATAAAAAATTGTTTCTTTTTTTGTCATTATATATGCTTCATTGCGTAAATCGATATTTTAAATTGCTCTACAAAAAATATAGTTAAAAATGTTGTGGATTTATTTTTGTAGATGTATGCAGTTACCTATTCATTATTGTACCCATTCTGTATTGCAATATTTAAATACAAATAACTTCAAAACGTTAGCTCCTATCGAAATTTAGTAAGAGACCATTTTCATGTAATTTTTAGCACTGGTACCTTGTTCCGTCCAAAAACAAATAAGGCAAAAAAGTTATGGCCACCTCTGTAACTACCCCAGCAAATCATGATATTTAAATAATAATTTTACAAAACATGTAACATTATGAAATTAATAAATGGTTCTAATTTAATTTTTGCAACTTAAGAGATTTCGAATTTATTAGCCAATAACTATGTAGTACTTACATCATTTAAAAGGTTGTAGCCCATTGAACTGACTAAAGGCAAATGTTTATATACAAAACTTAACTTATTTTTTATAGTTTTATCACTCCCGTGAAGGACGGTACTTAATTATGAAGCACCCTGTATAGTGTTGACCAAAACGAATGTTAACTATATGCTTGCCACACCAGAGGGGGGGCTATATTTTCGTACCGAATTTTTTTATCCTAATTTTTTTAACAATTTGGTACTGGAATACGATTTCTTAGCTAAAATTACATAAAAAAGGTACCTACTCGTCATAAATTGCTGTAGGACCAACCGTTTGCGAGATAATAGTTTTAAAAGGAACATTGCACGGTGAAGAGCTGAAATTGTATAGTAAAATTGTTTAATTATTTGGACGCAGTTGTTAATTATTTAGCTGCAAATTATATACTATTTTGAAACTTGAATTTTAGTCCGGTGGCGGTGATCCTTTTGCTTTAATTTCCATCAAGACAATTCGAATAATAAAATATGAATTAAAAACATGTTATTTTGTTTTTTTAATCATAGGTGGCTGTTTGCTAGATAGTAGCCTTTGCAAAAACGTCATTATTGAATTGTAGGTACAATTAATTGTCAGTGTTAGTAGAGAATTTGGGTAACCACTTAAAAAATATGGGTTACTCGTGCAGACATACATTATTTTTAGAGGCGTGTTGATGGAAACAATCATTAAGCGAAACGACTTTACCAAGCAGCCTTTCCTAATCAGCCTGTCCCAAATAAAAGCATATTTTCTGGGATTCATAGTCGACCTCGAGAGATCGGATCTTTCAAGCTAAGAACAGGCGACAGAGGGACGAACAGAACAGTTAAGACACCTGTATTTGAAGGAAGAGTACTAAATTTTGTTGCTAATAATCCTGAAAGTGTGTATAAGAAGAATAAAAGTTATTGAACATGTTGCACAAATGATTGTTTAGAATATATTGCATGAACAACTTTTGTACCACTACCATATCCAAATTGTACAAGCATATTGCAGATGGTTACTGCGCAACAATACTGATAATCCTCTCTTAGTATCTAATGTGTTGTTTTCGGATAAGGCTGATTCACAAGAGAAGATATCTTTAAGTACGATAATAACCACTTATGAGCAAACCCTCGCGCTATTGCTGAAAAAATTCATCAGGATAGGTCGGGAATAAATGTTTTGGCAGGCATATTAGGCGATAGATCGATAGGACCTATTGTCTTACCACGAATATTAAATGACGAGAATTACAGGCACTTCTTAAAAAATGACCTATCTCTTTTGTTTGAAGAGCTACTGTATCAAATAAGATAAACAATGTGGCTTATCCACTATGAAAGACCTGCACATTTTCATCTAAATGTTCGCGATTTTATTAATTAAAATTATCACTGCAATGGATTGGTTGGAGTGGGCCAACTGTTTGTCCACCTAGTTCGCCAGATTTAAACCCCCTACATTAAGTTTTGTGGTGCCATTTAAAGTCATTGATTTATTTCATGCCCATAAATGACATAGCTCTTCTCTAACAGAGGGGTAATAGCAGCCTGTGAAGATATTCGAATTACTCGGAATCCTTCAAGGGTTGACCGGGCGGTGGTTACACGTGTTGATGCCTACGTGATTTTCATGGTAAAAGAAAATGTAGCCCCCTCTCTAAGTTCTCATTCCTATGGTTTAAAATTAATTTTGGCAAATACAAAAATAACCCTTTTTAATACTAACTAGTGTACCAAATCTTAATGCTGTTTCTCAAACGGTTCCTGAAATATGAAACGAAAACCAGCTTTTACGGGCCGGTAAAGAACTGTTTTCATATTTTTTTCAAGTCAAATCCACCTCCAAGGCTTGTCCTCCTGTTTTGTATACACCCTGTATATTTAACCTAATTTTTGGATATAAGCTAATTTTTTTAATTACGGCTTTGGTGTATTCCTCTTTTCGGTAATTAATTTAGAGACAGAGTCCCAAAAAATAATTAGCTTCAGACCGCAAAACGCACGGTCTGCCACTGACTGTACCAGTATATGATTCAAAAATAAAACAATATCTGTCCTCTTCTCTTTTTTTAGATATTGGATCCTATGATTTCGTGATAATTGGAGCTGGCTCTACTGGTTCAGTCATAGCAAATCGTTTGTCTGAAATAAATCAATGGAGAATTTTATTATTAGATGCTGGGAGTTTACCAAACCAACTAACTGAAATTCCTGCACTGTATGCTTTTGGTGTCTTCTCCGATTACAATTGGGGCTTTCGGAGTATTCCGCAAACAACAGCATGTTTGGGTAAGTGCAAATTTTTTTTTTTCTTTGCAGTATTTTATTTTTCAACTCTTTCTTAAAATGGCGACTGGGCGCCATAATCAATAGCAATGAGGTGAATGACACCTCATTTGAAACGTCTTTCAATTCTGGGTTTGATCCTAGAAAATCAGAAAAAAAATTTCATCCAGGACAAAATGGCGACTCTTATGTTAATGAAATTTAATTCTAAATCGTTCTGTGTTCTTTTAATCGAGTAGGCTATTTTTTACTGTAATCGTTGGAAATTATTTTTGTTAATTCAGTGTACTGTTTTTTATTTGTTTGCTTGCTGGTGAATATCATTGAGAAGTTAGTATTAATTTAGACTTTGAAGTAAACATTCCGTTATCGCGTTTTTGCTAAAAATAACTACAAAATCGTAAAACTTGTGCTCTGTTTCGTCTTAAAAAGATGTTTTTGTTTGATTGTAGAAAAGTGACGTTTTTTGGGTCGACTATTTTGACGAAATGATCACCTTTACATAACAGGTATTGCATTTTGTTGTGGTTGCTAGGAGACTATTTTTCGGACGATAAACCATTATGAACAAAATAATGGATGCCATAAATCATCTTGACAGTTTGTTTTATTTGAAACAAACTGTCATGATATTCTTATTGTGTCAAAGTGACGTGAAGTCGATAACGATTATATTTTTCAATTAAAATAAATATAATGAATGAAAATTTATTATTTTCTTCTTATAATCGAATAAAATATAATGTATGACATATACGAAAACATTTTTCATACATTTTTTTGTAATCGTACGAAAGACATCTTCCGTCCCTGTATCAATACGTTTATTGCTGCTACATCTACCGCAGAGAAAAGAGTTTTTGCCGTGAAAGTATTTTACCAATCGCAAAATAATGCCCATGAAGTTGTGCGATTGTTTAATAATAAGAATCCAGAGGGAGTCCATTGGAATAACTGGCTCGCTCCCCAGATTTAACCTTCTTAGATTTTTTCCTGTGGGGATATCTGATATCTTAAGTGTACAGAATTCCCACAAAAATAATTGATGAACTAGAGCAACGCATAACAGGTGTTTACAGACCCCAGAAACTTGTAAAGCACGAATTTCATAACTTATTCTTTATTATCAAGAATTCACTAATTCACTAATTAACATTTCAAATACTTGATTGGTACTTTCGATCAATGACAATTTCTTCGAACACGAAGGAGCAGTGATGGTAACACTTTATCAACATTCATTGCCAGTCTCTTCATGAACTGATTCGAAACAAAAGCAAAAGACGAATTCGAGTATTTCTCCGGGTTTGGTTTAGGTATATGGATGATATTTCTGCAGTGTTTGATACAAAAGCCACTGATAATGACAATTTTGTTTTTAAATTAAACTGTGGTTTTGCGTCAGTTAAATTCACATATGAAATTGGAAACTGTGGACAGCTAACATTTTTAGATATATTAGTAATTAGATATAGTGAAAATAAGTTAAAATTTAACATATACAGAAACAATATCAGTAGTCTAAGATATACCCTAAGGACTCTTCATTGTGCTCAGCATAAAATGGCGTTTTAATTCTCATTTAATTTTCATCGTCTGATCTTCGATTCACCCGTGGTATTGGTAAGATTTTTAAAGATATATAGATATGACAGTGGTTCATTCATTGGGAAATAAACTACAACAATTTTTAGGCAATCCAAAAGACAAAATTGAGACAAACCAAAAATTGGGGATTTTCGAAATTAGCTGTAAGAACTGTAATCAAAAGTATGTGGGACAAATTAGATGATCAATTCAAACTAGATTCAAGAAACATATGGCTCATTTCAAATACGATAGAACAGATAAATCTAGGGTTGCCACCCATGCGTTTGAGAAAAACCATAAAACAGATATTAGCAAATTAAGATTAATTAGGAATGTAACAAATACTAGACAGCTGGGTTCACTTGAAAGCTGGAAAATGACAAAGTTTAAAAATAGTATGAATAGTGCTCTATTGGTTAGTGGGTCACGGTTCACCGAACCGTGACAAGAGTTTAGGTGTAAGTAGTGTAGCTTGTTGGCATACGGTTAGTCCTTAATCATGCCAACTTGGTTGTCGAATCGCGCCTCGAGTGCAGTATATAATGTTTTGGTTTTTTGTGGAAAACTACGTCAGTGTTAATTGGTACTTTGTCTATTTATTTATTTAAAATAAACGATTATTTGCAATTCTTTGTTATTTTGTTCTTGACTAATTTTTTCTGATTTTCTATTATCAAACACCGAATTGAAATACGTTTCAAATAAGGTATTAATCAACCAAAATTTCTTTCCATACATTGGCACCAAAATCATATATATATATATATATATATATATATATATATATATATATATATATATATATATATATATATAAAATTTTTTTTTTTTTATATATATATATATATATATATATATATATATATATATATATATATATGTTGTTTTTCAGGTTTTCGCGGGTGGTGAATGTTAAATTCGTTTTCGGGTATACTCCGCGTAGGTGATAGGCCCCGAGAGGGACCGTGGTTGTCTGAACGACGTTTCGGCAGAATCTCATCTGCCATCTTCAGGTTCTAACCGATAACTGCTTACTGCGGCTTCTGGTTACTCGAACTGAAAATTTTCAGTTCGAGTAACCAGAAGCCGCAGTAAGCAGTTATCGGTTAGAACCTGAAGATGGCAGATGAGATTCTGCCGAAACGTCGTTCAGACAACCACGGTCCCTCTCGGGGCCTATCACCTACGCGGGAGTATACCCGGAAAACGAATTTAATATATATATATATATATATATATATATATATATATATATATATATATATATATATATATATATATATATATATATATAAGAATAATAATATACATAATTCTTGGTTGTTTCTGGATAAAAGGCCTGCGGCGTTGAGTTTTTCTCACCTTGTAGAGTCACATAATTTGTTCGTGCAGTATTCTCTTTACACTTTTGAATATTTATTTAAAAAGTATTTCCTATAAAAAGGGGCATGTTTTCTCTTGAGATTAGAGAAGATACTCCTCTTTTCAGTAGCCCAATAGGAGTCCAAATAAATCTTTGGTATTATTGACCCTTTTTGTAATTGTTTTTATTTCACAGGTACAGTAAATGAAGTATGCTTAATTCCAAGAGGTCGAGGTATTGGAGGTACTACACTAATTAATGGAGCAATGTACAGCCGTGGTCACCCTACCGATTTCGACAAATGGGCCGAACTAGCTGGTGATCCAAGTTGGTCTTACGAAAATGTTCTTACATATTTCAAAAAATCAGAAGATTTCCATCAAACCGACCCAGATGCACCGGTTAATTGGGGAGTATCATGGAACTGGTGGGTATTGGTATGTGGAGCACCACAACCCACCTATATCATTGAAACATATTTTTTTGGAGGCAAATGAAGAACTAGGATATAATATTACTGATTATAACGGTCCGCTTCTGGAAGGAGGTTCCGTTGTACAGTACAATACTAAAGTTGGAAGAAGACAGGATCAAGGTACTGCGTTTATTATGCCAGTAAGGAAGAGAAATAATCTGGTGGTATTGACAAAAAGTTACGTCATAAAGATTGAAATTAATAATGACACTAAAGAAGCAACTGGTGTTATATTTACAAACCACGGAAGAACTTACAGAGCTGCAGCAAGCAAGGAGGTAATCCTTTCCGCTGGGGCCATTTCTTCTCCACAACTCCTTATGTTGTCTGGGATAGGCCCTAAGGAACATTTACAAGAGTTAGGTGTTCCTATAGTTGAAAATGTACCAGTTGGTAAGGTTCTACGAGATCATGTCGGAACTTATGGAGTTACGTTTTCTTCTAACATGACAAGCCCCAACCAAACTCTCAGGGGAGCAAATAAAAGATTACTTAAATGGTTTTGGAGCCTTAACTACAAACAGTCTATCACACGTTTTAGGCTTTTACCAAACTAATATCGAGGAAACACCGAATTATCCAGATTTCGAAGTAGTTCTGGACTTATCCGGTCCGGCCTCAGACTTTGGCAAGAGATTTCTCAATTGGAAAGATGAAACCTACGATATTTTGTATAATAACACAGATATTTCATTTTATATGACAACTGTTCTTTTGCATACTCACTCCGTTGGTAGTATTAAACTAAAAAGTAGTAGTCCTTTTGATTATCCTTTAATAGATTACAATTTTCTTTCCGATCCAAACAATAAGGATATAAACGCCTTGTACGAGGGCATTCAATTTTGCATGAGGCTGGTCAATACTACAGCCTTTCAACAAGTTGGAGCAAAGTTTGAAAGCAGACCTTTGCCAGCTTGTAAGGATTTGGAGTATTTGTCCAAGGATTATTGGTTCTGTCTCATAAGACAAACCACTTTAGCAGTATACCACCCAGTTGGTACATGTCCTATAGGTACTGACCCAGCAACGGGAGCTGTAGTGGATTCCGAGTTAAAGGTTTTTGGAATCAAAAAGCTAAGAGTTGCAGACTCAAGTGTTTTTCCCTTTACTTTGACTGGACATCCTAGTGCTGCATGTGCCATGGTTGGAGAAAAGATTTCTGACACAATTAAATTAAATTACAGCGAAACTCCTTAAATAATATTTATTGTAAACCTGGTTTATTCAGAAACTGTTTGGAGTATCTCCTGCAGTCAAACATTTACGAAAGTATGTTTTTTAAGTTTGCACTAAATTTGTAAATTTGCATTAGAAATGGTGCTATGCAAACATATCTAACATATTCTAACGTTGTTGTATAATTTGTATTATGGATTGATTAAGAAAATATTTGGAAACACATATTATGTGAATAAATTAAATGGGTATAGAATGTTTTTGGTTATAATATAATTAACAAACTAAAACATGACAAACTTAAATGATTCATTGTGGATATGGAAACTGTTTAAGATATGCCAAAATAATGTGTAAATAAAATTGTCGTTTCGAAAAATTGCCAATTCCTCTATCAGAGTCTCTAGAATTATTGATAACTAAGGGGCGGAAATTCACCTTAAGCGATTAAATGTACAGCTCTATAAAAATTAATTTATAAATCAAAAATATTTAAGAAAATGTATTTCATTATGTACAGGGTTAGTCACCTAAAATTGACACCCCCTTTATTTCTCTTAATTTTCATCGAATCGAAATATCCAAAAAAGTATTTTACACAATTTTTGTCAAATTAGAAGGTTGTAAAAAAACATGATTATTTTAAATGGAACACCCTATATTTTTTTATTTAAAAAAATTGTCCGTTAGTTTCTTATCACAAAAATGTATCATTATTGTATTATTACTCCAAGTGTTTTTGAGATATGTCTTGATATCTTTTTTTTATAAAAAAAAATTATGATAATTCTTTGATACGAAAACATAATATCTAATAATGACCTTTATTATAACAAAGAAAGTTTAATAAATGACAACGATCAGTATAAGAACAGCAATGAACAACAATAAATAACAATAGAAAATAAAAACAACTTCAAAAGGCTACAATAAATATCATAAGAATTACGATATAATAATAATACGATATAATTATGTATTTAATACAGTAGGTTTGCAATGTTTATATGTTCTCCACATGTTCTCCTCTTCTCTCAAGGCACAGTTGGCATCTTTTTATAAATTTGTTTCTCACATTCTCAAATAATTGATCAATTTGCTGCAAATTTTCTATTGCTTATCTAATGCATTCTTTCAGCTCGTCAATGTTATTATAAATCGAATTTTCATAAACATTTTGTTCTAGTGTTCTTCACAGAAAGAAATCCAAAGGACTCAAGTCTGGGCTACTAGCAGGCCAATGTATAGAATCGTATCTTCCTACCCAAAGTGAATATCTCTCATTCAAATATTCCTTTATGTTACGCATATAGTGTGGGCGAGAGCTATCCTGTTGCCAAATACCAGAATTCCTGTTTGGAAGAGGAATATTATCTAAATAGTTTTCCACTTCACCCTGAGGAATATTCAAATAACGCACTGCATTCAAGGACCCATCAATGAATATGGGGCGTACAGTTGTGTTTTCATGAATACCACACCACACATTTACTGTATTTGTTTTTTATCTTCTTGATAACATGTGAATTTTCGGGCGCGCAATAATGCGCATTTTTTCCTATTAAAAAGTTCGGCAGTTGAAAAGCTACTTTTATCGGTCCAAAATACGTTTTTTGAAAAATGATTATCCTCTTCTATTCTATCAAGCATCTCTCTACAAAAAGCTCAGTTAAAAGCTGAACTGGCAAAATACTATAAGGCTTACATTTTTGATGTTTTAATATCCTACTTATACTTGCTTGAGAAATAATAAATTCTTCTGCAGCAGCTTGTCTAGATTTATTGGGATGTAGGTAAAAAAAAGTAAAACAAGGTATTGAATTAACCTTGTCACAATTTTCTTAAGTAAAAAAAATATAGGTTGTTCCATTTAAAAAAAATGTTTCTTTTTCGCACCCTTACAATTTGAGGGAATTTTTAAAATTCGTTTAAGTATTCTAAAAATTCGTTAAAAAACCGTATAAAATCCTTTTTTGAATTTTTTGATTCGATGAAAATTAAGAGAAATGAAGGGGGTGTCAATTTTAGATGACTAAACCTCTACATAGTCTGAAATATTGAATACCATCAGCGGCAAATTTATTAACGTTTTAGTCTCTTTGTTATACATAATTTCAGAATTTAATCTATTGTTTTATTAACTTTTTTATTTTCCTTACACAGTAGTAACACCATCAAAGTTTTTAAAACAGCCTTAATTTGATATTTTACAAAATGACATTCTATGTACATTTAACAAATTTGGCAATAACTATTTAATTTTTTTCTGATATTTATATCGTCCCACACTGACAGTTTCTGATCTATTGAAATGCAGTGTTTGCTGAATTATATATCAGTATAGAATTTGTATATATAACACAAACTGAGTAGAAGGTATTAAGAGATAATTTTATAATTTGGTCACAGAAAGATTTTCAAATATAATAATAATAAAGCTGTTAAGAAACTGAAACGCTGGCTATAGTTATATTTATAAAAATACTAGCTGAAATTACACGGCGCTTAACTAACAATTCACTTTCATTAGAGGAAGCATTCAAAAAATCTCTTCTTAGTAAACAGTTTTAGTGCCTAAGGTACAGTTACGTCTACGTTAAATGACCTGCTTTCGGTGACGGAGCAAGCTTATTATTGAAACCAGGTTACTTCAAATAGTATTATAGTGATATATTCTGTTTAAATAATAAGCTTAGCCTCCGATCGCCACAAATAAGACATAGATACTTGTAATGTAAACGTAGCTGTACATCTCTTTAAAATGTAAATGATTCTGGCACTTATGGCTCTGCGTTGATAAGTCGGTGAGTCAATAAGGACACTTAATTTTATATATTTGGATTGTGATGCATTCACCAATTATTATTTACAAGAACAACAGATCTTACCAACATGGACATTGGAAAATGGAAAAAAGTGCCACAAATTGCCAATTTTTTCAGAAAAGATGTTTTAAACGTTCATACTTATTTCAAAGTATAGTTATGACAAAAATAAATATGGTGAATATCTTCAGGATTATCACGTTTTGATTTTGAAAAAAGAATCACTTTATTAGCAATGTAAGTCTACAAAAGTGCACACAGATTCATTTGACAAGAAAATTTACGAGCTTCTAAAGGATTTTGCAACAAAACCCATTGGATGTTTTTTTTTTACCCAAATATGCCTAAGAAGAATCGGTAATAATAATTTTCTTGCAATGTTTTAGAAAACTAACAATAAAAAACCCATAATTGTACACTTAAAACATCTTTATTGAATACAGATACAAAATTAAACTCGTACTCAATGTAGTATTCTAGGCATACACTATACAATGAGCTAATAATTTGTTATGAAAATTAATAAAACATTATACATGAACTTCCACATTACATTTTAAGTATCTTCTTATTGCTCTTTGGTGACAGGAACCACACATTGTTTTCCTGGGGCAACTTGATGATCATGATGATCATACTCTAAAAAAAGCTCATTTTGAATATGACAACTTTTTTTTGTTTGAGTTAACAATATATTCCAATCCTAAATCTAAGCCGATCCAAGTTGCCACCATGTCATCAATGAATTTGCCAGGCATTGTAAATGGATAAATCTAAATAATGAGTTGTTAATGAAAAATACTTTTTTCTCCTCGAAATGAAATTCGATATAGACTGATATTCTGATCTATCCTATTCACTCCCATGTTTGAATTGTATTGATGCACCACATATTGCTTTTTCCCAGTAAATCCTTCTTCGTAACCCTTTTACGTATCCACTAATAGTCAACACCAATAAAACTTTTTAGTTCTGATAATTTAATAAATCAAGTTTTATTTTTTTCCCATTACATATTTATTACTTTCCTTAAGAATCAGCTTTAAATCCTGGCCGTTAAATTATTTATAGGACAGTTCTAAAAGAATGTCCAAGCTTTCAGCTAGTGGAATATTCAATTTGGTAGAGGTGGATGGTAAAAAGTAAACCTTCTTCTATCCAACTGTAAACTCTCTTTATCTTTGTCGCTTTAGGGAAACATGCCTTCCATAAAGATTCAGATAAAATCTTTTGTAGTTCAAATAAAGCGATTTCATATTCAGATGAGTAATCATTCTCCCTTTCTTGATAGGTTAAGTCAACTGGAGTAGTTGAGAGCCTGGTAAATTGTTTATTGTCAAAAATCTTCCTTGACTGAATATCACTGATCACTCAATTCTGCACGAGAAGAAATATATTAATTTCTTACATTGTTTCTCATATTTCTCATCATATTTTAATAAGGCAAGCGCATCATTCCGAGAAAAATCCCTAAATTAGTTATAGAAAAGCCCAATTGCGCACAAAAAAACATAAAATAATGTAATACCAACAGTGTTTCTATCTACTAATACTAAAAGATTAAAGGTTCATTATTGTTTTTAATACAAAAGAGAAACTATTAACATTGTTATATTAAAAAAATACACACCTTGCAAACCAGTCGCTCTAATCTGACATTTAACTGAAATGTCATAAATTAACTCGAATTATTTAAATTTTCTCTTACAATAAACCACACACTAAGACAGAATTATCGATATTAAATTATTTTGGGACTTAAAATGTCCAATTATTAGGCGTTGGCAAAACAGCTGTCCTATATTGAGTATCTTGAGTTCTACGAATAAGGCATCAGATGGGTAGGTATAACTTTTCCCGTAAATGTTGTTTATGATCCATGCTTGCATGACTTCTCATTTTTTTAATAGTCTAAAATCCGAATTAAGAACGACCTTCACCTATCCGTTTAATGGATGAAAAATATTTTATATTAATTTTAATATGTTATAAAATATATTGCGAGTGGGTTGGCTAAAAAATTCCTGGCAAGACTATGATTAATTAAAAATTCAAAAATAACTTTTTTTTAACATTGCACTCATTTGTTTAAGGAACAAATTTTATTCCAATCGAAACTATGAAGCCTGTAGAATATACAAACGTTAGGTTGTCTATTTTTTTCCTGGCGTAACTATTGGATTGGCAGGTATAAACAGGTAATTCGATACTAGTAATTTACATTCATCTGTTTAATGAATAAATCTTATATCAAAATAAAGGTAATTAAATTGCGCACAGAATGACATAGGATTGTCTGCGAAAGATCTGGTTTAAATTCCGGTTGGCGAGCTTTAAAAAGCGAAATATTCGTGAGAATGAAAATATGCGACAAAGAGGTCCGAGCAAACTATCCGGTGCGATAGAAGAGGATGCAGCATTGCAGCTGCGCGCGGCTCATCCATCGGATGAAAGAGAGTGCGCATAGTATTTGTTCGTGCAATTCATTATATTTATTTCCTAAAGCAGTGATTTTTTTATAATACGAGGTATGATAACCAACAAAATCGAGTGACGCGTTGGTTAGCTCAACTTCATTGTATTTATAGTTCTTTTTTCACGAAAAGCCAACTTCAATGAACAATTTTTAAAAGTTTCATCATTAAAATCAATTACAGAATCGTCCAAGTAACACAAAAACACTTTTTAGCCATTTTTTATCATAATCTTTTGTCAATTAATAACAACCATGCGTAGTGACACGTTCTCTTGATTCGAATATTGAGGTTAACTGCACCAAAATAATGCTCAGAGTATTTACTAGTCTATCGCTACCCTTCTCAATTGCACGAACAAATAGTATGCGCACTCTCTTTCATCCGATAGACGAGCAGCGCGCAGCTGCAATGCTGTGTCCTCTTCTATAGCATCGGATAGTTTGCTCGGACCTCTTTGTCGTACATTTTCATTCTCACGAATATTTCGCTTTTTCAAGCTCGCCAACCGGAATTTAAACTAGATTTTTCGCAGACAACCCTATATAATTCTGTTCACAATTTAATTACCTTTATTTTGATATAAGATTTATTCATTAAACAGATGAATGTAAATTACTAGTATCGAATTACCTGTTTATACCTGCCAACCCAATAGTTACGCCAGGAAAAAAATAGACAACCTAACGTTTGCATATTCTATAGGCTTCATAGTTTCGATTGGAGTAAAATTTGTTCCTTAAACAAATGAGTGCAATGTTTAAAAAAAAGTTATTTTTGAATTTTTAATTAATCATAGTCTTGCCAGGAATTTTTTAGCCAACCCACCCGCGATATATTTTATAACATATTAAAATTAATATAAAATATTTTTCATCCATTAAATGGATGGGTGAAGGTCGTCTTTAATTCGGATCCTCTACTATAAGTGGTTATCAGCTACACTCTCCCAAATCAAGATACCGTATGTAAGATGTGATTGGACTAAGGAATAACACAAAGTTTTCAATTAATTTTCATTAAGTATTTATTTGTATGTCTTAAACTTGCCTAGCAGTCCTCTAATGTTTTCTCCCACATAGTCAATATGGTAGTTCCGGCGCAAATGAGTCAGTAATTATCCCTAGATATCTTATTTTATTTTTAGACTATATTATTATTTGATCTTGGTTAATGCTGATTTCTAGAGTATTAAATTCTGGTAGAGTATCTTGGTAGCAGCAAAATAGTTTTATTAAAATTTATGGTCAGTAGTCTGCTATTGAGACAGGCTACTATTTTTATAAAATCTTGTTCAATTACCCTTTTTAATTGAACCCTCGTTGAGTCTTTATGCGAAATAGCAGTGTCATCCGCAAAACTAATTATTTCACCATTGGGGCACTTCATATTCTACTGTTTGGTTTGAACTTACAACATTACTATTATCACCAGGACCTACACATTATTGTCTATTGCTGTCCATCAATGTCCTTAGCTAAATCGAATAGCGGGTTTACCTTCACACGAAGTTTTATACAGGTTGTTTTCTGAATCATTAGCCATGGGTCTCTTTTAGATTGCCACGTTACAATGCAAACCAGAGGTAGATAAGCCGTTGCTCGTCAATGTAACCATTAGAATAGCATAGAATTCATCATCCATCTTGCTGTCGTACGGTCAACAGTGTACAATATCCGCGGTACGATGCCAATGTTCAGTCTTTCAATGACCTTCAATGTCTATGTCTAAATGATTCAGTACACAATCTCTTATGTTGTGGTTAGAATACTCGCCATAGCACCTTCAGTCGATTTAGTCTCCCTAAAACCAAACTATTTGTTTGATATAATATACTTTTTTGGAGATCTTTTCAAATATTTTATTTAGATTACTTATTAAGAAAATCGACCTATAGTTAGCTAATTCTACTTTATCAAGACTGGTTTTATTTATGTCTCCATGAGTACGTTTGGAAATACATCTGTTTTAATAGATTTATTTAAAATATCTGAGAGTGGTTCTGCTATAAAATCAACAATATATTTTATTGTTTCCGGTCTTAAATTATTTCATTCTGGAGATTTTTCTGTCTTTAAAGACTGATGACCTGTTTAACTTCTAAAACATCAGTTTAATCTAAATAGATGGAATTTGCAACTCTAGTTATATGCGCTGTCATCTTGCGAGCCACTGTAATTTTATTTGTTAATTGTTTTACAACATTTGTATAATGCGTAACAAAATGTACAGCAATTTCTTGCATATTCGTAGTTAATTTTCTATTTTCATCTTTTTTTTGTGTATTTCATTTATTTCCTTATTGGTCTGACCATTAATATTTTTCACAACTTTCCATAATTTTTTTTTGCAGTTACTGTTCTCATTAATTTGATTTTGATGGAAATTTATTGAAAGACGAGAATTACTTTTAAACGGCTTTACTTAAGTTTATTGTCAAAACCTAACAAAAAATTATAATATATTGTATAGGTATCATGAGCAACTTTTTTATCACAGTTCTAATAAGGAAGTATTTGATTGATTATTCAAGATATCACTTATTATATTAGAAAATATCGTTACACATTTTGTTATAAAAATATATTTCTATCAAATGCCAGCACATAATTTCATAACTTTTTAACAAATTAAATTTTTAGATGGAAATAAATAAGATTTCATAATATCAAATTTTCCGTGTACTTATTAATCGAAAAATTACTAAGCATTCCAATAACAATGGTTATTCAGGTCGGCAACTCCATAATCCCCTCATCAACGGAACACTTCCTAACATAAAGAGCCCCCAAGGCATTGTTCCGGTTTCTCGCCCCCTGAGACGGGCGCCCCTGGCCCCAGCAGGACTCCGACACCCTTATAAAACCTGTCACTTGCAGGAATCCGTCCTGCTAGCCGATCCCTTTGGCCCTCCGGGGGCACAACAGACTATTAGTAATACGATTAACGCCGTTTTTGTAAATACACTGTTGTAGACTTGATTGATTTTTACCACAATGTAATGCATTGGGCACAATGGGTATTGTTTTTGACTCGTTTCAATTAATAATGGGCATATCGGTTGGGGTGATTGGGTCGGAGTTATAAAGTGGCATCAACAGTTTCTGGTTAAACGGTCTATTGCCTGTTTTTTGCAAGAATGAACAATTCTGCATCGAGTAATTTAGTTTTTACTAGTCCGATTTCTCAGAGGTTATCAATCATAGTAGCTTATATTTAAAACGTCCACAAAAATATTTCGAAATAAAATATTTACTAGCATTAAGGTCAATGACTTTTATTTACGAACTGCTAAATAAATTATTTTAAGAGTTAAACAACTTTGAATAATAAAAATATGAATTATTCTTAGTTGTCCGTTTGGTGTGAATTCACGAATATCTTCTTTACATGACTGTTTTACAGACGTTTGTTTCTGGAGGTGATACCTACATGGATGGTGATGACCTACCACCGTACCTCATGTCTATGAAATTATAAAAATATAAGACGTTTCGTCAACCTTTGAATACGTATTCATTGGAAGATTAAAGAAAACAGCTCTCAGGCAGAAAGCTGAAAGAGTAATTATCGCCATTGGAATTTATTTTCTTTAATTTCATGATAAAAAACCTTACGCAGTGGATGATAAAATGTATATTATACAGGGTGGTCCAGCTTCCAAGGAATGTGTAGAGTACATACAAATAATTGGAGTATTCTCTATACATATTCGAAAAATTCACCATAACCTAGATATAGGGTATATACAGTAGATGTTTCAGTAAAAAAAAGTAAATAATTTATCTAAGAGAAGACAAAAGCTATCCTTTTCAGTTTGGGTATACCACCTTTCTATGTAAATTTGCATCTACAGTTCTAGTCAAAAATAGTAACAGAGAGCCATAGGCGTAGATACGGGGGTTACATACCCCTTTTCTAGAAATATTATATGTGTTTATGAACAATTTTGATTAAAAGACGGCATTAGAAGAGCTGGCCAGCAAAACAAATGACAAAAGCAAGTATCACAATAATTCTGTGATGAAAAATACTCATTTCCACACCTTCATCAGAGAGGTATAGTATAGTTATTTAAAATGACCACAACAAGAAAAAAAACCGCTGCCATTTATTTGGGAATCAGAACTTCCTCACCATAGTAAAACTCGACGTGTGGTGGAGTTTATAATAAAAGTAATTTTTGACGTTTCAAAAAAAGTCACATTTTTTGACGTTTCAAAAAAAATCATATTTTGACGTTTCAAAAAAAACTCGATGTGTGGTGTAGTTTGTAATAAAAGTAATTTTTGACATTTCAAAAGAGTCACATTGGTGGAATGTCACTAATATTTTAAAATTTGAAATGTCAAAAAAAAAATTTGACATTTCAAATTGACGTTTCAAAAAATGTCACTAACATTTTTTTTACATTTCAAATTATAAGAACCGATTTTGCTCATCAACGAACTAAATCTCTTCCCTGACCTCTAGAATGTGTGTACCAAATTTGAAAGCTTTATCTCAAAAACTGTAGCTGCTGTCGCGAACCAGGCAGACAGACACACAGACAGAAATTTTTTTTGTCTGAAATTTTGTGTATCATCATAATTCGTCGATATTCTTCCAGAAATGAAATAAAAATTTTCAAAGTTTTTTTCACGAATACATACCTTCCTCACTTTGAGGGGTGAGGAAGTAATAAAAATAAAAATTTTCAAAGAAACTTCTCAAACTGCAATTTACCTACCTCAATGCATTTCCGACAACGTTGAATAAATTAATTAACGGCGGCAGATTTTGAAATGGATTTTATCGCATCTCATTACAAACTTGCTCAACTCTTAAAACTGATCTCTTGTTAACAGTGGAGTAGCATAAATATTTTCTTTTATATATCCCCAAAAATAAAAGTCTAGTGGGTTGAGATCCGGTGACCTGGGTGACCAGGCCACTGGTCCAATGCCATTAATCATTTCGTGATGCATATTATTCCTAATCAATTAATGCAACGCTATGGATAATTTGTATACAACCATTCTCTTACAACTCTTCTAAAATACGCTGGAGCACCATCCATTTGTATCCAACTTTCGTATCGCAAATCAGCAGGTAAATCCTTAACACACATAGTCAGGTAGGTCTTTTGTTAAGGAACTCAAGAAATAATTTCAAGTTTAGTCTCGGTGGTAGCAAATGTGGTACACAAATGTTACTGTTAAAAACATCCAGCCTGCTGAATTTAAAAGCCATTAGCAGAAACGCAAGCGCTTTTCAGCACCCCCAGGCCGTAAATGCTGCATGGGTTGTAGATGTCTGCATGTCTGCGATCATCTCGTAACTTTCGTAATATTTGCGATTTCGGTATTTGCAGTTGCTGAGCTGCTCTGCGAGAGCTCATCCTCGGATTATTATTAAAATATTGAAGAATACTATTCCGGTTACACAGCCACACAAAAAACAAGTTCATTACCACGAACCAAAATACATGGATCTACAGATTCTATCCCAAATTTCACTCTGACCGTTTTTATTATTGATGATAGAAGAATGGAAAAAGACGAATTGTATATATTTTTGTAAATTTCCAATATATTTTCAAAAATGTCTTAAATTATTTAGTTTTTAAGACATTGATAAGAGCTTAATTTTGTAATTTCTTTGACCTGTATCTTTTTATGTTCATTCTCTTCAAATTGGTACTTGGGGGTTGGTAAGTAAAAAATGACAGTGTACCTAGTTGCGAATGAAGGAGTATGTTTACTTTACATACTCCTAACTTAAAATAAAAGAGCAGTCTATCTTATTATTACCTAAGGATAGAAGAGAAGACATTCCCCTTCTATCTTTTAGACATTATGCCTATTTAACAGCTCTTGATGTGGTGCTCCAACTGAGTAAGTACCATCAATCATAAAGGTACATACTTAAAAAAATTTGCCTTGAATCCTTTCTAAATTACTACCATATATTTGATACCCGTTATTCCAAATTATACTAATTCTAACTTAAACTCAACAAAAGAATTAAGCAGTAAACACATAACAGTACTGACATTACTCTCATGAATTCCTTGTAACGAAACCAAGAGTTTTGTAGCTAGCAAGTACAACAGCATTAGTATGAAGATTAAAACTCAGTTTCGAGTCTACAATAACTCCTCTATCTTTAAATTCGGGTACTCTATTTAGAGAAATGTTATTGAGTGTATAATTGTAAATATACGTCATTTTTTTGCTGAAAGACAGAACGTTAAACTTTTGCATATTTAATTGCAAGTTATTTTTTACCCAAGTCATTGACTAATCAAATTTATTTGCAATTGAAGGGATTCTTCGATAGAAGTAATGTTTTCTATGTTTTCTTTTAAATCATCTGCATATAGAGGATAATTGACGTCGATCACATGTATAATATCATTGATAAAAATAACGAAGAGAAGAGGCCCAGGAATTGAAACCTATGGTACTCCAGATAAAGATTCAGACTTGAGACTATGGCATTCCAGATATTGGCGCCTGCACCGCAAGTATGATGAAAAAAGTTCTGCCAGTTTATCTGAAAAACCAAACTATTTAAGTTCACACAAAAGAATACCATAATCAAGTGTGTCTAGCGCTTTATTAAAATCTGTGATCAAAATCCACTGATTCGAAAATGTACTGTCAAGCAAAAAAAAGTAGCGCATGAAACCATTCTGAAAGTCTATAATTAGCCCATGAGTGCTAGCATAAATTGCTTTATTGGTAAAATTTCAAAAGCTTTGGAAAAGTTAAAAATAATAGCGATAGACATAATTAATCACAGAGTTTTTATCACCCTTCTTAAAAACAGAACAAATTCTAGAATATTTCCACACATTTGGAAATGTGCTAGAATTTAAACAAATACTAAAGATTTTCATAAGATGACAGACAAACACTATAACACAGTATCATAGAATAAAAGTAGGTATGCCGTCAGGACCAAAGGTAAATTTCGGAAAAATATCCAAGGTAATAGGTATTACTTTACAACAATACTGTACTAATCAGGAACAACTAAGGTACTTGCCTGAGATCTAAAAAATACGCAAAAGCATTTGCGACATAAGTAGATTGGCTGGAATTGGTATTATTGAAATTAATTGTATTGGGTAACGAATTCACACACCTTTACAGTTACATATAACTAAAACTTTACTGTTACTAAATTCTTCTAAGAAGAATTTGTTTCATTCTTCTGTGACATCAACGTATTAATATTCATAATTTATTCCCAGTAGTTTATAACTGCTGCTAATAAAAGGAAATGATATAAAACATTTTAAATAAATCCAATTCATTGGCACAGCTATCTCTAATTCGCGTTTGCACTTAATTCGACTTTAATTAAAATTTTTCATTCCTACATTTCAAATAAGTCCATGAGATTGAAACGATCGAATAAATCCGAATCAGTCCCGGAAATGAAGTTACAATAGCGCGTCGCTTGTGATTTTAATAATTCCTATTATCTGCCGTCAAGTGTTATTGCAAGGGGTGTCGATCCGGGCCGAAGAATCGGCGAGAAGCGCCGAATTTAGGGATGATATTAAATCTTCAACATCTGGCCGCATCGGGCTTCTTTATGACATATTACTTTATTACTATAATGGAGGGAACATTGAATTATTAATATAAGATTATAAAAGCACATGGTGCTGCACAAAAACACCCGACCGTTCGTATTATGATTTCATTTTGCGAATGGAGTATTTCAACGGGGCGAATCACTTTATGAGCTATGTCGAATCTTTGGTCATTTGGAAATCCGGCTAGTAAATAATTTATTATTGGAATTGAAACGATTTTCATTTCAAATCAGTTGAAAGGAAGGTTTGTTTATAGAATGAAATTTAGATCATTTGTTTATTATTCTAGCCACGAAGAACAGCTTTTGATCGCTTTGACTTTTATGAAGGACGTAAATTCTTAGATAAATCAACGAACTAGTGAACATGTTTTATCCCAAAATAAACCAGAATACACAAAAACTAAATAACTCAGATCAATCATTAGGAAAAATTTCTAAAAAAAGAACTCGATATTCTCCACTTCAGTGTCTCATTTTTGTAGGAAAATATGTGCACATGGTGATGTTTATGTCCGAAACAATATCAAGTGCCATGATTTAGCTATTATTATTTCCCTATCCGTAGAGAAAATAGTGAAATAACTACAGTACACATAAAAAATATAATACTCTAATTTTGGTGGTATATCGATCCCCTATAAATTTATCCACAGTTCATATGCTTAACATTCCCCAATCCAGTCGCCAGTTCTTGGATCAAATTACAAACGTCAACATCGTCCTCGCAGGAGACTTTAACATAATTTTTTTGGAACAAAGCATGAACAAAAGTAAACTTCTCGAAATAGCAAACATATTTAAAGTAAAACAAACAATATTCGATTTTACTCATGAACATAAAAATGTATCGAGTTGCCTTCTTTCTGTTAAATATTCTTACTTTCCTGATATTTGGAAATACTTCAAAGTATGCCCAGTATACAAAAAGGGCAATAAAAATGATATAAACCAATTTTTGTATAATAACGATCATTTGTAATTTTGGCAAAACTTTTGAGATATTACAGCATAATTTTATCTATTCGCATATTAAAAATAGTATTTTCACTCAGCAACATGGATTTATGAAAGGCAGCTCTTCAACTACTAATTTAATATGCGTCACGCCATCCGTTGACATGCAGGTTCAAACTGATTAGAAAACTTTCGACCTTTGGTATTTCTGATCAATTGATAGTTTTCTTTGAATCTTACTTAACTAATAGACTGCAATATGTCGCGTATAATGTCTTCTGATTATGTTTCGTCTTCAGGTATTCCTCAAGAATCTGTTCTTGGACAACTGCTCTTTAATATTTTCGTAAACTACATTTGTAATATGCTAGATGTCTATTTTTAATATATGCGGATGATATAAAACTCCTACCATCATAGAAATTTTAACTTAAATGATTGTATTACATTACAAAACAACATCTCAAACTTGGTGTCTCGAGAACAGTCTCACATTAAATGTGCAAAAATGTAATGTAATGACATTTTCTACTAAAGATTCTGACCCTCGAATATACACTTAACTGTTAACTCGACCGTCCACGTTTAAAGACCTGGGAGTAAGTTTTGACAGAAATGTAACATTTGTTAATCATATTGATACGTTAACAGATGACGTAAATAAGACTTCAGGTTTCATTATACGCAATGGCCGTGATTGTTCAAATATTGCAACTATAAAATTATTGTACTTTTCATTTTTGTGGCCTAGGCTAGATTATGCGTCCCTTGTATGGAAACCGTGCTATAATATTCATTTTAATAATTTAGAAATGTGCAACGCTATTTTCTTAAATATCTTTATTTTAAATCTCATGAAGTATATCCACCTACTGGTTTCCCACAAACTGATTTGCTTGATATGTTCTCTATAAGCAATTTAAGTGATAGACGTAACAATTTTGCCATAAATTTCTTAAGGAAAATCATCCATCATGAAACAGATTGGCGATATACTTTTTTTTTGGCATTAGGCCTTTAGCGATACAGCCAGACACAACATGGTGATGTAATAGAGTTTCACCTACGTCTAACCTATACAAAAAGAAAGAAAAATAATAAAAAAAAAGATAAAAAAATTGTATTTGAAGACAGGCGAGAAAAAAAAAAAAGGACACATGCTTCTCGTCCTGGGGTCTATCGGGACATTATTTTTATTATAACAAACAGTTTTAGAGGACCACTTAAGTATAAAGGTTTAAAGACACATGGAAACAACAAAGGATACAAAACTAACCTATGCTGAATAATTTTCAAAGTAACACTTCTGTTTCAACTAAAAAACTGATAACGCAGTCAAACACTGTTTTACTATTGAGACTAAGTAGAGAAAGTGTATATTAAACGGAGACTGAATATCGCAATTCATAAGATTGTTATACAATGTGTTGCTAGTTGCTTTGTTTTTCGTGCATTCAAAGAAAATATGATCAAGGCCTCCTTTCGTGTTACATGTTTCACAAATATCAGAGGGCACTACTTTTATTTTGTATAGGTCTGCTGGGTATTGAGCATGACCAAATTTCATACGATTCACTGATGTAATATATTTTCGTGGAAAATCATAATCATCGTGCCAGAACTTAGTCGGAAGATTAGCGATATACTTCATAGATTAAATTTTCCTATTCCAAGAGTAAATTCGCGACATAAACACACTTTTTATCTACTTAGAGCTCAGACCAATGTCTTAAAGTTTTCACCTATTTATAACATGTGCTCTAACTAAAATAAGAGTGAAAATGACATTGATATTTTTAAAAAATAGGAAACTTTATCTAACAGTTACAGTTATTATCTTTGTATAAGTATATCTCTGTATGTGTGTATTATAGTATGTGTATATATTATGTATGTAATTTGTTATTTTCAATTTTTTTTGTACTAAATGTGTTTTTTCCATCTTGTAAATGGTCTTTGTACTGTTAGATGGTGTATAAATAAGTAAAGAAATAATTAACGTATTCACTCACATAAAGCAAAGAGACTAGATCTCCTGTTTCAGATCACAAAGCGCAAATAATAAATATAAAAACATCTCTCGAAATCAGTGAGGATAACACGAATAACGATGTTAAAAGGAAGTATAGCATGAACAATCTTCATAACTATAAAAATGCATTACAAGAAGAACAATGGGCTGAGGTGTACGAAGTTAGCTCAGACGAAACAAAGATGCAGAGTTTTATGGAAAGCCTCCTAGTCTAATATGATTTGTCATTTCCACCTGTAAAAATAAATTATAGGGAAAATAAAAGTTGGAATGCTCAAGAAGTTTTAAATACCGAAGAATTACTATTATTTTTACATTCTGTGTACAAAAAATCCCACAGAAGATAACAAAAACAAGTATAAAGAATTCAAAAAAACATACACTGATTTACTAATAAAGGTCAAACAGCAACACAATATTATAACAATCTCAAACTCAGATAACATAAGTAAAGCTACTTGGAGCATAATAAACAATGATACAGGCAGAGAAAATAAAAAACAAAAATATCTCATTCGAGACATATTAAACAATTTCTTTACAGATTTCAGTGAGAGCATTGTTGAAAATACTTCTAAAAGTAAAAATAGCCCAATGGAATTCCGTAGAAATAAAAAACTAGCGAAAATTGGCTCAATGTTTTTAATCCCACTGATCCCAAGAGACGTTCTTATTTTGATAAAACAATTAAAAAATAAAAAAGTGAAGACGTATATGGCATTAGCATCCACTTAATAAAAAATGTTGCCGAAACAATTGTGAACCCCTTATGCTATATAATAAACACTTGTTTCACAGAAGGTACTTTTTCTAATATCCTAAAAAATGCAAAAGTAATCCCTATACATAAGAAGGGCGTTGCCTCAGTTCCAGATAACTTTGGATCAATTGCTCTATTACCAGCTCCATCAAAAATATTAAAACTAGCAATTCATAACAAGTTTATGAACATATGGAGAACATATAACAAATATTTTTCTATATAGCAATATGGCTCCAAGAAAATAAAAATACCGCAGATGCTATTTTAGAATTCATGGAAAATATATGTCTTTGAAGAAAAACAAATCTGTCACTCTATCTTTATCGATCTGTCGAAGGCATTCTACTGTGTATCGCACTCAATTTTAGAGGAAAAGGTTGAGTATTATGGAGTACGAGGACCAGTGGT
This sequence comes from Rhamnusium bicolor, assembly GCA_029963845.1. NCBI lineage: Eukaryota > Metazoa > Arthropoda > Insecta > Coleoptera > Cerambycidae > Rhamnusium > Rhamnusium bicolor. The sequence continues at coordinate 695,864 of JANEYF010005981.1, forward strand.
TCAACTACTTAAATCGTAGCTACAAGACAGACCACAAATAGTTCACTGCCATGGAACCAATATTCAACAACTTAATATAATATGAGAAGTTCCTCAGGGACTTGTCCTGGGTCCCCTCCAATTTATTATCTATACTAACGACTTTCCAGACAATGGAAATAAATGGCATTAATTTAATGACACTAATGTACCCTCACCATTAGAACACCTCAAAGTTCAAGAATCGAGGATATCAGTGAAGTTGTGCTTACAACAGAAAATTGACATGTTGATAAAATGTATTATAGTTCCCAAATGAAAGTTTTCTCACAATATCCTTAACTTCCTTGGGGTAATTTAGTTAATCGAAGGAGTATTACCAATTCGCTGAAAATGTTATGTAAATAAGGTGGGCCTATTTGAAAAGGTGTTGATTACAAAAAAGAAAATACATAAACACTGTATTTGCCCACACTACTATATAATATAGTGTTAACGTATGGATTATTTTATATGTCAAATATGTGTGTCTAATGTCAAACATATATTGCACCACTGCACAAAGAGATTGCCAACTCAAAACATTCGAAATATTTTAATTTAGTCTCGACTTTAGTTTATTATTTATTCTGTACTAATATTGCAGATGGGTGATGATTAGAGCTGTCAAAAATGTTGCGTGGAAGAGTGGCGTATGCGAAATTAACTAATACGAGAAACAATAAAGTGTTACAATTTATAACAATGTATGTAAAACTTACCCTCTTAACTAGCTTGATGAACTAGCTTGTTTATCACAAACTGGAGAAGATGTGTAGCCATTTTGCAGCATCAGGTATGTTTCTATGGTTGTCTCCATGAGTGATGTTCGCTTTGGTGAAAATATATTCTTATATTTTGAAAACGACCGTTCGACATCTACTGATGTAATACACGCATACGTAAAATAGCACTTAACGGATCTGGGGTTGCACCATCACATATTTATCTTAATTTGGTAAAACCGGTGTCTTTATTTAACACACTTGCGAACTTTTCTTTAACGCACTCATTTGTTGCGTCACCTATAGCGTGTAGCAGTAGATTTACTTCGTCCACTATTTGCAGTGACCCCGTTAACGACAACGCACTGTTTCTTAATTTTTTTATGCTTTCATGTAATGGTTTATAATTTTTCGCAACATTTTTTAAAGCTGTTTCAAAGGAAATATCTTCGAATTTTGTCTGACTTTCCTTAATAGCTGCAGCCTCATCTGGATTGAATTGTAGTATCACAGCTTTTATTCGTTGGAAATATTCAGCATAATAAAAATCTGCCTGCAACCATGTTCCCCAACGTGTAAGAATCGGCTGTGGTGGTTCAGGAATAACGGGACACTTGCTATGAAATGCAGAGAGACGTTTAGGAGATTTAAGAAACACTTTTTTGTACTTGCTATTAATGCATCCACCTCTGTAAAACCTTTTCGAATAGTTTCTGCCACAAGATGTAAAACATGCACTTTACACGTAACATGTATAAACGTACAACCTTGTTCTTGCAAAGAACGGTCTACCGAACGCATTGTCACGGCGCCATCAGTCACAAACATCAACACTTGACTCTTTGACAGTTCAAATTTTTCTAATGTCTCCATCACCACCCTGGTAATTGTTTCGCTAGTACACTGACTTAATCTTTTGCTAGCTAATAACAGTGGAACTGTCAGTTTAAGAGGGTCCAGTACTCGTACTATAACATTTAAAATAGAATTTTTTTACAATCTGTTGTCTCATCAACAGATAACCACAGCCGTGTATTTTTTAATTCTCATTTCATTTTATTTACCATGTCTACGTGTACAGTTATATAACGTTGTGCGACTTGGTAACTTCACCTGGGCATTGTATTTATTCCAGAACTCTCGAAATGGTTGTTTATCGAGTATGTGCAGCGGAACATCACAGACAATCAGCATTAATGGTAAATCAAACATAAACTGTTGTTGAAGGCACACCATTTTTTTTATTTTTATGGTGTACACTATTTATGTAAAGTCCACAATCACACTTGTCCCAGCACATCAAATCTTTCTCGCACACTTTACAAATTATTTTAGCACCATCATAGAATAAATCCGGGAATTCACCTATGAATTTCTTCACTTTGTCAGCAAATGGCCGTTTTCTACCACTGCGTACGTCTGCCATGCTTTATTATTAAATTAATATCAACAATACAGTATAACAAATAAAATAAAAACACAAAAGCAATATGAAATACGGCCAAGTGACTTAACGTGTACACAACTCGAAAGCTAATAATAGACTGGACTGGAGAAAAAGTTTTGCGGTCAAGGTGAATGCTGGCGACAGTAAGTACATCTGTACTCTACGACCATGATACACAGAAACGATTTGCAGCTTTAGTGATGATAATGACCGATCATTTATAAATCGGTCCATTTTACCGGTTATTTTTGGTAATTTTCTTGAATTTAGATCAGTTTTCTGTGTTATTCATTTATCTAATGTTAAATATTTTGTAGGTCTATAAAAAAATAAAATTCTGCAACGATTTATATTAATTCTAACAACGAGTAAAATAATAGTAGCAACGTTATCTCGGTCCTTACCCCTCAACTGGCATATATGAAATCATCGCCATGCGGAGAGAGCAATATAAACTAAAAACGAAACAAATATAAAATGTGTTTCCTCGAATAGAGAAAATGTTTTCCAGATTACATTTTGTCGGCAAATGTCCAAACACAAGTGCATTTGACGGTGTGATTTTTCACTTTGATATTTTGACAGGGGTGTAAAAGTGACCAAAGGAAATACTTCCCTTTTATATATCGTTTGTCGGGTTTAGCGCGTGTTTCTAAACACAGCTTTCAAACAAATATCCACTGCATTTACAATCCCATATTTCGATATTCTCACCTATATAAATATGTAGGTGGGAATAGCGGTTTTATATAAATACCTTTTTTCGTATCAGCATCACACTCAGTAACAGTTTAAAATATGTAGAAGTTGGAGTTAATACTAAAAAAAAGTTAAGTAACAATTTAGATATCAATTACAGAAACATTTAAAACTGTGAAAAATTATATAAATTAAATATTCTTTTTTGCCAAGAACAAAATAAAAATCTTTGTTTTTTTGAATATGTAAGATGTTTTTCTATTTTTCTTTGTTGGGACTTCTACCACATGAATAATTACACAGGCCTGCATGGTTTTAGGGGTCTACAATTTTTTTACATTTTTAGAATAAGTAAGTCGTTCTGAACTCTGCAGTATTATTAGTTTTCGTGTATCACGCACTGTTTACTCTAAACATACATAACGACATTATTAGTAATTAATACATATCTTTTTAAAATAAAATTGTTAAGGACCACTGCCTTTTAATCTAGACGTTTCCAGTTAGAACCAGAATATACACATAATATTCGAAAAGCACATACAGCAGTCAGTAGTAAGTTAACTGTGGTTGATAAACGTGTGCTTACAGTACATATATAATGACGTGATAAAGTTATTAAAAATTCGTAATGTCCTCAAGACATTGTAAAAACAGCACCGATGTGTTTTGTTACATTTGTGATTCATATACAGTTAAAAAAAGACAAAGAAATATTATGAAATTCGTGAAAAGAAGTTATCATACGTACTTTGGTGTAAAGCTTGGAGACCAACACAAAACATGGGCGCCACACAGAGCTTGTCATACATGTGTTGAATCGTTACGGAAGTGGACTCAAAATAAAAAGAAATCCTTACCTTTCGGCATACCAATGGTGTGGCGGGAACCCAGCAATCATGCAGAAGATTGTTACTTTTGTTTGTGTAACGTAAGTGACTTTAATACTAAAAATTAGAAAAAAATATTTTGTCCGAATCTTCCATCAGCAAGAAGACCAGTAGCGCATGGGCCAGATGTACCTGTACCTGCTGTACCAGAGAATTATACTCTTTTGTCGTCTGATTCTGGTTCGCAATTAGAAATTGAAGATTCGGATGAAGACTTTTTATCACAAAGTACTCAGCCTCAGCTTTTTACTCAGAATGAACTAAACAATTTAATTCGTGACTTAGGACTTTCAAAAGAGTCTGCTGAATTTTGGGATCTAGATTGAGTGAAAAGAATTTACTTCTTCCAGGAACGACATTCTCATGGTATAGAAAACATGAAACTGAATTTTTAGAATACTTTGATCAAATGGGATCCCTCGTTTACTGCCATGATATTCCAGGATTGGTTAGCAAGTTAGGAGCATTCATTTATCAACCAAATGACTGGAGGTTGTTCATAGACTCATCTAAAAGGAGTTTAATGGGTGTATTGTTGCATAATGGTAATATATACGCATCAGTCCCGGTTGCACACTCTGTTCATTTAAAAGAAAGATATGAAGATTTGAAACTCCTACTTGAAAAGGTGAAATATGCAGTCCACAACTGGATGTTATGTGGAGATTTTAAAATCTTAGGTATGCTCATAGGCCAACAGTCTGGCTATACTAAAATGCTCTGTTTTTTATGCGAATGGGACAGTAGAACACGAGGTGAACATTGGCAAAAGAAAGAATGGCCACGTAGAATTAATTTAGTACCTGGTTCAAAACATATTGTACAAGAAAGTTTGGTCGATTCGAAAAAAGTTCTTCTGTCTCCGTTACACATTAAGTTGGGGCTAATGAAGCAATTTGTTAAAGCGCTCGACAAAAACTGTAACTGCTTCAAGTATTTATGTTCAAAGTTTCCTAGTTTATCAGAAGCCAAGCTTAGGGAAGGTATTTTTGTTGGGCCACAAATTAGAGAGTTAATGAAAGACAGAGTGTTTGACTCAACAATGAATGATAAAGAAAAGGCTGCATGGGTTGGTTTTAAAAATGTAGTTCAAAAGTTCTTAGGTAATAACAGAGATCCTGATTTCAAGAATATAGTCAACGATATGTTAGGAAATTATAAAACATTGGGGTGCAATATGAGTTTGAAACTTCATGTTCTTCATTCCCATCTTAACTATTTTCCAGAAAATCTCGGGGCGGTGAGTGAAGAACAAGGTGAAAGGTTTCACTAGGACATTAAACAGATGGAGATGAGATATCAAGGAAGATGGAACGTTGCCATGATGGCTGACTATTGTTGGTGTTTAAAGAGAGAATCTTCTGAAGGTAAAACTTCACATAAACGGGCTTCAACTAAGCGTTCATTTGAAAGTAAAAGAAAGCGTTTTCATTCGCAAAGAGACATGTAAAAATGTTAACAACTTTTTTGTAATATTATTTTCTTGTAGGTACTTGTAAATTTTGATTTAAATTTTGTAATTAAAAATGAGAAGTATTTTACTGTAATGCATTATTTTAATACATTTTATGTATTTTTACTTTGTGAAAAAAACCTTTCGTGATAGAGTAAAATGCAAGTCATTTTTGGATTCGGCATGAAACAGTCATACAGAATTACATTAAAATATAGAAACCCCCACCATAAATATTATTTTGCAGGCCTGTGTTATTGTAAGCCTTAAACTGGGTAACTATATTTTTTAGATAATCAAGATTGAAAGAATTATTCATATGGTAGTAAGTCCCAAGAAAGAAAAAGAAAATTTAAAGGAATGCCATAAATAACATTCAGACAATATGTAAAATAAATTATTTATACTTTTTAAATGTTTTGAAAAATGTAAAATGTGATTCTGCAAAATTGAAAATAATGCTCAATATCTTTAATAAAAGCAGGGTAAAATTACTCAGATTCTCTATGAGGATGCTTTTATGATAAAAGTGTCGTTATTTTGTGAATAAAAAAAGTCCGCATCACTAATGCCTGTAATTTTACTAATTAAATCCATATGGTATTTAAAATGAATCACGTGTTTTCATTTTTTATTCTCATCAATAAAAAAATTTTAACAGAGATTTAATGTTTTATGTTGTAATCCTGGCGATGAGGGCGTGCTAATGCAGCCTTAAACAGTGAATTACAGATGAAGGATCAAAACTGGCGGACCCAAAACTAGGACATCAGCGTGTAATGGGTTAGGTATAAATGTAATTAATATTCTTTATGAAAATTATTTATTTCCTTTATTTTAAATCGGATATGATGACGAGAAAGTATTGCTGTGCTGAACCTAATCAAGATCGAACTGTAATCTTAAGATAAATAAAGTCGATCACCATAGTTAGTTTTCTTGTGCCAAATAGTAAAAAATATCCATTATGATGAGGACTTTTTTCTGTGCACTGTATAAGTATATGTCAAATTTTAACCTAACCTAACCTAATCGAGAACGAGTTTTAGTCTTACGACAAATAAAAACGATTGAAATAGTTTTTTTTTTGTAAGTCAAATAGTAAAAAACTTCCCTTATGATGCGGACTCTTTGTTATACACTGTATATCTATATACGTCAAATTATAACTTATTTTATGTACCTTTAATACTTACTAAATACATCTAAATCTAAAAATGGCATTTGCCAACTGGGTCCAGTTCTCTTCTTTAATTTTCCTGAAACAACGCTGCAGAAATTCAAATATTTCTACTTATCTACTGGGTAACAAGTTGAAAACTAGCACTCTCTATATCTCCAGAACTAATGAAGATATCAAAAATCGCTTGAAACCGTGTCGGTCATATGAAGTGGGAACTTGATTACTGTAATAGGTGACACACCCCCACCCACTCTCTGAACCCCAGCTATCCCAACTCAAAAATCTTAAATAGCAACCCCCTGCTTGTGATACCTCATTGAAAAGCAGTTGAAAAGTGCTTTCCGATGATACCAAATGAAGTTTATTTCGGTGCAGTAGTTTTTAATTAATTTATTAATAATTGATTTAAACTTACTATTGAAAATGATACCACCGTTTTGGTGATATGAAGAAGGAACTTGAATACTCTAATAAGTGATGCATTTGCACCTATTTAAGCTATCCCAACTAAAAATCTTAAATGGCAACTCCCTGCTTGTGATGTATTATTGAAAAATGACTACTGTTTGTCTACTGAATAGCAGAATAAACACTTCTCTTTAGTTGGCTAGTTTATATCAGACATTCTTTCTGTTCTTCTGTTCTTTCTTTGCAATTTTCTAATTTCTAAATTTGAAGAAACTGGATTTGTCGCCAATGCAATAGGAAAAGAACCCAACCAAGATTACTTGATGAAGCAACCCAAATTGAGGTCCTTGGACAATTTGTCATGAATCCAATAATGTCTACTCGTCAAGCAGCCACAGCCCACAATAAACAGGGATATTGAAACGTCAGAAATTTCATCCGTATAAAATGAAGATTCATAAAGAGCTTTGTGATGATGACTCTGATCGGCGAATTGTGTTCTGTGAATTAATGACAAATCGCTACCCCTCAACTTGTGAAAAATGTTTGTTTTAGTGATGAATGTACCTGCTGTTTGAATGGGCGAATTAGTAAACAAAACTGGCGTTATTGGAGTGACGAAAATCCGCAAGTTTTCCGAGAAGAGCATACGCAGTATCCTGAGAAAATAAATATGTAGGCAGGTATATTAGGGGATGCCATTATCGGCCCATTGTTCATTGATGGGAATTTAAATGGCAATATTTATGCTGAGATGCTGAAAGGACCCATCGAACAAATAATAGTACATGAGTTGGAAAACCAGAAAGACTCACAGGAATCTTACATTAACTGAGAATTTGTTGCATTTTCAACAAGACGGAGCACCTCCTCATTACTTACTCCCAGTTAGGCAGTGGTTGCATGATCACTACCCAAATAAATGGTTTGGTAGAAGAGGGCCAATAGAATGGCTTCCAAGATCACCAGACCTAACTCCTCTGGACTTCTTCTATGCGGCTTCCTAAAGGCAGTTGTTTATAAAACCGCCCCTTAATCGATTAACGAACTACGACAAATAATTATTCAAGAATGCTGATCTATTCCCAGGAAGGTATTTGAAAACGTTCGACAGGAGTTTCAAGATAGACTGTATTATTGTTTAGGAAATAACGGAAATCATTTTGAACAGTTGTTATAAAGTATTCAATTAAAAAAAAACAATTCGCTTATTCATGAATTAATTGAAAACTACTACACCAAAATAAACTTTATATTGTATCATTAGAAAGCACTTTTCAACTGCTTTTCAATGAAGTATCATAAGCAGGAGGTTGCCATTTAAGATTTTTGAGTTGTGGTAGCTGGGTTTGAGGGGGTGGGTGGTGGTGCGTCACATATTACACTATTCGAGTTCCCCCTTGATATCACCGAAACGTTTCCGAGCGATTTTTGATATCTTCATTAGTTCCGGAAATATAGCGAGTGCAACTTTTTAAATCTTCACTCGGTATATATTATGAAAAACCAATAAACTTAGTACATACTGAATTATCGTGCCAGCAATTTTAAAATGCTTAAAAAAGTTAAATTCCTAATTTGAAAACAATAATTATTTAATTTCTCTTATCCAGCTTGAAGTAGGTATACTTAATGTAGGCTATAAATATTTTCTCTTTCCTCGAGCTTCCTAAATTGAATTTAATATTTTTCCACAAATTTAACTCGGAAGAGTCTTAACGTAGCCGTTGCATTTGACAAGTCAAAAATTATATCGGGGTGTATTTAATTATTCTTTATTTAATAAATTAATCCTCATTCTTTCCCCTCCTTGGCTTTAAATGCAAGAAATCTCGTCGCAGCAGTCTTAAATTACTCGCGCACGACGGTATTGGGGATTTAATTAATTTTTTTTTATGTTTCATTCAATACGACAACGCATTTTTCCTTATTTAATTAAATATTCCTTAAAGTCATTTGGTAGCTAATAGGGACAAAGCATTCTATATGTCGATAGAACCATCAACACTGGAATACAGCCTAAATTAGATACATTATGATGGAATATCCATTACCTACATATAGGTTAGGAAATCGTATTGTGGAGTAAATTAAATATGTTTAACACTTTAAACAAGTGAAAAAAAAATCAACATTTTGATTAATCATTTCCATAGTATCACGATCTACGTATACAGACACCCAGTGGACATATGTCCACTGGGTGTTTTAAGTATATACTTAAGAATGTACAGTACATCCTGTGGTTGTACACCGTGGACATTGGATATTCTACGGATGTACAATGGAATTAATTATATCACAACTTGGGACATAAGTGGAATGTCCAAGAAAGATATCCATATAATGCCCCATAAAGATATACGGAGAATGCACTAAGAAAATAATTAATGAATACCAGTATTAGACAAAACTGGCATAAAGTATACAAAAAATGTACAAGGAATCGTCCATTTAACATTTGTATGGTTTCAGTTGTATATATGGAACATCCTATAGACACATAAAAAAACATACATGAATATTTTAAAAATGTACAATAAACTTACGCATATCACAAATTGGAATAACTGGGATGCCCATGGGTAATATCCAAATAACATTCCAGAAAGTTGTTAGGTGGGCGGTAAAAAAACTGCTAAATGGATACCTATAATAGCTAACAGCATACAATAGAGCTAGTATGCTTCTAAAGAAGCCCGAATAATACTAGTGTATCCAATGGAAAGTTCATATTTTTGGGCTACTTTTGGTATCGTGGATACCAATTATTACCTCAACTTTGTTTCAATATACAACCAAGGAATAGCTAAGTTTCTTCAGGCGTAGATGATGATTTATAGTTAAAACACTCGATAGTGGAGGAGACTACTGGGTTGTCGTTACATTGCTTTGCTTTGTTGCCACAATCCAGAACTAAAATTTAAGCAGTTTTTTTTATTTATTTCTTTAACAATTAACAGACAAAATAACAACAGATGAACATAGTTAAGCTATTGGATGTAAATAACGCCAACTAGCCATGGACATTGATCCAGTGAATATCCATGTCAAACATGTCCAGTGCTCATTCAAATTTGAACATCCAGTGTAATATGTACAGACATTTTGATATACATATCCGCTAGATGACATTTTCTTCGTTTATGTGTATATCCAACTGAAAACCTCTTATATTATCCAGACTTTTGCATATTACAACATAATATTTAACATAATATGTCACATGGACGACCTACTGATACATACAATTCATTATCGCAAAAGATTTTCAAATTGATACACAAATAATTATTGTCATGATGGGCACAAGACAATGTCCAATTAATACATTGCTCAGGATGTTCATAGGAGGTATATCCACCGGACGTCCATATTAAAATGCCATCTTTAAAGTTTAGGGCTAGATGGCGTTACTTACATTCGACAGCTTAGCTATATTTTCGTATTGATGTGTTAACTGATGAATAAAGAAATCAAAAAGCTACTTATATTTCAATCATGGCTTGTGGTAAGAAGTCAAAACTGTGTAGTGACAACCAGCAGTTGTTTCCACCATCATAATTCTTATTTATGAATAACCGTCCACATCTGATAACACCTACCCTTGGATGTCCATTAGACCAAATTTGAATTATAAATTGGCATCCACGATAGAAGAAGTGACCCAAAAGTTGGGACTTGTTAAGTCTATTTTTCGGGTTTCTTAGGATGATTTGGATGTATGCAAGTCTTATTAATTGCTGCTATTTGTTGTTGGTATCCATTAAATAGATTTTTCCACCGTTCTCCTAATGTTTTTCTGAGATGTCTGAGATGAGATGGGAATGTCCTTCTTGGATTTTATAATAGAAGTCGTGTTATATATAAGGGCAATTGTACATCATAAAAAATATATATATATATATATATATATATATATATATATATATATATATATATATATATATATATATATATATATATATATATATATATATATATATATATATATATATATATATATATATATATATATATATATATATATATATATATATATATATATATATATATATATATATATATATATATATATATATATATATATATATATATATATATATATATATATATATATATATATATATATATATATATATATATATATATATATATATATATATACCGGGTGAGTCACGAATTGCGCTCGCCCCGATATCTCCTAAAATATTTGGAATAGAAAATTGAAATTTCGAGGGCTTATTATACGACTAAAATGCCATCTTTTCAATAAAAAATCAAGTTTGGTGCACATCCGGTTTGACCGGAAATGCCCACAACTTTCGATTTTTAAATGAAACACCCTATATATTTTTACATTTTTGGAATCTAGAGGAAATTTTGAATACAATACATCCATTTTGGTCACTTTTTGATAAACATTAAAAATTTTATTAAAAAATCTATTTCTGAATCCAGAGTGCTGTTTATATTGTTTTATTACATTCAATGGCTACTATGATTTTTCCAATGTTATTAGGTTACCAGATTTTAAACAGAAATGTCTCATTTTAGTTTCCAAAGCCCACTAATCTATTAGCCGCATGTTTCTAAAAGCTTGGTTGCATTGTATTTTGGCTGAAATCTCAAATATTTCTGAGCGGATTTTCAAAATTTTAGTATCATTAGATTCGTATGAAAATGGGGTATTTAAAAATGTTGGTGGAGGATTAACTTCCCATTTAAAAAAACCGAGTTAGTGGGTAAAAATCACATTTAAAAATTTTAAACGCCTCTAGACAATTAAGTAATGCAATCATATTGCTCTTTTTATTTTTATAGTAACGTAGCACACAAACTAAAATATATTTTGGGCACCACAGCACTCTGGATTCAGAAATAGATTTTTTAATAAAATTTTTAATGTTTATCAAAAAGTGACCAAAATGGATGTATTGTATTCAAAATTTCCTCTAGATTCCAAAAATGTAAAAATATATAGGGTGTTTCATTTAAAAATCGAAAGTTGTGGGCATTTCCGGTCAAACCGGATGTGCACCAAACTTGATTTTTTATTGAAAAGTTGACATTTTAGTCGTATAATAAGCCCTCGAAATTTCAATTTTCTATTCCAAATATTTTAGGTGATATGGGGGCGAGCGCAATTCGTGACTCACCCGTATATATATATATATATATATATACACTATATATATATATATATATATATATATATATATATATATATATATATATATATATATATATATATATATATATATATATATATATATATATATATATATATATATATACATGAATACATGAAAAATGCTTCAAGTGAAGCAGTGAAGAGACTGTACAGAAACTAAATTTAACATACTTAACTAATCTACCATATTTCATATATTATCATTACAATGTGTTTGTAGATTTGTCATATATAAGTAAATATAAACAAAATTTTAAGATTCGAATTTTAAAATTACCAAGTAGTTTCAAAAAAATTCCGTGATAGTGTAAAATGCATGAAGTGACAGAACAGTTTTTAATTCACGTTTGAATATATTTAGTTTTGTAATTGTTTGAATATGCTGTGGTAAATGATTAAAAATCTGTACCCCCATGTACAGAGGACCCCTTCGGCTAACATTATAATTATAATATAGAGGTAGATATGTATCTTTATTTCTTGTATTGTATGTGCGGATTTGTGATGGCATTATTAAGTTACATTTTCTTTTAAATATTGCCAAGGATGGGCAATATATGTACAGGTTAATTATAGTAAAGATTTGTAATAATTTAAAGAAATTACGACATAAGTCGTATCTACCTAGGCCACATAGGGTACGTTTGAATTAAAAAAGTATTGTTTACATTTTTTTGAATTTCCCCAAAACTCAATCCCATAATGCAAAAGAGAACAGAAGTACGCATAGTATATTGTTTTAGCTGCATCAAAACCGATACAATTTTTTATAATCCCCATGGCAAAAACAGCACTAGACAATTTATTACTGATTACATTTATGTGAAGTTTCCAATCCAGTTTCTCATCAATATGCAGACCTAGAAATTTCGTACTGTAAACGGGGTCGATGTTTCTTTCCCCATATTTAAGATCAATGTATTTTACGGTATATTTTTGTTGGGTTAAAATAACATGTTGATGGTCTTTTCTAGATTAAGTAATAATTTGTTAGATGTGAACCAGTCAGATATGTCGTTGATTTTCATTTGTGCTGTTATGATTAAATTATCGATATTTGAGTTGCTTAGTAAAATGCTTGTGTCATCTACATATAGTGAAAATTTTACTGATGAATAAATATTAACCGTTAGATCGTTAATATATGCTAGAAATAATATTGGTCCCAAAATGGAACTCTAGGGTACTCCACATTTAATATTCTCTGGATTAGAGTAATATATTGTGCGTGAAGTATTATTATGCAAGCAAATCTCTACTAATATTTGACGGTTTTTCGACTTATGATTGAAACCAATTGTTTGTTATTCTTCTGATTCCATAGTAATTCAATTTATTTAATAATATAGAATGATCCACACAATTAAACGCCTTAGATAAATCACAGAATATTCCAAGAAACAGTTGTTTATCTTCTATTATATTACTTATATTATCTAGAAGCTCAAATGTAGCATCTGTTGTGCTGCAATTTTTTTGAAAACTGTACTGAAAGTTTGTAAGGATATTTTTACTTTCTAAATGGCCTAAAAGTTGTTCTTTAACAACTGCTGCTGGTATTTTTGAAGGTGCGGGTAGGAGAGAAATAGATCTGTAATTTGAAACTCCCATGGACTGCAACCCAATGGGAACACATTGTTGTTTAAACGTTTATATAACGTTAATGAACGTTTTCGTAACGTTAGTTAACGTTACATAAACGTAAACAACAATGTGTTCCCATTGGGAAGTTTTCCGGATTTTTTAGCTTTAAAACACGTAGGATATGATGAGAATTAGGCTGAGTAATTTATGTCATCCCCCACTAACGTTCATGGTATTTGTCCATGGATTCACAAACTCTGAAATGTCATTCCCCAGCAAGACATTCGAATTTATCTTGTCGAGTTAATCGTGATAGAGCCACTCATTGAACAACTTTTTTTGTTTCATTGATCTATGTATTGGCATTTTAATTATTTTTTTATCTCACCCAAGTACATCTTTTGTGAAAATTTGAAAAAAATATTTATACTTTTTTGATAAGCAGTATAGATGTTCCCGAGGTTGTTTTTCAAAATTATTCCAATAAGATTAGTGAGTTGCAAATAAAGAACCTTTCGCCAAAAAAAAAATAGCTTTATTTATACCAAGAAGCCTGTTTAAAAGACGATTTAAAAATCTTTCTACAGAGTTTAAACTTAAATTATCGTCGACGTATCCGACCTGAAACAAATTATATTGAGCCCTTTGACTATAAACCACCCTCAGATAAATACAAAAGGAATTATCTGAAGACACCCGTAACAAATTGTGTTATGAGCGCTCTGCTACCATAAACTGAGCTCGATGGATGCTTTATTAAAATATTTCCAAAATAAATAAGGGTGACATGGCTCATTAGAATGATTAAATTTGCATAATTTACACGCAGCCCAGTCAGTGCTTCTGCGGCAATCTGCCGCATATTATTTATATCATAGTTTCATCTGTTTTTACGATTGAGCAATGAAATGTACATACAAAATCTTGTATACTAGTGTTTCTAACGGTGATATACAATTTCATGTTTTTATTTATCTGGGCAGGCAAACCGCACCAGATTACAGGGTTTCTGAAATGTTAAATTAGAACAAGATATAGTTAAATAAAACATACAGGGTTAGATCTAACACAGATTAAAGAACCAATAGGAAAAACTTTATGCATAGATTCGGATGTATTAAGGATAGGGGCGCGTCTTTTGCACCCAGACCGCCCGTGACAGGGTTAGTTTTATTAATGTAAACCCCCATTTTATTTTTAATTTTGATCAATTCAAAAAGTTTAAAAACTAGTCTTAGATGGTTTTTTATGTAGATTTCTCTTATACTAATAGATTGGCAGTAGCGTTTTAAATATAAAGGGGACACAAAAGAGTGCGTTTATTTTAAATAGAACACTAGAACTATAATTGGTTTACTAGATTTTGTGTTATTTTGAATTAATTGTGGATACATTGAAGCAAGCGTTATTTAATAACTCATATCACAATCATCAATTAATGAAGTAAATCAGCAAACAAAACAAAAATATTAATTGTTAAAGTAAATTACATAACATTTTCAACATAACCACCACTAAGCTCGATGCATTTTAAACAACGTTTTATAAACAAAAGAACGAATTTTTTGAAAAAGTTCTACATCCAAATTTAGCAAATTTACGTTATCTTCAATTTCATTTTTTTAGTTACTCAATATTTTTCACTAATCTAGGGGATTCAAGTCTAGACTCCGTTCGGGCCAGCGAATAGGACCATTTGTAAAATATGTAAATTTCCACGATAATGCGTCTTTTTCAATGGAATAATACATTGTGCTAAAGAACTAATTAAAATCTCTTTATAAAATACAATTAACTAAACATCAATATGCAGAAATAATGACATTCAATATTTTCATTTGTTTTCGCAGCCTACTTTAAATTGCTATATTTCTTGCTGTTAACATAAAATTTCTATAGTTTTTAATGCATAACACAAAAACTATTAAACCAATTATACAATATGTGCATATACTTGTTATCAGAATGACTCGAGGAATCAAAATATGTCAAAATATACAGGGTGTTCTATTTAAAATAAACGCACTTTTTTTGTGTACCCAGTATATTTAAAACGCTACTGCCAATCTGTTATCATGAGTGGAATCTACATAAAACACCATATAAGACCAGTTTTACATTTTTTGAATAAATCAAAAATAAAAATAAAACTAACCCTGTCTATATCCCGGTAGGATTAAATCGATGAGGTATAGCGCATGAGTGGACCTGCTCACATTTTCATTTTCTAAAGGGACAGAGACGTGGGGGTTCAACCAAAATTTACAGGTTAAGAGTGGTAGTTCTTACGCTTGCACTGATGAGCTTATTTCCTGATTGATATTTTCTTGGTGTCGGAAATAGACCAACGCTTTATAAGTTAAAAAAACACTTTTTTACATTGTACTGTTTATCCTAAAACTAAACTGTCAATACCGCCTTATGATTAGCAGCACATTTTTTACGGACATCCCACTGCACAGTGGGCCGAAAACCCACTTTATGTGGCCAGAAGACGAATATATAAACAATCTGTATAAAATTAGCCCTACAGAGGTTTTTGGGACCGCTAATTACGAATCTGAGATCGAAATTGAGTAATTCAAAATATTTGATAGTAACTCAAGTGGAACTCGATAACCTGCGACCTCATCCCGTGATCTAGTGATTTGTATATCAGCGCATACACAGAAGCTATGCAATCTTAAGCGAGGGTTGTGTAGGTGATATACCATCCCTCGGAAGGGATGTAAAGCAGTTGGTCCCTTGTCTATTAAATGTTAGGCAAGTAAAAAATTCCTACTCTCTTCGATAGAAAAGAAGTTCGGCGAACTTTCTAGATTGGAGGTAACTCGTCTCTTAAGCGTCGGTGATTGGCCCTGATAGCGGAAATAGGCCGACGTTAAATAAATGAATAAAAAAGAATCTATTTTTCACGGGCTGAGTCCCACGTTATTGATGCTGATAACTTCGTAGAGGGACCATAGTTGCTTAAACGACGTTTCGGAAGAGTCATAATTTTCATCTTCAAATCGTTGAAACTGCTTACGGCGGCTTCTCATTACTCAAACTGAAAATTTTCAGCTGCGCATGAATAATTGGTTAAAGATCGTGTTTGTTTTGAGCACTTATTTTGTCGCGACATTTTAATCTGTCAGATCTAAACGCGGTGACCTAACTACGTACCGGAAGTAGTTCGTTTCACAGTCTTAGTAATCAAATTAGGTGACCATTTTGAATTCCCAATTGAGTTAGTCTGTATTCTTAGATTCAAACATATCCCTTTTTCTACCTATTGCTTCCTAGAATTTTTTTAATCTAAAGAGTTCTGCTTGCGACTCGTTCTAACTCTTCAGAATCTACATTGACTATGTCACTTTCGAGTTTCAAGACAATGAAGGTAACAGTTAAATTTATATTACGATCTTCTGAAATAGAATCGAGAATTTCTTTTTCGGTAAACATCTCTACTGGACTAATAAACCAGCGAACCAAATAGGTGATGTAAGGCAGTTGTAAAGATAATGGAATCAGAAATAATGAAATAGATAATTCTCAAAACTATCACAATAGGACAATGCGAATAAAAGTATTTAAAAACCTATCTATTAAAATGACACTAACGAAAGAAAGAAACTAAGATTATTTCTCAAATAACTATAAAATCGCACAAAAAGGGCGCATGTATCCATCAAACTGGAGATATTTTAGATAACATGTGAATGTAAATTTCTGATAGGTGGCGGAACAGTGGGAAACGATGAGTTGGTAGCTTGCAGTTTTAACAAATATTTTATAAGTTGAGACATTACAATTTTCTCTGTACTCTAACTTTAAATTTGATAATTTTTTTATCGTTACGGTATCTACTCATTCAGATTACAAAAAAATGTATAATTTTCTTAGATAATAATGACACAAAAACATTTAGAAGCTCCTTTCGATCGACCCCAATAGGATGGGGGTCAGCGACAGGTTGGAGGAGCCCCACCGGAATGTCTCAATGATGACAACAAACTCAATGGACATGGACGCTTTAAGTGGACGAGGGAAATAAGGGATGACTTGCTGACCTGCTACAATAGCAGTGACCCTGAGAGCAGGGGATACATGGTGCGGTTACATGATGCCTGGTGTAATCAGAACACTGCGCTACCTCTCAGCAACATCTGAGAGATCAAGTATCCTTCTTGCGCAGGGCAGGTTACGTAAGAACTACCAACAGCAGTCACACCGCGGCAATTAGCAGCTGATGAGTTCACCGATGTATACTTAAGGACGAGGGTTAGCCTTAACACTAGAGCATCCTAAAGCCACAAGACCTGGCTAGATTGGACGCCGTCACCGATGAGGAAATTCCAGAAGATGCAAACATCTGGCAAATCAACTGTGCCGTATACAACGCCACGAAGTAACTCGTTCCACTTGAGAGGTCAACTAACACTTTAGCCGGGGTCGAAAAGACCAAGCAGCGTGTATAAAAAATCGAAGGCAAAATACAGTCGGCCAAAGAACACGCCTCTCGGATCCAGAGTGTGGTGGAATACAAGACAAATGGTAGAGGTTTTACTCCCAGAATCCGGCGCATAGCAGCCGGATTAAGACGTCAACTCCACACTCTAAATCTAACAGTGATGCTTATCATCATGCAGCACTGTCTAGATAGGATCCGAGCACTCAGTTGAGGTACTGTGACCATGATAGTTTAAGTTTGTAAAAGACCTGCCTGAATTGATCAAGCAAGTACCACGTCCGCAATAGATATAATTGGGCTTAGTAGAGCTGATCACTCGGAGCCGTGAACCTGATGAGGATCATGTCCTCGCAGAACTTTACGGGGACCGTTATCGTTCATAATTAAGTAATAGCAATAAAGTAGGACTAGTAGGATATCAGAGGGACGCCTCTTGATTCATAAAAAAAAATGAATATACAGCCAATTAATTAATCTGTCATTACAGAGTGGAGGCTTCCCCCCGGCAGATGCTTCGACACACGGGGACGTGTGTGTCAGGAAAGGCCGTGTTAGCAATTGTTATCGATATTCTAAGTGTTCCCTGAAGCCGGTGATGTTATGCTGACATGGCTAAGCATTGGGAACGATACTACGGAGGTGGCTTGGGAAAGAGGACATTCACGATTCGACTGTCAAACCTCACGTACACATAATATTATAATTAACTAATTTGTTCACGTAGTCGCGCTTAATTATATTGTAATAAAGTCTGTATTTATATAAAATGTATTTGTATTTAACACAGGTTTTTGCGTTAGGATGACATTATTTAACAATGAGGTGAAGTGTAGGAAGAGCCTCTCATTTATTTTTAGCAGCCTCCCTGATATGTGGTGTTATATGCTCGTGGATAGAACTATTTGTAACAAATCTAATGCAGATATTCTGGATTTTTTGAGGTTTGTTTGCTTCTGATAAATTTAAGCAAAGCCCATAAACATAATCATAGTTGACATGTGATAAGACTAAGGACTCATATAACAGAAGTTTAGTGTCTCTATCAAGGATATTTCTAAAGCTTCAAATTTGTTTAAAAGAGCAGAAACATTTTTTAAGGACTTCCGACATATGAGGAATAAAGATTTGACTTGTTTCAAATATTGATGTGAGATTGTTTCCTTTTCTAAACGCTACAATTACTTTCATATTTCTGCCATATATCTGTTTCGCCTCAAGTTAAAAGTTTTCTGTTGTTAAGTTCAGTTAATTATGTTTTTATTGCGGTTAATATTCTAAATAAATTTTCAACATCAAAACCAGAAGAATATCATTTTAAAAGCCGGTGAATGTTGTTCGTTATTTTCTTTTAAAAAACAAATTTCAATTAATAATTTAAAAAGTGCAGTTAGTTAAAGTGTTGATTAAAAATTAAATTTCGCTTAAAAAAAATCACCCTTTTATGATTATAAATTAAATCAAATCCAGACCAGCGTGTTTCACCATTATAACGGGTGACTAATTTCCAATTTGCTTACATAGATTGAATAAAAAAAAGGCTAAAATAACGAAGTAAAAATACAAAGCAGACGGACGCAAATTCCCCTAAGCGATAATTTTGCACAACAATTAATTAATTCCTTTTTTATAATATTATATTTTGTTCATATATGAGAAAATGGCACGTAGAACCGTAAACTTGAACAATTATTACTGTCAACTAATGGCCGATATCCAAAGTGAGCAAGTTATTTTAGCCAAACTTTAAGATTCCTAGCACACAGAATGCAACACCAGAGAGATGGCAAAGTAACTACAGTATAGCAATTAATAGGTACCTGCGTATACGTCTGCCATACAGTATAAATATTGTGGCAAAATATTACCAGGTTCCAATTGTAATCTGGGAACAAAAACTTTGCAACTTTGTTTGGATTATACACACCTGGAACTCTTCAATCGCAAAAAGTACCGGATTTAAATGAAGAAAGAACCCAAACAAGATTTTCTATCAATATATGATGTTAAAAATGTCGCAAACGCAGTTACAGTGCTTTACAGTTATTTTAATAAAAACATTTTTACGTTTCAGAGGTTATTCTAACATGCAGTTGATCACAAAATGTGTAGTGGGAAAATCAAAAGAACACAATTCCCTTTATCTTAGAAAAATAAAAAACTGAGAATTTACAAAAAAAAACAAAATATATTACAATTAAAAATTATACTCTAATAGGTATTATAGAAATAAATTGAAAAATAAACAATTATTTACAATAAAAATTATGTTCTATTAAAATTTGCCTGGTGGGAAAAATAATGATATACAACAAAAATAAACAAAACTGTGAAGCCGATTAAAAAATATTAAAATTGTATTTTTTCAATCCCCCGCAACTACCCTAACATTTATAGAGATTTACTCTGACTGGTACGCCGGTAATAGTTGGTAAGACCTGGTAACTTCTAGATATCAATTATGACAGACAGACAGTACCTCATTCAAACCTAGGCTGATGGAATCTCTCCGGTTTGATAATAATAATAACAATAATAATAGAAGAACACACGCGGGCAATTGGTATGGAGTTCGGATTGGACAAATGTGCAGTCGTCCACCTCAAGAGAGGACGATGCGGGGAATTCCCTGAAGATGCACAGCTCGCAGACGGAAGCATTCTAAGACATCTGGATGCCGGAGAGACATGTACATATGGGTGTGCAACAAAGGCACATCCAGGAAGTAATACAAATAAAGAATTCTCTCCGCGGCAAGTACAGACACCGCCTCCGAAATATTTGGTCTTCCGAACTTTCGGGGAAGAACAAGGTGTCTGCAACTAATATACTTGCCGTTCCCGTTCTGCTCTACTCCTTCGGAGTAGTAAAATGGACAGTAGATGAGCTGCGCCAATTAGACAGAGATACCCGCTAGATGATGAATATTCACAGAAATATTCATCCTAGATCGTCCGTTCCTCGTGTGTACTTCTCACTGAAACGGGAACGCCGAGGACTCTTGAGCTTGGAGTGTACGCATGGCAGAGTAGTACTGGGTATGGCATGTAACATGCTCAGGAGCTCAGATCTCTTCTTGCGGTTTGTAAAACATCACGAAACTGTAGGAGTGGGGGCAGGATTGTTCGAGGCAGCAAAAAGAGCCGCAGATGAACTCGGTCTCGCATTTGACATCAGGCGAGGTGCTGATGTAGAATCAGTCACTGAACTTCAGCCAAATCATCTGAGAGCTCCAATCAGAGCTGCTGAACAGGAAAGTCTGTTTTGGCAGCACGTCGATAAACCCCAGCATGGTGTCTTCTATAAGAGCATGGAAACATTGGATTTATCGACCAGGCTGACATTCGCCTTTCTAAGGTCAGCCGGGCTTAAGTCAGAGATCAAGAGATTCATTATGGCCTGCCAAGATGGTGTTATCACCACCTTGGTCTAACTTAGCCGCATGTGGCGTGTAGAGATTCCTGACATCAATTGCAGGACCTGCCGTCAGGCGCCGGAATGGCTCATGCACATTCTATCTGCATGCCCTGTATACGCGATTTTGGCCTACATCCACCAACATAACGCGGCGTTACGAGTACTATACTACCATCTAAGGCACTCGTACGGGGTAGACCAGACACCAGTGTTGCCTTACGTCCCTGGAGATATTGAGTCCGTTGTCGAGAACGAGAAATGCCGTATTTACTGGAACTACTCGTTCCCGACTGTCAGGCTAATCCAAGCCAACAAGCCTGACATAGTTCTCCTAGACCATCAATTCAAGGTGATGTATGTCATCGAGTTCTCAACATCTGTGGAAAAAACATCACCTTGAAAAACGAGGAAAAACGGACCAAATATCGCGATCTCCGGTACGAGCTCCAAGTGCTGTACCCAGGCTACTCGGTAAAAATGGTCGTCCTAATAATCGGTGTACTCGGAGGAAGAAAGTCTACACTGCTTTCGGATTTGAAGGCCAGACCGGCCTGCCAAAAATCAGCCGAGTGGCTGGCAGGCCAAATGCTGAAGGCGGTCATTCTGTGTTCTCTCCGTCTGTTTAAGGCTCACGATTCCGGAATCTACAGTCACTAACCCTGCGGGATGTGGGGAGTGGCTGTGGTTAATGTGCTGGCGCGACTCTCGTGAGGCGTCGCAGGCCACGGGGGGGACTGTCCAGCGTCGGGAAACCGAAAAAAAAATAAAAATAAATGTTTTTATTGTAAATGAAATTACAAAGGGAAAATCTAGCCAGAAGGGTTTATTACTTAAACCGTTTCCTTCTCGAAATATATCTCGGCGGACAGCTTTCTGGTGAGGATAATGATGAATGATGAGATGCAGACTTCTAGGGGAACAACGGATTGCTGGTCCAAATTGTTATTCCAACAATTAATTAATTACCTTATCTGGTGAGATTTATGACCTTCTTCTCGGTCTCGAGCATAAAAGAAAAGTTGCCAGTCAAAATTTATAGCAACGTTTATAGAAAATATGTATAGGTAATGTAACAGTTAAACAAAAAAATTCAATAAGGCAACAGAAAAAATATGACTTTACTGTGTATAGACAGTAACTGAAATCAACTAATGGAATTAGTTAAAAATAACCAATATTCGGTTTTAATTTTCTAGAGGTGAAAATTACCGACAGATAATAACAACTAACCAAAAGGTTTGAGTTATACAACAAAATTATACTATTTTTCTTGACAAGAAAAATAGTGAAGTAAGAGAAAAATAGCAGAGAAGGTAATTAATAAAAAATTACTCATCCTGTAAGTAATAAATTCTAGTTCAATTAATTCAATTTAATATGTTAATCTAGCCAAAAATCTATGCTATCTTATGAATCCGTAAATTCAAAATATGTAGCTTTATACAGGTGAAGAGAAATTAAATTAATTGACATTAAAACAGACAGACTTTTTCAGTTTCCACAAGACTAAGTGTGTTCTCCAGCAGGAAGAAAAAAAGGACTCGAGTCCAAAAGTTAAGTGAGGGTAGCAAATTAACAACAGAAATGCTAATTGACAAGGCAAGATAAGGCAATTTCTAATTAGAAAAGATAAACGATATAAATTTCATCTATGGAGCTAGTAAGACGATCTAAACTCAAGAATGTTAGTTGAATGTAAAGGAATCGCAAATATGGCGACTAGCTAACAGGCTTTACACTAATGCAGCTCGATAAAAAATCGATATTAGAACCTAGATATGGAAATAATTAACTTGTCAGGAACGTAGGAATGCCCTACATGCTCTAATAGTTTAAAATTAAATTATTAAATATTTTAAATTAATAATTTAACGATAATACTACGCCAAGCTCACCTTCCTACTTGAAGAACGCCCACAGATGCTCCGCTTCGCCCACGCCCTCATCAAGTGACTGATTCGCTCATAAACTAAAACAGGGCCTTTTGAATGAAACACAAGGACAGCGAAGTAGTAACCATAATTTGGTAAAATTATCGTTACAGCACCACTGGTCCCGTCATTAAAAACAACCACCAGCTGTCACTGTATTAAATCGAGATTATTAACGCGAAAAAAATGTCCACAATAGCCCAAACCAATTTAAAATATCCACAATTTCGCAAGAGTTACTGCAGCACGGCACCCTCTATATTTACAATAAATTATTAATGACAAAAACTGGTCACTGCTCGAGCGACGTCCCGAATTCCTACTTTTTTTTTCTTTTTGATAATAAATACTGCAGAAATTAAACAATCCCCGAATTCAAAGCCGAAGTTGTCTAGGTGTTACACGTGAATAAATAACTAGTGATGGGTAGCCGGACATTTTCTCGGGGAAAATCTGGCAACGCTGTTATTCTCTTTGCACTTCAAACACTTGCAATGAACAAGTTCAGGCCTGCAATTTTTGTCTGCGCTGTGGATGGCTGATTTCCCCTCAGTCGCACTTGATTCACTGAGGTTAGTGGGTGCCCACTGCTGCTTTATTATCTCTTGCGCCTTATTTAGGGAAATTATTTTTGTCGTAAATGTCTAAATTAAAAAAAATCTTATTTCAAGTTTTATTGGGAATTTTTTGGGTAAAATTTTTGAAAATGTTCCCGGGAATATTCCCGAGAATTTGTCCAATGCTTCTTTCCCGGAAATTTATCCATCACTACATACGACCAGTGCCGGTGGAGGGATTCGATCCACAGCTACGATATATAGATTTTTAATCACAATTGTCATGGCTAGACGAACTGCACTACCAAGCCGGTTGTTGTGGTACTTGCCAGAACTATAATGTACTACTAGTCTGTTATTTTGCAATACCCTATTGTGCGATACTTTAAATTGGAAATAACGCCCTGGGGCGTTATGAATATGCACAACGCCTTTGGGCGTTATGAATATCCACAACGCCCCCGGGTCCTTTAAATTTATAACGCATTAACATTTTTCCTACATCACAACACAAAACAACTAAATGGTAATTGCGTTATTGACAAACAAAATATGTGGCATAGTTACGGCGTTCACAAACAATTTTGATTATTAATCTCTTTTAAATGATATCGTCCTGAACATAATATATGTTAAATTGATCAATCGTAAATGTCAAAGAATTTTCGAATTAAATAGCAGACTAGTAGGACCTTAAATGTTGATGGGCACCACGGTTGTTATAGGATGATGACGCCCTCAGTCGACGTACACTGCCGACCTCAGTGCGTTATTATCCTTATAATGCCCTTGATACCTTAATAACTATACTGAATACTATGTATATTTTCAAAACAATCAAAGATTTAAAAATATGAGGACTGAACATAATGTTTACAAACATTATTTTTCTACATTTGCATTGGCAGATTTTGGATGTTCCGCCCCTGTTAATGCTATTCATCTAATTCGTAATAAACTCCATAAAAATAGTATATCAAAATTAGCTGACGGTATTTTTAAATTAAATAATTTTTATAAATTATTCACATTTCATTATTCCCTAAAAATAATTAAGCCATTTCTGCAGACCAGACGAATTGACAACTCGCACGCTAAGTAAAAATAAAATTCATTTCCCGGGATTATAAAAAATCATTGATTTACTGCAAGTCTTTACAGTTGAGAAGTGGGGATAGAGTCGAACCAATCAAAATAGATTATTTCCGAGGCACGCCTTTTATGAATGTGCTCTCTTATGTTTTTATTTCTTTTTTATGAGGGTTTTATAGCCCCTACCACCGCAACCAATACGATTTGTTTTTATTTTTATACGGTGCATTTTACATAGAAAACATTGACTGTATAACTATCTGCATCGCTATTTACAACACATGTTTTACAATGCATTGCCACTCTACATTTTGAATAATAATGGGCGATCATTTAAAGTCCAAAGTTACTTTTTAATAGGTTGGTGTACGTATAAGCTTTTACGTAAAAAATATATTGTATTTACTGTCGTAACACTTCAAAAAATATTTAACAAATAAATAAAGATAAAGAATTTCAGTTAGGTATTACAGAAAAGACTACTTTGTCTTCATTTGTAGATAAATATAAATAAATATATACAGTGCGGAAATTAAGTAAAGCATAAATTCAGTAATTCCGTTGATATTAATTTTTTGGAAAAAAATCTCGAAGGGGTGTAGCGATTTTAACTTCGGCAAATATTTTCAGTCTAATTTCATTTTCTTATGTCATTTATTTTTTAAGTTATGACGTCATCGACTTTTTTTTAAATGACAACCTATATTTTTTATTATTGATTTTGGTAGTAGATTTTATTCTGGTTCCAACCGTATAAAATTTTCAATATGTTATTATTTGGAAACATCGAGAAAACAGTCTTAAAGTTCAAATAATAAAAATTCATTAAATTGGGTAAATTTATCTAGTTGCCTAAGTTTGACGGAAAGTTATCGACGGCACATTCGTTTTTATTTTGAAATTATACAAATAGTTGAAAAATCGAACTAGAAATTTATTATCTGCTCAATTCAAAGTTAGTAATAACGATAACTTCGTGAGGCAAACATTAGTATAAAAAGAAACTAAATTGCTTAACCAGAAAAAATCTAACAATATCATCAAACACAAAAATAAGCACAGAAATAACAGTTGTTAAATTACATTTACACTACATGTTCAAATTGTCGACCCTGTACCATTTGACAATATCCAAGACGATTATAAAATTTATTTCTCACATTCTGAATAGTTTGAGGCGATATTAACCTAATCTCATGTTGAATTCTCTGCCTGAGAACGTCTAAATTATTGGGTCGATTGTTGTACACTTTACTTTTTAAGTACCCCCATAAAAAGAAGTCTAATGGCGTTAGATCAGGAGACCTAGGCGGCCATTCTATCTGACTTCTTCTCCCTATCCATCTTGCTGGGAGAACTTAGTCCAAGTAGCGTCGCACAATAATTGCGTAATGAGGCGGAGCGCCATCTTGTTGTAACCAAATGGTATTATTTGGTAGGTCAGAGTTATTTGCATAATGCAGCTAATGCAGGCATCAATTTCAACTGTAAAAATTGCAGGTATCTATCTCCAGTCAAATTGTTTTTAAAAAAGAATGGACCAATAATTCCAGCCCAAACATTAACTTTCTGAGGATATTGGGTATGACTTTCCTGCATCCAATGGGGATTGTCCCTAGCCCAATATCTATAATTCTGTCTATTGACATGGCCATTTAAACAAAATGTTGCTTCATCCGAAAATAAAACACGCTGGAAAAACATTGGATCGCGGTTGCAAATTTCCATCATTTGTCGCAAAACTCTTGCCTACGATCAAAGTCATCTTCTGTCAACTCATGAACCAAGTGCACCTTATATGGGTGGAATTTTTGAACTTTCAAAAGTTTTGTAGTGTGGCTTATATTGTGGTTCAAAGCAATGCTTCTACTAGTTGAATGTGGATTGTTTACAATTTCTAGTAGCACATCAAGTTGTGCATCTTCATTTAATGTCGCCGGACGTCCAGTTTTTGGAATATTCTTTACAACGCCATGTTCACGAAATTTTTTTTCAATCGTACTAATTGTTGATTGATTTATGGGCTAATCCGGGTATTTTTCCAATCATTATTAACACTTCAATTCTCTGTTTGTCGCTCAACTGTACCATTCTTATTAATAAAATACTTTTTCTAATTTAGAAAAAGCAAAATAATAACACTTATTCTATTGTGACATTTACAAATTATTTAAATCTGACAGCCGTAACTAATGTGATACACCGGCAACTAGATAAATTTACCCAATTTAATGAATTTTTATTATTTGAACTTTAAGACTGTTTTTCTTGATTTTTTCAAATAATAACATATTGAAAATTTTATATGGTCGGAACCAGAATAAAATCTACTACCAAAATCAATAATAAAAAATATAGGTTGCCATTTAAAAAAAAGTCTATGACGTCATAACTTAAAAAATAAATGACATAAGAAACTGAAATTAGATTGAAAATATTTGCCGAAGTTAAAATCGCTATACCCCTTCAAGATTTTTTCCAAAAACTTACAACGGAATTACTGAATTTATGCGTTACTTAATTTCCACACTGAATAATAAATACACCAACATATACTTCCTATATTAAAAAAACATTGTTATTACTCGTCGAACAAACATCTCAGTATTTTCATATACAGGGTGATTCCGAAATAAACCGAAGAAAAAACAACTTAGCTTTTGAGAGGCTACTTCAATAGTTTCTTCATATTTTTGATAACTTTCAGGCAAATAAAGATAATAACAAAAGTATACTTAAAATTATCATTACCCGACAGCAAATAACTGCATTATTTGTCCGATAAGTAAGCGATCGTAATTTACGTAATCCATACATACAGAGCAACAAAATGTTATCACCTGTTTCTGTAGCGCAGTGGAGTTAGTGATGGGTAGCCGGGAATTTTCTCCGTGGAAATTTCCGGCTTTTGGAATATTTCTGATACTTAGTAAGTTTATGTGTTCTAAAGAAGTGATATGTTTTATTTATAAACATGAGTGGAAATGATCTAAATTAAAAATTAAAACTCATTTCAAGAGTTTCATGAGAATATTTTGAGAAATTTCTCGGGAAATTTTACCGGGAATTTCCCCAATAGCTAATTTCCCAGGAATTTACCTATCAGTAAGTGGTATAGAGCGTTATGTGACAAACGTATGTAGCTGGTTTACAGTCTATCGACTCTCGGGTTTACATCCCGGTTTCAACTCTGACAAAGCTGATGAGATTAGTTGTGTGTGTCTGGATTTCTCAACTGTATAATCCCGCCGTGCAGCTCCAGTTTTGGATTTGGGAGTTGTCTAATTCCATGTGGTGTGTTTTATGTTTTTCTTTAATGTTGATATGTAATAATTTTTATGTATGTATACTGGCGTTTCAGCAACACAAAATATTAGACCATTGTTCAAATACTATTGGCCCAATATATGACATTTATGATCAATATTGGGCATATATTATTTTGAAAATTTTTCCCAATATGTAGAAATCTATATTTCGTCAATGTAGGATCTATCACTGTAATCCATATATCTTCAGAATAGTTATAACCAATATAGAGCACATATTGTTCTGAAACTTTGTCCCAATATGTACAAATCTATATTTTGCCAATGTAGGACTTATCCATCTGCACATCTTCATCAGCCTGACTAAAGGAAACATTCAAAACTCCTAATACTTTAACCGGTGGGTGAGATATAGGGGGTTAAATATATTTATTTCAAGGAGGGCTGGATTATTCAACTATACAGTGTGGAACAGCCAAATGGAATAAATTCAGTATCTTAATTATTCTGCATGTTTATAAAAAATCTCGAGATACGTCGATTTTGGATTCAAAAATGACATCCTGCAACGTAAAAATTTCATCCCTAAATTTAACCCCCCTTTAAGTGGCAGTTGCGATCCATAAATTTTTAAATGGGAAGTAGAGGCTTGTCATACCTCATTTGAAAGGTTTTAATATTTATTGTAAAAATTAATAATAAAAAACCAAATTCATCAGCTTGACGAAATTCGCTACAGCAAATTAAAAAAAACTTAATTTCAACATAGGTGATGTTCAAAATGAGTTCCTTCAACATCTTGTCAGCATCCTAATCTTAAATAAAAATGTCTTCTAACGTTTTCCAACATCTGAATCGTGGCCGACCTTACCGCAACCGTTATTTTTCTTCTCAAGTCAGGTATATTGCTTGACTTAGTTTTGTATACCATACTTTTTACATATCCCCATAGAAAGAAATCTAAGGGTGTAAGATCAGGAAAACGTGCTGGCCATTCTTGCGATCCTCGCCACCCTATCCACCGATTTGGAAAAGTTACGTCGAGGTATTGCCCGACATTGATTCGGTAATATGGTGGTGCTCCATCCTGTTGGAACCATATCACATCGGCTGGAACTTGTGGGTTTGCTTGAGCAGGATATAAGTTTACCAAAGTTGGTACGACATTATTTTTGAACAGAGCTAAATAATTATCTCCATTCAAATTGCCATCAATGAAAAAGGGACCAATGATATGGTCTCCAATTATCCCCGCCCAAATACTATCCTTTTCAGGATATTGCGTATGTAATTCTCTCATCCAGTGAGGATTTTCAATAGCCCAGTAGTGACAGTTTTGATGATGAACATGGCCGTGAAGAGTAAAAGTGGACTCATCAGAAAACAAAACATTTTTTTAGTTGGATAACTTTATTATCTAACTCTTGCATCATTTGTTCAGAAAAATACGTTTTCTATGAAAATCGTTTTCACTAAGCTAGGGAGTTGGATTAGTTTATAGGGATGCATTTTATTTTCTTTTAATAGGCGAATAATCGAGGAATGGGAAACATTCAATGCTGAAGCTGCATGTCGACTTGAACTATGTGGGTTTTCTTCAAACTCAAGCAGTATTTAATTTGGTATCCTTACTCATTGCATTTAAAGTTTTTTATCTGTCCATTTTCGTGAAACTGCTTTTTAATTATGCTAATTGTACCTTGGAATATAGGCGGCAAATCAGGAAATTTTTATTGAAATAGGCGAGTAACTTCGGCCTGTGATTGCATTCTATCTCCGTAACCAACCATCTGTATAATTGTTATTTTATGTATTTCTGTTAAGTAAACCATGTTTAGGAATTGCAGTTAGCAAAACTCAAACAATACGCAAAACACTGACAACTATTTATTGCTGCCAATCAAATAGCAAGTAGCTACTGTGTTTTCAATAAAACTGGCAATTCCAGCTATGAAGAATTTTGATAAGTTTTTATGTTTTCTTTTTAGTTGATAATGTTAGAAAAGAACACAAATTGTTTTTGATAGCCTGCAGGAACAAAACGCTGTAAGGTTTTATGTTTTTCGTTTGTTGTGGCGAATTTCGTCAAGCAGACAGTTAATTTTTGCATCAAATATTAAAACCATAGCATTTTTGAATAGAGAATGAAAAGATATTTCAAATGAGGTATCACAAATCCTTACTTCCTATTTAGAAATTTAGGGATTGCAACTGCCACTCGAAGGGGGTTAAATTTAGGGATGAAATTTATACGTTGCAGGATGTTATTTTCCAATCCAAAAACAACGTGTTTCGGAAATTTTTATAAATGTGCACAATAAATGAGATACTGAATTTATTACAGTTGGCTGTTCCACACTGTATATTGATTACCAATTATGGTGAGAAATGTTCGAGAATTTGACCATAAAAAATATCAATCAAAAGAAGTAACAATTAACCTCACTGCGCGAGATAAACACCCAATATAAATACGTATATACGATTAAAAAGTAGTCAAATATCTTTTTTGAACTGATGGTTATTTTCTATATTATCACATAGCAGTAAAATGACACATAATATATATATATATATATATATATATATATATATATATATATATATATATATATATATATATATATATATATATATATATATATATATATATATATATATATATATATATATATATATATATATATATATATATATATATATATATATATATATATATATATATATATATATATATATATATATATATATATATATATATATATATATATACAGTATGTCCGCGGATGGGGTTTACAATAGGTGTAATGGCTGAAATTTTTAACTTTTCGAGAAAATGTTATTCTTTGTAAAAGTTTTTGCTTGCCTAAAAAATAATAGTGACGTTGACAAAAATTATATTTTTTATACAGGGTGATCAAAAATTACAAAAACTTAAAATTCCATAAGAGTAAACTGGTTCTATTTTTTATTTTGGAACAAAATGTGAAATAAAAAAAGTTGTTTCTAATTATATGGTCTGTCCAAATCCCAAATTTCATTTGAATATTGCAATGTTTCCGAAATTAGTGAATTTTTAATAAAATTTTATTTTAGGAACACCCTGTATAATTCCTATAATGTTCTTTTTGATTGTTAGGTGCGTTGTTACCTAGGTACATCTACATATCATAACATATCTGCATTAAAAAAATAATTTTTATGTTAACTGTCGAGCAAAGAATTTTTTTTAGTACAGTGTTATGGAGACGGTAAAAGTTCATACCGTTACGTTATTCAAAAATTTAGTCAGAGATTTCCTAATGTGTGTTTCGAGAATGGCAGTTCATAAATTGGTTAAAAATTTTTAAAAAACTGGTTCAGTGCTTGACGTAAAGAAAGAGAAGAAAAAATATGATCAAAATGACTCCGCCACATTATTAGTGTTGGCATCTGTTGCTGGAAATCCCAAAATTTCGTTGAGAAATCGAGCCCGGCATTTGGAGGTGGTTAAAAAAAAGTTGCATCCAAAAAATTTTGAAAGAAAATAAAATATTTCCATACAAACCACAATATTTTAACCATACCTTAGAAGAAGGAGATGACGCAAAACGACTAGATTTCTGTTTATGGGTAGGAAATGAAATTTTAAGTGGCAACATGAATTTTTATAAATTTATTATGTTCTCCGACGAGTC
Organism: Rhamnusium bicolor; assembly: GCA_029963845.1. NCBI lineage: Eukaryota > Metazoa > Arthropoda > Insecta > Coleoptera > Cerambycidae > Rhamnusium > Rhamnusium bicolor. Next base: position 727,858 of record JANEYF010005981.1, read on the forward strand.
AACTTTTTCAACAAATGGAACTGTAGCTTCACAACATGTAAGGTATTGGAGTGAGACCAACCCCGAATTTAGAATTTCTACCGGAAGGCAATATTTAAAAAAAAGTAAATGTCTGGTGGGCTATTTCGTACCATGGCATAATAGGGCCATACTTTTTTGAAAATACGTGCAATAGTAACTCTTATTTACATATGCTTAATACATTCTTTTTTGATCAATTAGAAGCCTTGCCGTTGGAATATCGTAATAGAATGTATTTTCAGCAGGATGAATGTCCAGCACATCATGCCTGCGTCGTATGTAATTGGCTTAATAGCAAATTTGGGCAAAGGTGGATTGGACGAGGCGGTCCAGTTTTGTGGCCCCCAAGAAGTAAAGATTTGACAATTGCGGATACATTTCTCTGGGGGCGTCTAAAACAAATTACCTACCAACAACCCATAGACAACGACGTTGAAATTCTAAAGCAGCGCATTTCGGCAGCTGTGCAATCAATTTCCATTGAGGAAGTTAGAAGTAGTTTTCACAACATTCGAAAACGAATGGAAAAATGCGTTCAATTTGGTGGAGGAATTTTTGAATTGGATATTTAATAAAGTCAGAAACTTTAAATATGTATGCACTTTTATAAAATCAAACTTATTTATCAGGTATTTATTCTCCTTGTTCGAATGCAATTAGCTAATTAAAAATTTGACAAAAACCGACTAGTATTTTACTAAAAATTTCGGAAACATTACAATATTCAAATGAAATTTTGGATTTGGACAGACCATATAATTAGAAACAACTTTTTTATTTCACATTTTGTTCCAAAATAAAAAAATAGAACCAGTTTACTCTTACGGAATTTTAAGTTTTTGTAATTTCTGATCACCCCGTATAAAAAATATAATTTTTGTCAACGTCACTACTATTTTTTAGGCAAGCAAAAACTTTTATAAAGAATAACATTTTCTCGAAAAGTTAAAAATTTTAGCCATTACACCTATTGTAAACCCCATCCGCGGACATACTGTATATATATATATATATATATATATATATATATATATATATATATATATATATATATATATATAGACCACGCCAAAATAATATGGATTTTTCAGATAAACCTATAGCTAAAAATGCTTAGTTTTTGAAATAGAGGGCGTTGAAGTTATAATTTATTTTCAGTTTTTCCCATATTTTTTCGAAAATAATACAGATATTTTATGAAATGGAAAAGGTGAACGTTGCGTACATCAGGACACTTCTCACCACAGTTTTCATATCTCCATTCCAAGCAGAGAGGGGTGTCGAAGATATTCCTAACAAGAAAGAAACGACGATACTGACCTAATCTATTTTTTTTCTTTTTCGGCGTTTACTATCATTATTGCACAAAAAAGGTTTCTTATGATTTTTTGATAGGTGTAACGTTTTTGAGTTAAACTCATTTCAAAATCATTTATCTCCTACTTATCAGTTAGCTGTTAATTAAAAATTGTTTAAAAATTATATGCTGTTGCATTTTTCCATTAATATAATTTCGAATGGAGAGATGAAAACAAAGGTTCGAAGTGTACACAACACAACTTGCACCTTTTGAATTTCATAACAATGTCTCCATTATTTTCGAAAAATTGTGCCCTCTATCTCGAAAACTAAGTATTTTTAGCTATAACTTTGTGCCATGATGCATAACGTCGTTGTTGTGATTTTGTATACTCTTTGATTTTGTTATCATGTTTGATTTTGTTATACATAATATGTATATTTTTCATTGAAATAAGTAAGTAATACATTTTTAAATGCATGAAGATCACCAAATACCATTAGTAATGTTCCTATGTTTTTTGTCCCCCTTCTAAGTAAGTTCATGGACAACATTAATTTTTACTTCATTCTACAGGTGCAGTTAGGAAGAAATTACCTGAGGCCACCAACTTGGAAATCCAACGATCAATTTCTCTCTAGCGGTGACAAAAGACAGAGAAGGAGGCAAAAGCGCTAGATAACTTAAGTTCATTATATTTATTATTAAAAATCCAATAAAGTATGTAAATGTATGTCCTATTGTAATAACACCACATTCCCCCTATAAAGTAAATCAATATAGGCCCAAATTGAATAAAATATGTCCCCAATAAAGAAACCAGACATAGACGCAATGTTGGATACAACATTTCTCCAATAAAGAAACCAAACATAGGCGCAATATTGACTTATGACTTATAGGACCAATACAAAAGAATCTGCCGTTTATATGTTGATCCAATATTTTTGAAACATATTGGGCCAATAAAGTTGTGCTGCTGGGGTGGTCTTATTTTAAGGTAATGCAATATTATGATTGAGATTCTTCTAACAATTAATTAATATCTACTCACTTTAGTAAAGCACGCTTTACAGTTAGCAATTTTCTATTTCCGGCAATAAAAATTGCCGATTTTGTTCTTGCGAGTCTGCGCATTACTGCTATCTTCGATCAGCTGTGGCAATTTTCATTGCAGAAAAAAGAACAGGTTCTAATTTTATCGTATTGCGGTTGCAATTCTGGTGATATTTTTGGTGATTTTTGTGTTGCCAACGTTATAGAAATATTGCCCCGTTTGCGACTTAACCAAGGTTTCACCCACCACCTTCTTTCTCTCCGTTTTTTAATAACAGTGCAGAACAGGCTATTAATAAACATGCTGCTGCTACTTTTGCTGTTTTATTTAAAATCAACATTGCAAAATTAACACAACAGCAGATAACCTAAATACATACACCAGTGAACTCTTAACAGCTGCCACATCAAACCTAAATATCAGTTTCTGTTTCTTTAAGATGGTATACCTGTATATTTCAGATATATATTTTTAAAAAATTGCCACTTTATTCCGTGGAATTGCTAAGTGCAAAGTCAAATCGCAATAAACATTGCCGGCAATTTTTATTGCCAGCTATAAAAATTGCTAACTGTAAAGCGTGCTTTAGAGAGATTCTCACTTGGAAATGAAAGACTTTCTATTCGTTAATCACACATATCAACTAAACTTCAGTTAAACCAAATCTGTGATGCAGCTAAAGAAAAAAATTAAAAATGCTCTCCCTAATTTTCTACACAAGCTTTGGCCTTTTTTGCAACAGACTTCTCTAAACCGTCAACATTTTGGCGAATGCAATCCGCAGCATTTTGCACTTTGGCTTGTAGTTTCTCGATCATATTGATTGGTGTTAAGTAAACCAATTGTTTCATTATGCTTCCATAAATAAAAAGTCACACGGAGTTAGGTCTGACGTTCGGGCAGGTCATTATATTGGTCTTTTTCTTCCAATCCACCTTCCCGGAAATTTCTTAGTGAACCAATATTTTACGTTGCGAGCATTGTGGGGCACCATCTAAGAGGAACCACATATCCCGGAGTATAGCAACAAGCACATCCTTGTGAGGTTCGAGCAAAGTGTTAATGTGCGGTCCAATTAAATAATCATCTACTATTTCTGCCCACATATTGCATGAAAACTGCTCCTGAAACTTGTGTTCCCGCATAGCATGAGGATTATGCTCAGACCATACCTGCATATTTTGCATATTAAAAATACCTGATTGAGTAAAAGTTTGGATGGTAAACAATTTTTTGCAGAAACCTCCGACAATATTCCATTCACTATGGGGATCTTCTAGCTTGCACATGTTAAACATGATAGGGATTTAGATCCCTATCATGTTGACCCTGTGTCAGCTGAAATTTACCTAAAGCGAATGGATTATTATGATAGCAGGGAGGCCTTGCTATCATAATATTCGCCATACTATGGCCTGCGATGTTTGCAACTGCAAAGTCAGCCTTCAGCCTTCTGCTGTTTATTGAAGGATTTTCCGCATCATTCAACACTATTTCCTCACAAGTTGAAGCATTGTACCATTACGGTGATATCCTCGCAAATGCGCTTGCATTGAAAACATTCCAAAATCTTGAAGATGTTGCACTACACTGCAAAATGTTTCGTGATTGGGATGGCGATAAGTAGGGAACCAATCAGCGTAGTTTCTGAGTCGCGTGTACCAACACCATATCTGTTTTTTTCATTTGAAATAAAAGTCACATTATTTCCATTCACGGTTCGCCCCGAATTAATCAACAAACCGGTAATATCGACAATGTATTCCATTACGTCTTTGTAGGATTAATGACCTTGGCCAGGGTTAGTTATCAGTCACCTGATTTGGGGCGCGGCTTTTAGAATTGGTTTTATTCTTCGATCATAAACGATCGAAGGTTTTATTCGTAAACAACAATTGCCGGTCGGGTCGGTCGGTACCTCATTTTACTATGGAGGGTCACATTTAGGTAACAGTATGAGGGATATCGAAACAGAAGTTAATATAACTCTGCATCATCAGAGAACAGAGATGCACAAGATTCCAAAAAATAAAATAATAATATAGTTTCATATCAAAATTGTATTCAATATTGTTATTAATAATTGTCAATTTTCGTACATTTTATGATGAATTCGTAGATTGCGTAGAATTATTGAGTATGTCTGAAATAAAAGTTAATATTTAAATCTTGTCTTTTTTCTGTTTATTCAGGATATAGTTATGACGAATACCATTCCTGGATAAATGTACTGACTATTTTACTCGAATTTGTTGCTGTGAAAAATTTCGCTCGTGACGAAGAAAAATCACTCGCCTAACAGTTCGTGACATTGACTGAAAGGTCAATGTCATTTACGAATATACAGGGTGATTTAGAAATAGACCAAAAACAAAGTCCTATTAAGGCTTAATATACTTACGTCTTTCCCAAAATAAAAAAAAAATCGTTACTATATATTTTGAGAATGATTTAAGAGTAAAAACCATATCCGCCTATGGTTTATATAAACGAATTTATATGTATAATATAATTTATGACGAAACATTTTTATACAGCAAAAAGTCATTTGTGGAATTATGTAATTGCATAACTTAGTGTATTTCTTTTCAGCAATCACTGATCGTATGCATCATATCATAATACTTGGATAAGTACAATAATAAAAACAAAAATATTTTATATATTGTGATGTATGTTTTCGTACTATATCGTTCGCTTTAAATTCTTTTTTATGTATTTCTTATATTTGGTAAGCTTAGTGCTGCACATTATTATTAAACTGTTAAATAACGTTCACACATGTACATTGTATATCTAAGTGATAAATAATAATAAATAAATAAATAAATAAAAGAAATGGAAATAAATTTTATTGATACTGGTACACTTAATAAAAATGTGTACAAAACTCACCTTCTTAAGCAAGTTTATGAAGTAGCTTGGTTGTCGTTATCACAAACTGGAGCACTTCTATAATAACTGTGTAGCATCAGATATGTTTCTACAGTTGTCTCAGTAAGCGATGTTCGCTGTGGTGAAAAAAATATGTTTGTATTTTGAAAAAGACCGTTCGACATCTACGGAAGTAATACAGGCATAAGTAAAACACTCTGTGAACTCACTTAACGCAGCTGTAGGAGCAGCATCACAAATTTGTCTTAATTTGGTATAATCAAGATCTTTCCGTAATACACTCTCGAATTTTTCAATAACGGGCTTATGGTTGCTTCATTTATAGTCTGTAGCTGTGTCTTTACGTCGTCCACTATTTGCAGCGATTCCACTAACGACAACGAAGTATTTTGCAATTTTTCTATTGCGTCGTGTAGTCCTCTATAATTGTTATAAGTAGTTTTTAAATCTGTTTCAAGGTAACATCTTGAAAGCTTGTCTAGCTTTCCTTAATAGCTGCAGCCTCGTTAGGGTTGAACTGTAAGCTTTTATTTGTTGAAAATATTCAGCATAATAAAAAGCTGCCTTCAACCACGTTCTCCAACGTGTAAGAATCGGCTCTGGTGGTTCCGGAATACTAGGACACAGTGTGTGAAATGCTCGAAGCCGTTTAGGAAATTTGAGAAATACTTTTTTTGTATTTGCTATTAATGCATCTACCTCTGGAAAACATTTTCGAATCGTTTCTGCTACAAGATGGAACGCTTGCACTTTACACGTAACATGTAAAAACCTACAATCGTCTCTTTGAAGAAAACGGCCCACCAAACGCATTGTCGCAGTACCGTCGCGTCGGTCACAAACATCAACACTTGACTTGTTGACAGTTCAAATTTTTCGAAAGTCTCCAACACCACCCTCGTAATTGTTTCGCCTGTACACGCAGTTAGTCTTTTGCTAGCTAGTAAAAGTGAAAATGTTGGTTTAACAGGGTCGAGTACACGTACTATAACATTTAAAATAGATTATTTTTTTACAATCTGTCGTCTTGTCAACACATAATCACAGCCGTGTATTTTTTAATGCACATTTAATCCTATTTATAATGTCTTCACAAACACTTGATACATATCTACGTAACGATGAACGACTTGGTAAATTCACTTGGGGATTGTATTTATTCTAGAACTCCCGAAATGCTGGTTTATCCAATATGCGCATGGGAACATCACAGGTAATCAGCATTAACAGTAAATTAAACATAAACTGAAGTTCCAAAGAAGACACGCCATTTTTTAAATTTTTATGCCGGTTACTATTGACATGAATTTTGTAGCCGTATTTATTCTAGCACATTAAGTCTTGATCACAAACTTTACAAATTATTTTACATCCATCATAGAATAAATCCGGAAATTCACCGATCAATTTATTCACTTTATCAGCGTACGGACGTTTTCTACTCTTTACGCTCAACATTATTTATTATTTATTAGTATTCTATGCATCGACCGACAGATAACAACTGAAGTGTGTCGTGTCATCGTCATTGTAAACAAACGCGCGATGGTATTGGTATTGCGCCCGACCCTGAATCTACCATCACTTGGCCAGGCCTACTAATAATGCTAACTCTCAAGACATGATATTAAAGAAGCTGCAGTATTACCAAAGACTAAGGGTTAATTGTAGCTTCTGACTTGTGGCGCTGTTTTTAGACATAGCTTTATTCGCAAACAAGAATTGTAGGTCGGTACCCCATATTACTATGGAGGGTCACAAATGTGAATGTTGCTGCGATTGCAGTTTGATAAACTGAACATTTGCATCTCCAGTAATGTTAATGAGTTATTCGTTCATTCCATTTCTTGCAAGGGTCGTTACAGCAGAAGATCAGTAGGAGTGGTTAATAATTTTGAATACACTATTGGAGTCGATTTCATGCAAAACCTGCGTTTAATGCTATAAAAAGTAAGATAATTACAGATTAAATATACGAGAGAGAGTTGACTGTATATCAGTGGTGTGTTCTCCATGAAAGCTAGGGAAGCACAGCTTCCCTTACAAGGATCATAAAACAACAAAATATTTATTTTCTTCATGTGTTTATTCCTTTTTTTCGACAGCGCTTATGACACATGTCAAAACAAATGATTCAAAATATGTTGCAAAGTTGTAATGCATTATGTTTTCAACTTCACGATGCCGATGCCGCTCGAACGGCTCCAAAATAAGTTGTTCGAGTGGAAGCTGTTTTCTCACAGCGTACTTAAATACGGTAAATGTGTAATATTTTGTGAATAAAACCGAGCGTGTATTCTAGATGTACAATCGAGTCGTTTAGTTTATTAATTTTAAAATGTTTTTTGGTGGTTGCTCCGCATTATTATTGTTTATATTGACTTCGGATATTGAAATTATTCATTGTTTAAAATATAATCGCGAGAAACATTAAAAACAAACTTAAAAATAGTGCGGATGTAAGCTGTAGGCTAGCCAGCTTACATGCTAAGCGTAATGGAGTTCTGAAACAACAGAAACTGTATTACGTAAATGTGATGTGTGCAATTTAGTGATAAGGGGATTTTCAACATATGATTTTGAAAATAAAAAAGCAAATTATTTTAAAAGGTAGGCCAACTATAAGAATGTTAAGTAAACATACTAAATTGTATATACGACATTTTCAAACGGAAGATAATGAAAAATGTGGTCGCTTTTATTTTGCTGGCCATGTCTTCTTTTTCAAATGAAAAAAAAATTGTGGAACAAAAATTGATTTTTTGATTTAAATAATTTGCACAAATTAATAAAAAAGACATTCATTGTCTATAGCACTTATTTAATACATTATTCACTTTCGGAAAAACAAGAATAGAGCATGCTTTGAACAATCTATTAAGCCATGAACAACATAATCAGGAAGTACGAAAAACTCGCGAAATCCTTAAAAGAATTAGAGGTGTGGTCAGTGTTGCGACGATTTAAATTAATTAGATTTAAATCGTGATTTAAATCATGATTTAAATCAACTGATTTTTTAAATTTAAATCATGATTTAAATCAAGTTGTGTAAAGCCAGTAAATCAAACCAGAAAATTCAAATAAAAAGTATAGTTTATTTAAAAGCTAGATACAAATTAAACTGGAAAAAAAATCAAATAAAAAGAAGAAAAGGACAGTTAGGTTACACATATAAAACAAAAGTTACCTTCTTAAATGTACATTATAAATTAGGTGCCTACTTAAAAGCAGAAACATAAAGTAGACAAATTAAACAGAACCAACTCTAAAAGAAAATAAAACATGATTTACTTCAAAACAAAAATTTTAAATTAGGTTAATTATTGTAAAGTTTGTACAAAAAAATTAATTTAGCTGCTTTCTCGGTCCCTAAACGATTTCGAATCTTAGAATGAATCAAACCAAATGTCGAAAATATTCTCTCAACTGAGGCTGAACTAGCAGCAGCAAATAGTTACTTGATAATCGGGAATAATTTGTCAATAATATCAATATTTCTTTGGGATTTCCACCAGTCCAAGGGTTTTGTGTTTTTAAGAATTTCTTCGTGAAACATAATATCGGCAAAAGGCTCAGATTTTGCCAAATTTAATAATCAGTGGTAGTAAACCACTTTCGGGATATAATTCATTAGCGGCTTCTAAAGCACGATTCTTTTCGCAATCTGTTAATTTATGCTTTGTTTTCGTAGGGTCTAGAATGAAGGCTATCAAATAGTATGAGGTGATACAATGACCGTATCGGTATCTAACTGTTTGCATTTGCGTTAAGTTAATTTCAGTTTCGTCAAAATGCGACTCAAGAATTTTAAATTGTTCTACGACGTCTGATAAAATTGCATCGTTTCTTTGAAGCCTATCAAATGCCACAGATATAGGTTTTAGTAGTGATAAGTAATCTTCAGCAGTTCTTTTTAAATAAATGTTTGATAATTTCTCTCTTACTATGCTATCAATTTCATTTTTAAAAAAGTGTGGGCCGTGATTTTGCGAAACCCTCTAAGCAGTCAGCAAGTGAGTTCCATCTTACGTCAGAAGGTAAAGTAAGTTTTTTCCTCCTTCTTTTGCGCATGTGGTAGAGACAGAATGATTGCTTCGGAAGTATTCCACAACGAACGTAACGTGTTTCACTAATTTCACTAATTTCCAAATCCTTACATAACAAGTTTAAAATGTGTGGAGCACAACCGTAAGTAATAACATTTAGTTCTGTTGACTCTTTAATTTGGTTTCTCATAGCATTCATATTGGCAGCATTATCCGTCACAAAACTGCTTACTGTACAGGTATAGTCAGTGTTTAGAGTTTTATTTAAGTTTGTTGCAAGTTCTGTTAAATATACAGATGTATGTGGATTTCCAGATGTGTCTATCGTGTCTACTAAAAAGGAAGACCCATTTTCCGTAGTTACAGTTGCACATATTATTGGTTCATTGTTTATGTTGGACCATCCATCCCATGACAGACAAACTGAACTTCTTGATAAATTTTTAAAACATTAACTTTTTTCCTCATTATACACTTCATCGAGCAGTCTGTTGGACACATCATGTCGAGATGGTGGTACATATCCAGGTTGTAAATGCGTTATTGCCTTTTTACTTAACTTTACTTGTTCAATACACATGAAACTGCTGTTTGTCATATAAACAGCTCTAGCAATTTGTTTATCTATTTCTTCTTTATTAGACTTGGTCGTACGTACAACAAAAGATGATAGAGATCCAGAACTGGAGTCAGGCACTACTTTTTTTTACTTAATGGCGTAGAAGATAAGAGCGGCTATGGGGCACTATCTTCCTCTGCAGCTTGTTGTAACGTGTTCAATTGTACCTGTAATAAAAAACAAGATTGTTATGTTGTTTAAATCCAGCTACATACAGACAGGCATAGATACTATACTTTGTTCTTAAAACTAGGAGTGAATGAAAATCACATTTGCACAGGGAAAGTTACTAGAAATCTAGAAAATGCACTAGATCATTTTAACGATAAATTTGAATCTAACATTGACGTAGTTTTCCACACCAAAACACTATACACTGCACTCGCCGTGCGTTTTGTCAACTAAGTTGGTATCATCTGGAGATGATTGAAAACAGTTTTAATCATCTCCAGATGATGCCAACTTGCTTAGTGAAACGCGCGTCGAGTGCAGTATATAGTATTTTGGTGTTTCGTGGAAAACTACGTCAGTGTTATCTTCGCATCAAAGGTTCCAACCCATTCCAGGTCATAGAAATAGACCGACGTTAAATAAGTAAATTAAAAAAAAAAATTCTCTTAATATCTTGTCTTACTAAGAAGTTATAATTATAAATAAAATAACATTATGCTTATATTGGACACTGTTCCTGAAATAGAGGGACCTTCATTATTTGTTTCTACACTTTCTACATTACGCGAAGCACATTTTTTCCAGTGGACTTTCAGTCGGTCCACAAGCCCTTGCATTTCTACATTACGCTTTTTACATGTAGCTCTACTACCACTTCTTCCATCAAGCTTACTTGATTTTTCAATAAAATATTGCCAAATAGAATCTTTTTCCTTCCACTTCTATTAGAGGACATGTTAAAAAATTACTTAATATTTATATACTATAAATATAATCACTCAGACTCGCTTCCTCACTTGTTACGCGTTACGCGGCAGATTAGCAAATAATGGCAATTCGCATCATCCCCGCGCGCATTATAAGGACAGGCGAATTTTCAAGTTCTGACAGGAATTTTCATGTATGCTCTAGCTTGTTTTACAATTATAGATACAGGGTACACAATTATATTAATTGCAAAATGCAAAAGCATATAATTTTTTTAAACAATTTTCAATTAACAGCTAACTGATAAGTAGGAGATGAATGATTTTAAAATGAGTTTAACTCAAAAATGTTGCATTTATCAAACAATTGTAACAAACCCTTTTTATGCATTAATGATAGTAAATGTCGAAAGAGAGAGAAAATAACTTAGGTCAGTATCGTCCCGTTTTTTTTGGGAAGAATATCCTCAACACCCCTACCGTCACGCCTATGGTTAGAATGGAGATATGGAAACTATGGTAAAAAGTGTACTGATGTATACTTGATTTCAATAAAAACTGGTACACTTTCTTTTAGCTATGTAAATCATTCGTTCTTTGATTGATATTAATAATCTTACAAATGTCACTTTGACGTTAATCAGTGGCGTCATTATTAAAAATGGTTCGACATCTAACAGATATTCAAAAATTTCGAATTGTTTCTAAAATTGAAGATGGTTGGTCCATAAGAAGACTTGCTGCTGAATACAATGTGAGTAAAACCACGATAATGAGTGTTAGAAAACAATGGGAAACCAACCAAACGGTATCCCGTAAAGTTGGTTCCGGTAGGCCCAGAAAGAGCAATAATCAAGAAGATGAAAATCTTATAAATTACCTAATAGAAAACCCTTTTCAGACTGCAGTAAATGCAATTTCAGAGACAAATTTTCCTGCTTCGGTATCTACTGCTTGCAGAAGAATAAAACTACAAAGCGACTTGAAGAGTTGTTCAGCGGCTAAAAAATACAAACTTTCAGAAGAAAAGAAGCAGGGTAGGATTATTTTTGCACTCAACTATATAATCAATGATGAAAACTTCTGGGGACAAGTTGTCTTTTCTGACGAAAAGGTTTTTAAATCCTGTAACGATGGACATGTTCGCGTATATAGGCCTCCTTCCACTAGATACGACGAAAAATATACTTTCCATCCACAAATATCAGGCAGGTTTTCAGTCAATGTCTGGGCTTGGATGAGACTAAATGGGTTAGGTGTGTGTTGGAACAGTGGTGGTCATCTCAATTCCATTAAATATATTGAAATATTAGACAATATTATGTTGCCGTCAGTAATAGAGGTGTTTCCGGAAAATAATTTTATTTTCCAACAAGACAACTGCTCCATACATACGGCCCATCGTGTCAGGCAATAGTTTCTTAATAAAAACATAGAGTTGTTACCGTGGTCATCTAAAAATCCGGATTTAAATCCAATTGAAAATGTATGGGGACTAATGGTGAAACATATAAGAAAATTAAATAACCATCCAAATAATGCCCAAGAATTGGAAGGGATAATTGAAGACGCTTGGGAGAACTTGTCGCAAGAAGTTGACCTTGCCAGAAATCTGATTTTGTCCATGCCTGCAAGACTTCAGGCAGTTTTAGACGCTAATGGAGCAATGACACAATATTATTTAATTCTGTATTACGTAATTGAAGTTCATTTTTTTTATTTTTTTTTATTGTGTTTTTATGTTCAGTTTGCATTGTTTACATTTTTTTTAATCTCAAGTGGTATTTTTGTGTTCTTATTTTAAAAATAGAATTATCATTATTCAGTTAGTATTTTAATTACAACCATTAGTAGAATTATCCGTAACAAATATTATTTTTTGAAACAATAATATGGCAGGCTTGAAAATGTTTTGAAAAAGTTATTTTCTAATTATTTTTTAAAATTCCATTTGAATAAAATAAAAGAGAAAGGTTTAATAAGTTTAAAAACACAAAGAAAACCGATCTCCTCCAAAAAACCCAGGTCCGGGGTAAATCACCTCTTCTCCACCCCGCTCTCGACATGCCTGGCCAGCCCTATTTACAGACATATGCAGACAACTAAACTATTAAGATTTTCGATTACAAGAGTTGTACCAGTTTTTTTTAAATCAAGTGTACGCAACGTTCACTTTCCGAATATCATAATAATATCTCAGTTATTTCTGGAGAAATATGGGAAAAACTGAAAATAAACTAAAATTTCAACGCGCTCTATCTCGAAAACTAAGCATTTTTAGTTACACGTTTACATGATTTTACCACCAACATTTTATTTTCGTACTTCTTAAAATTCTGGAGTTATACCGGAGAAACTGTAATTTATTCCTTCTTTTAATAGGCTCTAATTCTCTTACTCAGCGGCTTCGGATATTATTAGTTCATTAAACAAATCTCACTAATTTTTTGATTACCTACTACCTGATCAAGTTTGAAACACCCTGTATAAAACAGAGGAATAAATAGTTACCTAACAGGAGTCTGCGAACAAAAATAGTCCGTGAAAGAAATCTAATTGTGGATAAAATATATTTAATAATTTAAAAACAAATTAAGTTCCTCTTCTTGATAAAAGTTAAAATATAGAGTGGAATGAAAAAAATAATATTAACTGAAAATTTTTTGTTAATTATTATTTACTAACTTTTACAAATCTTATCACAGATAAGTATAACATATATCTTTTTAAACAATTATTTTCCCGGCTATTTGCCAAAACGATGAAACTTGAATTACAAAAAAAGATAATATGCACATTATGTTCAGTACTACTGACTCAATAATGTTATTTTTAATTTCAACTATTCTGTCTAATAAAACCAAAAATTAATAAAACACAAGGTACTCACCAGTTGACACTCACTTTAAAATAGCCGGGAAAATAATTGTTTAAAAAGATATATGTTATACTTATCTGTGATAAGATTTGTAAAAGTTAGTTAATAATAATTAACAAAAAATTTTCAGTTAATATTATTTTTCATTCCACTCTATATTTTAACTTTTATCAAGAAGAGGAACTTAATTTGTTTTTAAATTATTTCATTGGCCCTAATAAGGGGTATTTCCACTACATAATTTCAATTATTCTGTTCTCTGAAGCCATTAATGTTTATTACATTGGGGTTTACAAGTTTCCTTACTTTGGATTCTTTAAATGTGCCGGCTACCCTGACGACGCTAAAGGCAAGTAGAAACACGTGTCGGTAAATATTTTAAAGTTTTTTAAAGTGAGTGTCAACTGGTGAGTACCTTGTGTTTTATTTATTTTTGGTTTTATTAGACAGAATAGTTGAAATTAAAAATAACATTATTGAGTCAGTAGTACTGAACATAATGTACATATTATCTTTTTTTGTAATCCAAGTTTCAGCGTTTTGGCAAATAGCCGGGAAAACAATTGTTTAAAAAGATATATGTTATACTTATCTGTGATAAGATTTGTAAAAGTTAGTAAATAATAATTAACAAAAAATTTTCAGTTAATATTATTTTTCATTCCACTCTATATATTTAATATTTCAATCCCTGAAGAAAAACTAAAAAAGATATTATGTTTGTACAGAGTTAGATATGAAACGTCGCGTCGATCGACTGAAAATTTTAAATAATTTTCCTAAAAAATAAAAAAAAACAATAATTTATAAATAATCAAAAAGTACTCATTATTTATTTATTTTTTGCGAGAAAAATAAAAAAAAATTATCGGAAAAAAACTTCGACATAGTATAGAAAAAATTTCAACACTGACATTAGGAAATTCATTTTCAAATCGGCACAGTAGTTGGTCTAAAAACATATATTTAACAAATGATACAAAAAATAAGTATTTAAGACATTTTTCTTTATTCGTACCCTACTTTGTACGAATATTTAAAACAATATTTAATAACCATAAAAAATTGTTTTAGACTGTAAAATTTTATCCAGAATTAAACAATAGTAAAAATTAATTATACAATCCACATAATTACCAAATTTAAGGTAATAATCGATCCTCAACCGACTAAGCCGTATCAATATCATGCCAATAAACTCGAAAACCGAGAACATAAATTTATCCTACGGAACATGATAATAATTATTACATTTTCAATATTAAATCTGGAACAAAAGTAGCAAATAAAGAGTCGTTATAAAAGTACAATTTAAGGGTGCTACAGGACTACAATCAAATCAAAATATAAAGAAAACTCCTCCCCTTAAAATACTGTAGGCCCAACCCTCTTTTCCAGTCTAAGGGTGGCTTCCACAACAAATATATCAGTTCAGTTATAACTACCCCTGCGCATAAGGGTGCTTTGAAGAGCTCTGCCGTCAAACACTATATTCATTGCTTTTGAAAAACTTCCGGATAAATTCTGTGAATTATTTATTAACAAATTTTTGATATAAGTGTTTGTGTCTTAATGCATTCCTTATTAACTATGACTGTTATTTTGTGAAACATTTTAATAAAAACTTATTTGAAATGTTTCAAAATACTTTGCACTTTGTGAACAATCACAGAGAAAAAAATGTTAAAGAGTATAAACAATAACCAAAGTCCATTCTCCATGGACAATTTACTGTCGAGCGGAAAAATCTCTCCCGAGGACTTAGATAGCAATAAGGAAGACTTGCTTGACAGAAGTTCGGAAGAAAATTACAAGATACACCACCAACAAGACTTGATAATGAAGAGAAGTTTAAGTCCCGCTCTTATTGAAAATCACGGGAAAATTGAGGAAGAAGAAGATAGATTATCCCCGATTTCCTCGACGATTATTAATAACGAACGGAACGACGTATTTCTACGGTTTAATAATTGTTTAAGAAATAGGATTTGTTCGAATTGTGGACGATTAGACTGTCATTTCTTACACTGTAGACTGAATAGTGACATTATAAAAGACTCTAAACCTGTATTAAAATTTAGTGTTAGTGCAATTCTGGGAGATGAAAAAATACAACAGAGGAATAACAATAGTGGTAAGTTCTTTTACGGACATTTAAATCTGGCGGACATTTACACCGTTCTTTACTTCATGAATATTGTTGACTGTCAAATTTTTTAAGTAACATTGATTTTTAGACTTTTAAACTGTATTTTAAATTGATAATATTTTATGTATTGCGGAGATGAATGACAAATTAAGTTTCCTAATACCACAATTTCAAATTTAATTGCTGTATTTTGCGGTATCTTAGAATATCTAATAAACGTGTCATCCTGATGGGCAGATAATATAAATATGTCACAAAAAAATTTAAAAAAACAGATTACAAAAAAAATTAAAATAATAATGATAAAAAATGATATTTTATAAAAACATTAGTATTTGTTAAGTATAAAAAATGCAACAAAATAACAAATTATAAAATATTTCCAAAAGATGTAAAATTGATATGACAAAAGTGAATATATTAGAATATTTATCATTTATATGATGCAATAACACATTTAACATAGACAAAAAAATGAAAAATCAATTTTAATACAACAATTAAACATGTAGTCGGGAAAAAGACTGGGTCCATCTACACCTCCTCCTAGGAGTTCAGTGATTACTTTTAGAGGTGTTCCCATGACAAAAATTAACCTGCTCCCCAAAAATTCGCCACTGCATTTGCAAGAATAATTCAAAAAACCAAAAAAAAAAACTTGGTTTCGACTTGATGCACCTCGGTGGTACTTTCTCACCATCTTATTTAATTCGAAGTTAAAGAAATGTTTTCAGACCCTCATGAGAAATGCTGTCTTGGTGCACCGATTATATTAATATTCAATAAGATTTGCTCTTAAACCTCCCATTATATGTAAAGTTTGCCATTTTCACATTGAGCCGTGTTTGAGAAAAATGATCGCGCCAGACCAAAGACATACAGATACACACAGACGGCATACCAATTCTGATAAATTAGCCATTTTCGGGTCTCAAAACGTTTATTTTTATCATAATCTGGAACTTGATTTCTTTTTACGATGCCTTTCTCTATCTGTGGACAGATAAGAAAGCAAAATAATCATGAATTGAAAAGGTTCCTGAGAAAGACGACAAATTTATATACATGGTGTCAAACACAATATTGCCTTTTCAATTTGCTTACTAACTTTTGAAGTTTTTTAAATTTTTATATGAAAATTAGTGGGTACGGATTTTTTTGAAATGAGGAAATCAAATCCTTTCCCAATGTTAGTGTAGTTTTTAAAGGGCGCCGCCTGCGCTATCCTTCATCTCTTGAAAAAGCTGAAATATTTCTGTACCTAAGTGTATGGCACTTTTATTTAAAAAAAAACCAATGACCCAGGTTTTCCAAATAAAAAATGTGTACTTTGTAAAATTCGCTAAAATTAACTGTTTTCGAGATATTTGCTATTTAAATTTTGGATCGCGCCAGAAATTTTATTTCCAGATTTCATGGACAATGAAAAAATTTTTAAATTAAAAAAATCTAAAGAAATATTTGAAATTGTAGGTACAAGGTTATTCATTATAAATTACCCACCCCTTATCATCGTTATTATTGCCTATAGAAAAAAAAGTTTTAAATAAAAGTTATGTGGCTATAACTGAATTTTGTTAAAATGCTATCAAAATTACAGTAGCCTGCAGATTTCAGGGGATACAAATAAATAATATATTTTTTTAAATGGAATACCTTGCAT
Source organism: Rhamnusium bicolor (assembly GCA_029963845.1). Lineage (NCBI taxonomy): Eukaryota > Metazoa > Arthropoda > Insecta > Coleoptera > Cerambycidae > Rhamnusium > Rhamnusium bicolor. The sequence continues at coordinate 745,367 of JANEYF010005981.1, forward strand.
ATTATTAAATTTTTGGAATGATCCTTTGTTCCTCATTTCAAAAATATACCATGTGTTACCCCTACCATATACAGTTTCTGAGTTATTACACGTCGAATATCTTAGTTAAACTAGATACTGTAAATATGGAAAAGTTAACATTAATAAAGCGAGCTATGAAAATGACAACTATTATGTTTGATAAGTGACATTTCTTTAATGAAATAATCAAAATGGTTTACAGCGAGGAAGAGAAAACCAAATATTTACTTATTATATACAAAATAACAAAAATAAACGTGCAGCAAAAAGAGCATATAGGGTGTTGTATCCAAATCGTCCAACACCATCAGAAAATACGTTCAAAAATATTTACCGAAAGGTGAATAACAACTTCAGTTTTAGTAGAAAAAATCGTAGTTCAAGCAAACCAGGAAGAACATCTAGATATACTGCTTCATTTCGAAGGTAAGTCCATCCATATTTATTCGCGAATAGACTTTCTTGAAACATTGTATTATTTTTTAGAAAATTCTGAATGTAATATAAATAATGCAGTCGATCAATTAGGTAAAAGTTATTCCAAAATCCAACGTACGTTAAAAAATAACAGCTACAGACCATAAAATTTTACCCGTTTAAGTTTTACCAGAGGCTCATAAAAGGAAAAGGCTGGACTTCTGCCGCTAGATGATTCAAAAGTTGGTTGAAGATTCTGATTTTTCTACTAAAATATTATGGACTGATGAATTGTCCTTTTCTACGGCACAAGTTTTTAATAGGAAAAATCGAGGGTCGTGGGAAAACAAAAACAACAGAAAAAGATTGGTAAAACAAATAAAAAAATCAGGAAGAAAAACTGTTAGCGTTTGGTGTGGAATTTTCAGAAACAAAATTGTTGGGCCTGTATTTTATGATCATACTTTAACTGGAGTTACTTATCTGGAAATAATTATCCCAGAAGCAGAAAATATTCTTTTGCAGAATTTTTCGGAAGCCAAACATGATGATATGATTTGGATGCAGGATGGAGCAACTCCACATAGTGTCCTACCCGTTCGAGATCATTTGAATAATGTATTCCCAATATGGATAGGAGATAATGGACCTATTAAATGGCCACCTAACAGTCCGGATTTGACCCCTATGGATTCATTTTTTGGGGATTTCTAAAACACATTGACAGTAATAATAATAATAGCATTCAAGTCATTAAAGACAGGATACGACTTGAAATAAACAACTGAATGTAAATAATGAAGCCATTTCCGGCGCAATTATAAATATAAGAAGACGTTATCAAATATGCATTGACAATAATGGTGATCACATCGAACATCTTTTATGAGTTATCATTTATTTATATTTAAATTTCCTAAATAAATCTTTGTTATCTATTTTGTATAAATATTTGGTTCTTTTCTTCCTCACTGTAAACCATTTTGATTATTTCATTAAAGAAATGTCACTTATCAAACATAATAGTTGTCATTTTCATAGCTCACTTTAATAATGTTAACTTTTCCATATTTACAGTAACTAGTTTAACTAAGATATTCTACGTTTAATATCTCAGAAACGGTATATGGTAGAGGTAACATATGGTATATTTTTGAAGTCAGGAACAAGGGATCAATCCAAAAATTTAATAATATACAGGGTATCCTATTTAAAAAAAAAATATGTTATTTTTTTTGTATCCCCTGAAATCTGCATGTTACTGTATTTTTGACAGCATTTAACAAAAGTCAGTTATAACCACACAACTTTTATTTAAAACTTTTTTTTGTATAGGCAATAATAACGATGATAAGGGGTGGGTAATTTATAATGAATAACCCTGTACAAGAAAATACACATGATTTATTTAAACATTAACTTTTATTCTAGAATTATAAATATTTAGTTAGAAAGGATTATTTTTAGTAACCAATGTTCAAAGTGACCACCGTTGACATAATATTAAAATATTGCCTAATATTAAATAAGATTTCTTCCTTTCTAAATAACTCCGCAGCATTTACAATTGTTTGCTATAACAGGTGTTCATTGTCTCTTTGTAAACAATTGATCTTATAGAACCCCGCAGAAACAAAAATCTGTAGGTTTAAAAGCAGGGCTACGCGTTGGCCAATGCAATTGGCTGTCAAGACCTATCCAACGATTGGGAAAATTAGTGTTTAGCTGATTTGGAACTCGCACGGAAGAATGTGCTGCTGCGCCATCTTTCATAAAATACCTGTTGTCTCTTAAATCTAATGGTAAATCATCCAAGAGATCAACCAGTCCGTATTGTAAAAAATTTAAGTAGCATCGGCCATTTAGATTATACCAGTAACTCATATGAGCCAAGGACATAATTTTCAATAATTCCACGTCAAATGTTAATTTTAAATTCATGTTGGAAATGGATTTTAAGTTTCCCACACGTGTTTGTTTCTGATGTGGAACACAGTCCGACGAGTAAAAGTGGCCTCATCAGTGAATAGTATTTTGTGTAAAAACATTGGATCAGTATTTTGTTGAGTAGGAAAAAAAAGGTAAACTGTAAACTAACTGGAAGATTGGTTGGTAGTAAATTCTAAATCGGTGTAAATTGATACGGATACAGCTTTTCGTGGTGAAAGATTCTAAGAATTGATGATTTGCTAATTCCAGTACCTGCATAGGCATACGCCTTTAACTTATTTCCTGGTTTTTTCCTATATGAACCAAATATCTTCTTCTTGGTCAGGAGCGATAATTTTTGGAGACAAAAAATATCTCGTTTGGGACGAAATAAACCAATTTCACTAATCGGTCATAAAGATTTATAAATAATTTACGATCTAGCTATTTTAGTATATTTCCAAATATCTACGATGTTCATTGTCATTGCGACCATTAAAATTTTCTTTCTGTCTTACTGCATAAACAAACCACATTTCGCATTTCCTCGTCAGAAAGCAAATTATGTCGAGATATTTTACAAAAACGTATATATTTTTTATTTACAAAAGCTAGGGCATTAGTTTTTAATTAAAAGTGCCATACACTTACGCACAGAAAAGTTGCAGCAATTTTAAGAAACGGTTGGGAGCGCAGGTAGCACCCTCTACGAACTACACTAAAATTGGTAACGGATTAGAATTCCTCATCCCCAAAAACCGCTATTCACCAAGTTTCATATCATTATTTAAAAAACTTCAGAAGTTATGTGAGAAAATTGAAAATGCAATATTGACTTTGACACTCTGTCAACTTTTGGGCTAAAGCAAATTAAGCTAAATCGCAAAATATTAATATCAAAAATCCACTATTGCCTTATGGCCTATTACCTCTGGACCACCCTGTGTGTGCGCTATGTTCACATACTGGTTCTGATTCGGTAAGAACATCAAGAGTAAGAATAGAAGAAAGAAGAAATCCTTAACCGTTGTATTATTTCTTAAATCTTCAAATGATCTAGACATATCGAGCGCTAGGATGTCACTGGGGCATCGATGATTAATTAATAGTATTAGTAGTATTAAAGGATTAGGTTAGGTTAGGTTTGTTGTGAGTGGGTCTCAGTAGACCCTCCGCTGTGGCCATCAGCAGGCCGATTGTGGCTCACGCCTGATTATATTTCACCCAATAAGTTCAGTCTCTTAATGAAACTGATAACTTTATTGGGTGAGAATGTGTCCAGATCCTCTGACAGCAGTTGCCCTTTGCCAAATATTGAGAATCGGATCCTTTCCACAGCTTGACAGCTGCATAGGATGTGGTCTGCCTTCTCATCATCCTCCAGGCATAGACGGCACTCGGCGTTTTCCGCTAGGCCGAGTTTATGCAGATTATAGTTTAGTCGGCAGTGCCCGGAATATAGTTTTCAGGTTTACCCTGTTTAACTCTAAAAGTTTCTTAGCTCTTGATTTCAAAAGTTATTTTATAAACGCCTTCGAATGAACTAATCCTGGTAACTCTTGCCAATACTGGAGAGTTTTCCTTTCAGCCCAGGTTGAGATAGCCATCTTGGCAGTACTTGAGGATATGCCAAGTATTGGTTCTGGTCCGATGAATTGTGATCCCGCTCCTTCTCTGGCTAAGGAGTCAGCTATTTCGTTACCTTCCATACCAGAGTGGTCGGGTATCCAGACCAGAGTCACTTTGTTGTTTTTGCTCAAATGATTTAGAGCTTTCTGACGTTTTGGAGTTACACCGATAAGAGCCAAAAGCTTTTATAGCTGCTTGGCTATCTGAGAAAATTTTTATTGATCTACGTGTAAGATGCATATATTCCATTCGTTACATTCTAATGCTAATGGTTCCGACAAAATTTCTTTACAAATGGTCAAATTATGTCTCCCGGTTATCATCTGTCACCTCGTCCATATAATAAATTGCCGTTGTTCTCCTAAAAAATAGCGTGAGGTATTTTTATGCTCCTTCCTACAATTAACAATCCCTCAAGCCTTAAAGATCTGAGACCCATTAGTCTGCTTTCTGTTTTATCGAAGCTTTTAGAAAATAGTTATTTATGATACAAGTGTTAAAAGTGACATTTTATTTTGTGAGTGGGGAATATTGCGGAACGAACGTAGCGAGTGGACCAACTCCACGAACAAAATAATATCACTTTTAACAAATGTATCATACCATATTTTTTGCAAAACTGTCATTTAAAAAAAATGCCGTCTGTGGGGTTAAACTCCCAATCTATCACTTATGCGTCGTACCATTACCATTTACCTTTTTTTTTACCATTTATGCATCGTACGCATTGGCACTAAGCCACCCGCTCGCTTCAATTATATGTGACAATAAAGTGTATCTAGTCAGGTACTGGACAAAGGGTAACTAAGTAAAATAGTTGTAAGTTGTTTAGTGTTTATTAGTAACTACAATTGAAGCTGTCTTTAAATATTGTAAATTTTTTGGCTAAAAGAAATGGATTTTGAAGAAAATACGGGAAATTAAAGTAATTTTATTGTTCCACCAGATGTTGATGAAGCCGAAAATAGGGCAACTTTAGGTCTGTTGCCCCAGAAATCGCGGCAACAATGTGATATAGCATATAAAAGACTTATTGAATGGTGTAAAATGAAGAAAGTTGCAGACAAGTTCACTGGCTTACTTCGAAGAAAAATCTAAGTTATGGAAGGCTGTAGTCTAATTTTTGTATGATGAACAACGTGGATATAAGCAAATATTACAAGCTAATAGCGTTTTTAAAACGAAAAAGTGTAGGATATTGGCCAAAAAAATCGAAAATATTTACTAGCGAACAAATTAATACATTTTTGAATGAAGCTCCAGACACCAAATATCTAATTATAAAAGTTGCATAAATTTTTGGTTTATTTGGAGCATGTCGTCGTCAAGAGCTTTGTAAATTAACATTGGATGATATTAAAAAAATCAGGAAACTCCTTATTGATTCATATTTTGGAGACTAACACCAACGTTCGTCGTAGTTTTTGTATCGTTCGAAACTACATGAATTATTACCATAAATATGCTACATTACGGCCAGCCGCCGTTACCCACCGTCGCTTTTTTCTAAATTACGTTAACGACAAATGTACTGTTCAACCTGGATAAATACTTTTGGAAAGATTCCTACTAATATTGCCGAATTTCTGATATTGCCAGATCCGAAGCAGGTTACTGGCCATTGTTTCCTAAGATCTTCGGCATCTTTGTTAGCAGATTCGGAAGCTAATTTAATTACAAAAAAAACAACATGGTGGATGGAAATCCTCACACGTTGCTGAGGGCTGCATTCTATTATAAATAAAAATACAATTGCTGAGAGAATTCTTCCCAGTACCAGTACCTCTTCTATTGCTACAATTGCTTCAGAGAACCCGTCTACCTTGACATCAGCGTCATCAGGTGACGTCGACGATAGTATTGCAGTTAAACTGAATACCTCCGCAATTACTTCTCAGGAAATTAACATAAGTAACTGTTCGAGTTGTAATATTAATATTAATGTATCTAAATAAATAATTTATAACTGTTCGAATAAATATGTATTAATGTTTCTAAATAATATATTCGTTCTAATTTTATCAATACAGCTTTCTATTATCTTGAGAAGAATGCATATTACTACATAGTATATAGCATTTTATTTTTAACACTAGTGTTAAAAGTGTTTTTGACACTAGTGTTAAAAGTATTTTTGACACGAACATTATAAAAGTCAATTTTTAGTTCCCTTATCAATGAATCAAAAATGTCATTTTTAATGACAGTTTTACAAAAAAATGTTTACTTATAATTATTAACAAAATATTTTACTACGGAACATAATTTGCTCCCAAATTACCAGTCAGAGTTTCTTGTTGGTCACAGCACTACGACTGTATTACTCAATATCACTGACAGAATAATAAGGCTTGTAATAGGCAAGTGGCAACTGCATTAGTGTCAATCTACGTGACTACTTAAAAGCGCTTGAACCAATTAATTATGACTTAATATGAGCCAAAGTAAACTACTTTGGTTTCGATTTAAAATTTAAGAATTTCTTGTATTCCTATTTAGAAGAACGAAGTAGTTGTATCAAGCAAAACCTCTACAACAAAGTTTATAATCTCCGGAGTTCCGCAAGGATCTATACTTGGTCCAATATTATTCATTATCTATACCTCAAATGTCTTTAAATCTATAGAGTATACTCAAATACAATCAAACGCTGCCGATACATAAGTTTTATACCATTTTAATCCAAATAATATAAATTCAGCCACTAAAGAAATTAATCAAGTTCTTAAAGCAATATTTGACTACTCTTATGCCCTTAATCTAAAACTGAATGCGGAAAAAATTTTGCACTACTTTTCTCCTCAGAAACTAAGCCTGCTACTCCAGAAGATTTTAGACTTCTGTGCTGCTTCAATAAAATACTATTTGCAGTTGGTGATGAATAATACCCCTCTAACTTTTTCTGAACGGTACAAAATCTGAAGATTATCTCTTAATGAACAGTTATGATCCTTTGTAAGGCTCAAAATCCTACGCCAATAAGTCATTTTTAAACAGAAAAAACTGACAGAAACTATAATAATTCTTCTTTTTAATTATTTACTGCAATGTTGTTTAGTATTCTGACCAAAATTCGCTTACAGGGAATACTAAATTTCTGATTCTGCTCTCTATACGTGGTTTACAAAAAATTTTAGTATATTTCCAGCAGTTTTAAGCGCTTAAAATGTTTAAATATCGAATCTACTTTAAAACATTACTTTCTTACATCTATTCAACGACTGTTATTAACATCTGTACCCGTATATCTCACAAATAAACTCATAAATAAACGTTCAATCCATATAGCAAACATAAGATTTCAAGATATACCCCACCACGGCATTGCTTATTCAGACGGTGTTTTACATATATTCTTCTTTTAAAAATTGACACAATTTTACAAAACAATATCAGAGGTGTTTATTATTAAAAAAAATTGTTTAATGCATACCCAATTAAAAATCTAAATACCTATTATATTTTTATACTCTGAATATTGTAATTACATTGAATGCGACTATCCAAACAACTTGAATGTAAATATAGTAGAGGTGTTACAGGCGCTAAAATGGATTAAGCCCAAAATAACGACAAGTCCCAATGGCGTATTAATATTCATATTAAAAGACTGCTATTATTTGTGCGTATCCGTTGACAGTAATCTAAAAAACCGCCAAATTCCCAGCGTATGTAAATATTACAAAGTGTGTTATTTATGAAGGGTCGTGCGTGATGGCAAGTGTGACTAGATAATCTCTCTACCGTAGCTGTGGGTTCGAATCCCGCCACTGGCACTGGTAATGGAATGGTTGTGTGTCCGCATTATTCATCAATATAATCCTCACTCGCGCATTTTCGATTTTGGATTCGGGGGTTGTATATTTTCTGTAGTGCTTATGTCTATGTTATGTTTATGTATGTCTGTTATATGCCAATGATTGACTAAACTTTCCACTCAATCATCAAAGGTATAAATGACTGTCTCCAGCTTCAAACATGTCTTAATAAAATAAGTACCTGATGCACAGTAAATAAATTACATTTGAATGCTAACTAATATAATGTAATGTCATTTTCTTTCAAAACGTCGCCTCGTATCTTTGACTACCAATAAGAAATTTGCACGTGACGTTACATTCTTCAAGGTCGTTGTGTGGAGGATAAACAAATCATAACCTCACCTGAGTTACTTAACAATATTAAACTTACCTATTAAATATTTTTTATCTCCTTGCATTTTTGCATTTAATTAAAATACCATGTTTTTGTATAGTGTTGGGTTGTGAAAATAACGGGGCAAGAGACAGTGTAAGTTTTTACAGAGTTCCACCAGTCTTTAATAATCACAAACAATATACACAATTGGCGTGTGATAGACGAAAGATTTGGATAAATGTTTTAAAAAGGGAAGATCTACAGAGTCAAAAATAGAATATGGTAAAATATGCTCGAAATATTTTATTTCAGGTAAATAATAACTTGCATTATTAACAGAGATAGCAAAATAAAGTTATAGTTTGCGAAACAGACATTGTCCGGGGTAAGACGATACGGAACGCAGAGCCGGATTTAACTGTATTGTTCACTCGTTTACTTTTTCAGTGTAGGATTTTGTGCTCCGTTTAGCTTGTAACAATTTAACAACTGTAGAAAAAGGTATTAACTTGAAATAAAAGTATTGAATTTAAAGTATTTACACATACAGTAGTTGCATTATTATTATTATTAATACTTTTTTCCCAATCTTCCTTGTTAACTTTCAACACTTCATTTTGAATTAACTCCACGACTTTTTTTATCGAATTTCGGAAAAATATTTCCTTTTCTGACGTTTTTCTTCAATTTACACCAAATTGAATCAATCGGGTTGAAAATACAGAAATATGGCGGTAATCTCAACATTTTGTTGCCATATCTCTCCGCTACATTATCTATATTATACTTCTCATAATTTGTCATTTGCAGGACTTCCAACAGTTGTGCTTTATTATAATTTTCCTCATAATAGAGATCATGTTCCATCAACAAAATTTTAAACTGCACCTTAGAAGAACTCTTGTAGGAATTTTATCCAGTTGTCTCGAATGGTATTTCGCATCGTCAAAAACAATAATGCTATTCGGTTTTCATTTTGGAATTAGTGTATTTTCAAACCATTTCTCAAATATTTCTCCCTCCATGTTCTTGTGCTAATCCATGTTACACTTACATGTTTTTCAGCACAGTTTCATGCAATATCAACCCATCCATCAACTGATCCACAATATAATATAATCAACCGAGCCCCATCATTAGGGGGCAATAAGATTGGTTGACATTTCCTAGATCTATCAGTCCGTCCTTGAGTATCATACCAAGTTTCATCTAGATAATAAATTCCCTTCTGAATTCTTTTATCTCTTCTAGATATGAATTTCGCCAATTCGCCTACTTTTCATAATCGCCATGCGTTTGTTAATAGTTTGATATTTAAATCCAATTTTTTCTCAGCCAAGTTCCTAGAGTTCTTTTGGTATATTTTAGATGATAATCTATTTCTTTTAATTTTCTGTCTACCACGTCAATAGTTGGGATTTCATTTTTCTGATATGCGTCGTAAACTAAAGTTCTTAAAAGTTTTGCTAACGATGGGTCCAGAGTTTTTGAATGACCTGCGTCGAATCTTTGTTTTCTTGGAAGGGCGCCTTCTTTCACCAGTTTGTGTACTGTGAGATAGGGAACGTTAGTGAGAGATGCTGTTTCACCTAGTACATCCAAATCATTGAAATTAAGGTCATTAACTCGTCGCCTCAGAAGATTATTGTAAACGTTAAGGCAAATTCGTTTCTCTTGCTCGTTCAAATGTAACCGATTTTTTCTTACTGAAAACACTAATGAACTTTGATTTTCTTTATCACTATAAACACTATCACTTTCATTTTCACAAACACAATAAGATGCAGACGTAGAGGCCTCCCACGGTCGAAACATTTTTACATCAAATACCTCCTTAAATTATTTTCAAAAACACACCAGCAAATATTATTACTTATATTACACTATTAGACAACTCATTGCAATATGAACCTTCTTAAATTATTTTCAAAAAACACACCAACATATAAACAAATATGAAATAATTATTACTTATATTACACTATTATACAACTCACTGCAACACGGTAACCTTCTTAAATTATTTTCAAAAACACGCCAGCAAATTAACAGATATGAAATAATTATTACTCATATTACATTATTACACAACTCACTTCAAAACAATAACCTTCTTAAAATGTTTTCAAAAACACGCCATCAAATAAACATATATTAAATAATTAGTATTTATCTTATAATATGATACTTAAAATATATCAGCACTGCTAGGATGATTCGGTAACAAAATTAAGTGCGGCTCTGAAATATCAGAGAATGTAAGTGAAACTCCGCCTCGGTCGCGTGCCAGCAAAAATAACAATCATCGTTCTCGCTTTAATGTAAGCCGTGTAAAAGATGGAATATGTCATGTGTTATATATTTCCCGCTGACATGTCGCGTTGCTCCGCACGTCCCATCGCAATATAGGTTTCGCTGACTATAATTAAAACTGTTTTATACGAAATAATAAATATTTTTAGGTAAACCCTCAGAGTTGGAAGATCAAAATAACTGTGACTGGATTCGGTCATTAAATATGGGTTATAATTTTATATATCGTTTTTGGGGAAACGTTCGATATTACTACTACATTACCTAATGTCTGTAATGTACGGAGCTACATCAATTAACGCAATTTTTTGTCTATATCTAGCAGCACGTTCATTATCTAACGTGCAATAATATTCACTATACACGATCAAAAGGATCAAAACCTAATTTTCTTACACAGCACACACAGAAATACGTTCACAATAAAATATTATAACCACTCACCAATCTTTATATTGTGACTAAATAGTCTAAATACTAAATAGAATTTGAGGTTATGGCCTCTGCTTTTGTTTTACCTCCAAGCAAATTAGCCACGCCCATAAGGTCATGTGCCGCAGATGCTCTATTGAATAGTGTCGTACTTCAGAGACCAATAGCTTTTCGTGATCTTGGAATCATATTTGACAGTAAATTATCTTTTACTAATCACATTGATGGCATTGTCATTGAAGCTTTTAAAATCCTTGGATTCATAGCAATTTTACTGATACTTTTACATTGAAAATGCTACACCAATCATTTGTCAGATCGAAACTCGAGTATGAGGCACTTATTTGGTCTGCTGGCTATGATCTGTTTCACTTATTTGTATGTGTCTAATTACACATTCTATGAGTCAGGTACAAACTGCTTTTTGCATTTATTGTTACTTTCATTGTTTAGTGCTAGATTTGAAGCTACTTTCTCTTTCTTTTTTTTTCTTTGTTAAGTTAAATCATAATGATATTTTGCATTCCTATATCCCTGTTCTGTAATTGAGTACTTTACCTGTTAAACAATGTATGTAAATAAATAAATAGTCAACAAAAGTTCTCTTTAATTTAGAGAAGCATGCAGAGTGTCGAATGCGATTCTGGACATGCCATGTATTTTTATAGCTTTTTTTTTATTAGAAAAAACCCATAACAATAAAAATAACGATTACAAAAACATTCACATAATTCGCAACAAAAATAAGACCCCACGTAGCCACCAAAATACATTTTTAATATGCACGCCCATCGGTCCCTTTTCATATGGATCATAAAAATCACATAAGACCAGCACCTTAAAAAAACAACTGACGATCATGTATGGCGTTATTGAATCATATTGTTAAATTTATTGCAATGAAAAGAACAGTCAGAGCAGCATAAAACACAATGTATCTATATACCTAATAAACATGCCCTTTGTAGGGAGGTTTCTTAAATCCTTAGTGTAAATATACCGAGGGATTATCGAGCAAAAACCCTTTGTGGAAATATAATAGCTCGGTTTGTTGAACATTGTTAATAGATAGTTACATAATGGGATGTTTTTACAAGGTGTTATAAATAAGGGAGGATTTTTACTTATTATTTTTTTAGTGGAGCAGTGGTTTGATTTAAGTCGTCTGAAATAATAAAATGTAAAGCGAGGGGTGCTTCTTCTATGATTTTTCATGAGCAATTTAAAATTTTTTGACAACATTTGTTGAAGGAATTTATTACATAATTTTATTATCATTATAGTTATTTGTGTAGTAAATAAAACTAAAAGTGTTTTTTTCCATACTAGGTGTGAAAACGCACCTTGTGCGGAAAGAGACATTTTTCCTACGTTTTGCACATAAGATTTTTTTCTACTACATACAGTTTGGAAAAGAAATTTGAATTTTGTTATCTGTCGAGCCCGGATCGAAATATCATATGACGATAATATCAGGGACAGATCCAGGATAATGGTGTAAACATATGCACAAAAATGATAAACATGCCACATGTACACTTAATTTCAAAAAAACTGGTACAACTCTTGTAATCGAAAATCTTAATGCAACAATGCAAACTGAACATAAAAAATACAATAAAAAAATAAAATAAATGAACTTCAATTACGTAATACAGAATTAACTAATATTTTGTCATTGCTCCATTAGCGTCTAAAACTGCCTGAAGTTTTGCAGGCATGGACAAAATCAGATTTCTTGCAAGGTCAACTTCTTGCGACAAGTTCTCCCAAGCATCTTCAATTAGCCCTTCCAATTCTTGGGCATTATTTGGATGGTTATTTAATTTTCTTATATGTTTCACCATTAGTCCCCATACATTTTCAATTGGATTTAAATCCGGACTTTTAGATGGCCACGGTAACAACTCTAAGTTTTTATTAAGAAACCATTGCCTGACACGATGGGCCGTATGTATGGAGCAGTTGTCTTGTTGGAAAATAAAATTATTTTCCGGAAACACCTCAATTACTGACGGCAACATAATATTGTCTAATATTTCAATATATTTAATGGAATTGAGATGACCACCACTGTTCCAACACACACCTAACCCATTTAGGCTCATCCAAGCCCAGACATTGACTGAAAACCTTCCTGATATTTGTGGATCGAGAGTATATTTTTCGTCGTATCTAGTGGAAGGAGGCCTATATACGCGAACATGTCCATCGTCACAGGATTTAAAAACCTTTTCGTCAGAAAAGACAACTTATCCCCAGAAGTTTTCATCATTGATTATATAGTTGAGTGCAAGAATAATCCTACCCTGCTTCTTCTTCTGAAAGTTTGTATTTTTTAGCCGCTGAACAACTCTTCAAGTCGCTTTGTAGTTTTATTCTTCTGCAAGCAGTAGATACCGAAGCAGAAAAATTTGTCTCTGAAATTGCATTTACTGCAGTCTGAAAAGGGTTTTCTATTAGGTAATTTATAAGATTTTCATCTTCTTGATTATTGCTCTTTCTGGGCCTACCGGAACCAACTTTACGGGATACCGTTTGGTTGGTTTCCAATTGTTTTTTAACACTCATTATCGTGGTTTTACTCACATTGTATTAAGCAGCAAGTCTTATTATGGACCAACCATCTTCAATTTTAGAAACAATTCGAAATTTTTGAATATCTGTTAGATGTCGAACCATTTTTAATAATGACGCCACAGATTAACGTCAAAGTGACATTTGTAAGATTATTAATATCAATCAAAGAACGAATGATTTACATAGCTAAAAGAAAGTGTACCAGTTTTTATTGAAATCAAGTGTAGCAGATTAAAATAGGTGTATTTTAAGCGCTGTCTAGCCGCCTTCATATACGAAGCTGCATTCTTTACAAATAGCAAAACACGTCCTTGATTATTTTCATAGCTCTCGCCCCATACTGTTTTAAATCTGCTCATTTGTCTTGCAACTCAGAAACAATTTTTGTTTTAATTTTGTTGCACACCAGCGATATATATTTTTTCCATTATGTGGATTCCACAGGCACAGTAAGGTACTTTCCACTAATACAATTTTGCAAAAACTCTTTAAGTTAAGGGTTCTTTAATTTGTTCCACTAAATGTTATACGCCGCCATGATTTTAATTAAATCTAAATTAAATTGTTTTTATATTTCAGTAGCAATCGTATTCCACAAACGTGTTTTATGATTTTCAGTTGCAACATGCTATAAAATCTGTGTTTTCACTGTCCATGATTCAAATATTTCATCGAAGTTCTCTGCCATCATAGTTTAACTCCGGGAAGTCCTTTATCCATAGTTCTACAATAACTCTTTAAAGTGGAAGTGGAGGCGACATTTTCAAAACGTTCCTCGGCAATATTCTCCGATTTAAAAAGTATACATATTACACTCTCTGCGTTTACAGGTTGAGAACAAAAAATGAAACAAATATCTCATCTTAAATTCCATATGGATTTAATATATAAATTTACAGGCAATCCTGATTCTATTCTATTCTATTCTATTCTATTCTATTCTATTCTATTCTATTCTATTCTATTCTATTCTATTCTATTCTATTCTATTCTATTCTATTCTATTCTATTCTATTCTATTCTATTCTATTCTATTCTATTCTATTCTATTCTATTCTATTCTATTCTATTCTATTCTATTCTATTCTATTCTATTCTATTTAGTAGTATTTGTTTTCATTTTTTAATATTACTAACAGAAAAATTTTAACAGCGATTTATAGATATAAGTTGGATACCTGATGAAAACATTCCTAACTTGATTTTTATTTTCTGTATTTGTTTATTTCTAAATTGTTACTATTTTATTATTTAATGTAGAGATCGGGAGTTAACGACGACTTTTACTTACAAAGATATAATATTTATTATACCTACCTAATGAATAAAGCTGCAAATCGTTTCTGTGTATCATGGTCGTAGAGTACAGATGTACTTACTGTGGCCGGCATTCACCTTGACCGCGAAACTCTTTCTCCAGTCCAGTCTATTAATAGCTTTCGAGTTGTGTACACGTTAAGTCACTTGGGCGTATTGCATCTTGTTTTTGTGTTTTTATTTTATTTGTTGTACTGTTTTGTTGATATTAATTTAATAATAAAGCATGGCAGACGTACGCGGGGGTAGAAAACGGCCATTTGCTGACAAAGTGAATATATTCCTATGTGAATTCCCGGATTTATTCTATGATGATGCTAAAATAATTTGTATAGTGTGCGAGAAAGATTTGATGTGCTGGGATAATCGTGATTGTGGACTTCACGTAAATAGTGTACACCATAAATAAAAAAATAGCGTGCCTTCGACAACACAGTTTATGTTTGATTTACTATTAATGCTGATTGCCTGTGATGTTGCGCTGCACATACTCGATAAACAACCATTTCGAGAGTTCTGGAATAAATACAATGCCCAGGTGAAGTTACCAAGTCGCACAACGTTATGTAACTATCTACCAACTGTACACGTAAACATGGTAAATAAGATGAAATGTGAATTAAAAAATACACGGCTGTGGTTATCTGTTGATGAGACAACAGATTGTAAAAAAAATTCTATTTTAAATGTTATGGTACGAGTACTGGACCCTCTTAAACCAACAGTTCCACTGTTACTAGCTAGCAAAAGACTAAGTCAGTGTACTAGCAAAAAAATTACCAGGGTGGTGCTGGAGACGTTAGAAAAATTTGAACTGTCAAAAAAGTCAAGTGTTGATGTTGGTGACTGATGGCGCCGCACCGTGACAATGCGTTCGGTAGGCCGTTCTTTGCAAGAACAAGGTTGTACGTTTATACATGTTACGTGCAAAGTGCATGCTTTACATCTTGTGGCAGAAACTATTCGAAAAGATTTTCCAGAGGTGGATGCATTAATAGCAAATACTAAAAAAGGGTTTCTTAAATCTCCTAAACGTCTCCGTGCATTTCATTGCAAGTGTCCCGGTATTCCTGAACCACCATAACCGATTCTTACACGTTGGGGAACATGGTTGCAGGCAGCCTTTTTATTATGCTGAATATTTCCAACAAATAAAAGCTGTGATACTACAATTCAATCCAGATGAGGCTGTAGCTATTAAGGAAAGCTAGACAAAATTCGAAGATATTTCGTTGAAACAGCTTTAAAAAATATTGCGAAGAACTATAAACCATTACATGAAAGCATACAAAAATTAGAAAACAATGCGTTGTCGTTAGCGGAGTCTCTGTAAATAGTGGACGAAGTAAATATACTGCTACATGCTATAGGTGACGCAAAAATGAGCGCGTTAAAGAAAAGTTCGCAAATGTGTTAAATAAAGACACCGGTTTTACCAAATTAAGACAAATATGTGATGGTGCAGCCCCAGATCCGTTAAGTGCGTTCAAGACTATTTTACGTATGCGTGTATTACATCAGTAGATGTCGAACGGTCGTTTTCAAAATATAAGAATATATTTTCACCAAAGCGACAACCACTCAAGCTAGTTAAGAGGGTGAGTTTTACATACATTGTTATAAATTGTAACAGTTTATTGTTTCTCGTATTAGTTAATTTCGCGTACGCTGCTGTCCCAGGGAACATTTTTGACAGTCCTACTAATGAAATCACGTCATTTATCGCGACCTTCTGATCTTTATAAGTTAAAGAAATAATAATTTTTTGTACATGTGTACAATACCTAAAATAATTATTTCTTTTCATCTGCTTATTTGTTTACTTTGTTTTAGTAAGGACTGCGTTAAATAGTGGTTGACATGTAAAGAGAGTGGAATCGTCTTATAAGGTATGATAAATTTTCACGTACCATCCATTTTCAGACGCAACACTTTTTTTATTCTATTTGCCAACGCCTAGAACAAATGTACTAAGTTTCTCTCCTTTACATGTAATTTGTCCGAATTATCAAACTATAATGTAATTTGATATCATTCAATGTAATATTTGTGATATCAGAAATAAGATTCATAATATCATGTCATTTAACTAATCTATATTCTCATATTGTATTGTATTTCATTTAATGTAATTATTATTGTTTTTTTTTTCCCTGTCCTGTAAATGGCTTCACCTGTTGGTAGGTGTATGAATAAAATAAAATAAAATAAGGACATCAAAAGTTAAAATAATTGACTAAAATTTATACTTCTTTATTTTGGATTAAAATACGCGATAATTCCTATTGCGAGTACATCTGTCCCTGAAATTTAATATTCGGATCCGGACTCTAGATCTGACATTTTGATGTTTTGGCAAATTTTTGTGTTAAATTAGATTTAGAATAATTCTCAGTTTAAAAGTTTGCTCAGATATATTCGAGTAAGGTCGATTGCTACAATAGTTGTCCGAGGATAACGGATATCTACAGATATATCGTTGATATATCAAGTATCAAGACTAAATGAAGAAGTTTTGCAGAAAAAATTGAGATAGAAATTAGCTAAAAAAAGTTGGAAAAATTGTGAGCTCCAAGATTATTTCTTTAACGATTTGTAAAATATTTGCCAAACATTTTTTTTCAGAATCAGGTGGAAAATTTAACGACATGTTTCAAGTTTCATAAAAAAATATTGATTTTTTACAGTTGCACCTTTTTGAAATTTGCGCAGTGAAAAATGAATCTAAAATTACATTTCAGAACGGTTAACTTTATAGAAAAGTAATATTTTTTGATGAAATTTGAAATCTGTCTTTATATTTTCCAGTTGATTCTGGAAAAAAATATTTCGCAAATATTTTACAAATCGTTTAAAAAATAACCTTGGAGGATCACAATTTTTCCAACTTTTTTCGCAAATTTCAATCGCAATTTTTTTTCTGCAAAACATCTTCAGTCTTGATAATTACGCCATAAAGTATCGCCTGAGACCCATGCTCCAATACTAAGGTATAACATAGCCTAAATTTCATCAGCCATCACTGGATTACATACACGTGTTTGCTATCCCCACAACACCTATACTCGTAGAATCGTTGATTGAAAGTCCAGGTAACACTTACTCACTACTTTATTTACTAATTAATAATTAACAACAATAGATTAATGACTGTTTTAACTATAATCACACTTGAACACTTATAAGTCTCTTTCTTATTTCTTCTTTACTCGTTCACCTTCAGCGTAAGACTGAGTCTCAGCCCACCGTGCGTCTTATTTATATATCCATTCACAGGGTCTAGAACATTCCAGAATATTCCCGGCCGTTCTCGTGCAATTCCAGTCTCATCTAACCAGTCTACACAGCCCAGTGGCAAACAATATTGTATTGTGCCTGTTTTGTTCGCAGTATTCATCTGGTCCCAGTGTAAGTTGTTCTGACAAGTTCATACAAGATTGCAGCTTTCAGGGGATGAATGATTTGACCTCAAAAAGAAAGGTTAATTTGTAAAATATAACGATGCCCTTGAACAGTAACTATTACACATTTTCAAATTTCGGTTATTACAAAATTCCCTAACTAACTAACCACGCTTTTGTGAAAATTTATAATTTATCCAATAATAATGGATCTTGGCATATCACCATTGACTATAAAATTAGCATTATATTTTAGTCGGCATTCTCGTTTACAATATTAACGAAATTACAACAAACATCAATTTCTAAATCCTTAAAATAAAGATATTAATAAAAGAACCATATAAATTAATACATAAAAACTTAAACTGTTTCAATATACTTTAGCTAAATTACTTACATCAGTAAATTTATAAGTCCCCATGCATAAAACAACAATGCCTCGTAAAATATGCCGCCGCCCATTACGTTAAGAACAAAACTGCATATTGCATCGCAAATCTGATATTTCCTCGCAAAATATGTCACGTAGACCCGGAATAAATATCCAAATATAGAATATCTTTAGGCTTAGTGCTACTTGAGGCGTCATGGTTACCTTGGTAACGTTTTGAGGGCGCACGGCACTCTTGACGGAGGTGTTGAAGTATGTGACGTCATTTACTCCTTCGGTGACGGCGGCGGCCCAGCTTCACACTTACGAATTATAGAATTACCACCACCTCCATGATGGAACTGGGGAGAATGCAACTAAAGCGACCTGTCCTTTTTGTATCCTGTAATTTTTAATGCCTGAAATTAGTTTTGTTAATTATGAATTGTAAATTTTCAGAAAAATTATTAACTTTGTATATTGTATGTATTTTATTTAAGTATATTTTATTTTGTCGCGCGATGATGCGGATGAGGATAACAATATTTCAATATTTAAGTTCAATGAAAGAGTAACTCTAGCAAGCCAAACTTCGCCTTTGTTCGAAAGCAACAGAAAGGATATTTTTTTATTTGTTTATGGATATCAATTATCAATTTAATACCTTTGAAAATATATCGACACTACGTATTGGCTACACAGGGTCTTCAATGATATACGGGTGCCCAATTTTCGTTACCCATCATTAGTATCTCGCTTATCTTTAGAGATAAGCTTAAATGGAAGTTAAGTAAGTTTATAGTCATAATATGTTTCAAGAAAATTTAGTCTACTATTGATAGTTTTGTAAATGTTTAAAAAAATGTGAAAACTTGTATATCTGCGACATTTTAATGGATACTTGTTGCAGTCTATATGTTGCCCACCTGGCCTAGTTCTCCAAATATATATGAAGAGGGGGTAAGTCCAGGAGAATTTCCATTGCAGCTTACAGTGTAGTACTAATTGCCCCCCTTACGGTAAAGCATGCTAATATCTGTAATCCAGAGAGTTTGGCTTTGGTCGTCCGTTGTGATCCTTTTGGCCATCAAATGATGGATCCGTATGTTATCATTGGTCTGAGTACAGTGATATAGATCCAGTAAATTTGTTGTGGACCCATGCCCCAGAATTTACCACAAACATGACGACATGTCCATAAAGACTCTTTTGCTTTATGGATTACCTTTTCCAGGTGGGAGTTCCAATTAAGTAATTTATCCAGAGTGATTCCTAGATATTTCACCCCCTCCGCAAATGGAATAGTGTCACACTTAAGTCCTCCAGCTTCCTTTTCCGGATGAATGGTACTATTACTGTTTTTTGAGTGATCATTGACATCTGTTTTCTGTCACACCAGTTACCCACTACTTCCGGTGTCTCTTGGGGGTATTAGATATGACTCTTTCAGAGTTTCCTCTGAATAGTATAACTAGATCATCTGCATATGCTAGAACGTCAATCTCCCACAGTGAGAGAATAGTAAGTCGCCCACAAGAACTGACCACAAAATGAGAGAATGATCCCCACCCTGCGGGCATCCTCTTGTGGCCCTAAAGCTGACTGTTTCTCACTGTAGAGACGTTGTTATAGTTCTGTTTAATAACATAGCACGATTCCAGTCTCCTATAGTCGGCTCAATTGCTCTGGCGGCCACTGCTGCATATAAGGAGTCGGACAGTGCATTGTTAACTGCTCCCTGAATGTCGAGAAATGCTTCCACTACAATTTCCTTCATTTGAAGGGACTGGGTGATTCAGTTGATTTTGTTGATTTTCCTGTCTGATAGGCATACTGATGGGTATTGAGGGGGTAATGGTTCAGGATGTTCCTAATATATCCATCCAGCACCTTTTCTAGGCGTTTCAACAGAAAATATGTCAGGCTAATTGTTTAATTGGTCTAAGCGATTTATGGCTTGGGTCTTTATTACCCATTTTTGATTTGAATAGCTGGAAGAATTTGATGGCCGATTTAATTGCCGATAGTGTGATAACTGCTTCGATAACACATAGAAACAATCATCACCTGACTGTTATATATAAACTGAAATTCACTATCTTTATTGGACATTTTAAATAATGTAGAAAACAAACAAAATATTAGAAAGTAAACTGTTATATTGTGCATTATTTATTCTTTCGTTCAATAAATTAATAATAGAGTTTATCTACATATTCGTTATTTACATTGCTTGGGTTATTATTAAGTAAAGTTAAAAACTAAACATGTACTTTTTTTAATAATAATCGACCACTGGAAACTTCTAATCAAAAAATCAATCGTAACAAGAACTATGTAAAAGTTTTCACCGTAGCTGGAAAATGTAAAGACACTACTCTTAATGAAAAAGCTCCATCTACTGAAAACGCCATGCAGTGGTATACCACAAGGTTCTGTACGTAGTCCACTTCTACTTTTAATCTACATATTTAAATATAAATTATTTATATACGGCTTGCAGTTCTCCTCAATTACATTTATCTTTATTTGTTAATGATGTAAGTATAGTTTTCAGTAATAAAAATTTTGAAAATCTAATATGCTCGTTCAAGAACGTACGAATAAAATTACTGAATTAATTTAATACTAACAAATTATTGCTTAATAAGGGCATCATAACATTTCAAACTCCAACATAAAGAAATATAACTAGAACTACCCATGACGTTATCAGTCCTACAAAGCATACATAATTATTGGTAATTTTGATGAGAAACAAGACTGAATTATTAATGAATTAATTATTAAACTTTTAAGCACTTACGGTACATAATTTTAAAAATTGAAAACAATGATGCATGTAAGAATATTAATCAATTCATGTATCAATTTGGAATAGAGACAAAATAAAACAACACCTTGCCAAAGACAAATACAACACAGGACTTATGGAAAAATATAAAGAATTTAGAAACAAAATTAACCACCTAGTAAAAAATTTAAAAAAAAATAATATTATTACAACAAAATTATGGAAAACAAAAAAAGATGTAAAAAATGTATGGGGCACAGTAAAAGATTGTTTAAATGAATATAAAGGCAACAACAAACATCCACATTTACAACTCAACAATTATCTATTTTTAAATTCTGTTTCAGAGATGGAAATAATGAAAAATATAATGAAATTAAAAAATAACAGCGCATCTGGACATGTCGGTATTTCTAGTAAATTACTTAAAGCAATAAAATCGGAAATTGTGAAGCCATTATGTTGTTAATTTGAGTTTTGTGAAAGGAAAGTTTCCAACTGTATTAAATATTTCGGTTGTAACACTAATTTACAAAAATGGTGACAGGACTATAGTAAGTAACTATCGACCGATTTCCGTAATCAGTAATATTGCGAAAATTTTTGAAAAGTGTATAAAAGCAAATCTCACTAACCACTTGCATTATAATAAAATACTATCTAGCAACCAATACGGATTTAGAGAAAACATTAGTGTTGAGGATGCAATATTTGCGGTTACAAAAATGTTATATAACTCTATGGATAATGGTAAGAAACAGATTGCTTTATTTTTAGATTTAGCCAAGGCATTTGATACGGTGTCCCACAATATATTAAGTAACAAATTAGAAGATTATGGAATACGGGGAATCCCAAACAACTTTTTAGGAAGTTATCTGGTAGATCGAGAACAGTGTGTCAAAATCAGTGAAGCAAAAAGTTCTTTCAAGAACACATAACATAACATAAAACAAAATTCATGTGTTTCAGTCTCAATGACAAGTATATTCCACAAATTAATACTCTAAACCTACTTACTTAATCGACTGTTAGTGTATGGAAGAAATTCAATCTACAAAAAGTATCAAATATTTGGGAATAATTATTGACCAAAATGGAGCAAACACATTGAATCCCTTAACAAAAAAAATTAGAAAACTTATATGGAAATTTTACCATCTACGAACCGTTATTCCTCGCACAATTCTTAAGATACTATATCATGCCTCATCAATCCTTAGATATGGTATTTCGATATGGGGTGGTGCGTATCCCACAAATCTAGAACCTTTAAGAATAACCCAAAAATATCTCATCAAGTTTATATTACAGAAAAGCCGCCAATATGCAACTGAGGCACTCTTTCGGGATTTTAGTGTACTGAAATTGATTTGCTATACAGGGTGGGGCAATAGTGCGTCGGACCTCGATATCTTGAGTTCTACCATAGCTAGAAATTTTTTAAAAAAATTGCAAGTAAACTAGATTAAAAAGTATATAATCGGAAATTATTTTCGAACATACAGGGCGAGCCAAGACGAAATTACAGGACCAAGTGCCTTTTTTTTAAATTGAATGCTATGTATATCAGTACATTTTTTGAAGCCCCTTTCTAGGCTCTATTCATTCCTCTATTATTATTGGCTATCTCCCAACCACTTTGATGTAATGAATTTTTTTGTTGAAATAATGCCATCTGCAGATGGATATTAAAAAAAATCACCACAGTCACAATTATGGGTTTTAAGAAAAACTTATGTGAATACCAGTTACAAGACATCTAATTAATATTTTTGAATCATTTTCATTTCCTAAAAATATACAGGGTGGCCAAAAATTAGTATTTAATTAAGAACTTTTTAAATTGAATTTTCTCAATTTTTTTCAAATGTAACACCCTGTATATCTTTCAACGATGTGATGTAAAAATGAAAGACGAACATTTTTTGTAAGTACTTCCCTATGGCTAATTGCAACCATTTTCGTTTTATAAATAAATAAGTGTTTATTTTTCAATTAAGAACTATTTAATTTGAATTTTCTCAATTTTTTTCAAATGAAACACTCTGTATATTTTTCGAAGATGTGATGTAGAAATGAAAAACGAAAATTTTTTGTAAGTACTTCCCTATGGTTAATTGCAACCATTTTCGTTTTATAAATAAATAAGTGTCAAATTCAAGAATAAACTTAAAAAAAGAGGTTCCTCAAATAATTCATTAGAAAAATTTATAATAGGTGTTCGACGTGTTGCCCATTTTGATTGACACACGTCTTATGTAATTTTGAAATGAGGCCATTTAGTGGGACCATTTCCATTGAAATGAGTAAATAGTATTTAACCAGTCCTTCACTATAATGTTTTTTTGTACATGTTTTTGCTGTTTTCGTTATTCGACAAGCAATAAAACCTCAGTTTGGTATAAATTGTCGTGTACAAAGGAGCATTTATCACACTTATCAGTCGTTAGTTACAATTTGTATTGAATTTAAAATATTTGGAATTTTACAATATGAATTTTAATAAAACGGAACTTGTAGACATGACTTTTGTTTTGGGCGAGTTAGACAGAAATTGTTTACTTGTCGATAGAATTTATCACCAACGTTATCCTGAAAGAAGGCTTCCTGATGTTAGCAGCTTCCAAAACCTTCTCGACAGATTTCTGGAAACTGGAAATGTCGAATATAAAAAAAGTGACAGAATAAAACGTGTTGTGAACTAAGAAAATGAGTTTTCTGTGGTGCTGGCAACGGTTGAGAATCCCCATGTTAGTCAAAGAGAAGTGACCTCATTAGTAGGAATAAGTAGATGGTCTGTGGGTTAGAAACAAATAAGTTGCATGCATATCATATTCAAATGCACCAGGAATTATCTGATGACGATTTTCAAAAGTGCCTACAATTTTGTAATTGGGCCAGAGGTAAAATACAAGTTGATGTCAACTTCTTCAATAATGTTTTATTCACTGATGAGGCAACTTTTCATAAAAATGGAATTGCTAATAGGCACAATTTCCATTATTATGCTTCAGAAAATCCTCACTTTTGTATGCAAGTTGATAACCAACACAGATGGTCTATAAATGTTTGGGGAGGAATTATTGTAGAACATGTAATAGGGCCACATTTCTTTGATGGTACATTGACTGGAGCTATTTATCTTCATTTTTTGGAAAACTATCTGGATTGGAAGAAATGGACCCACTAAATGGCCTGCTAGATCCCCAGATCTTACAAAAATGGATTTCTTTTTATGGGGATACGTGAAGGAAATTGTTTATAGAGACACACCAACAACAGTACAAAATATGAAGGAAAGAATAATAACTGCCTTTAGATCTATCACACCGGCAGTTTTAGGAACAGTGGGAACCTCATTTCAAAAGCGTATAGAGATGTGTGTCAATCAAAATGGCCAACATGTGGAACATTTATTATAATTTTTTCTACTGAGTTATTTGAAGAAACCTCTTTTTTTTAAGTTTATTTTTGAATGTTGTAATTATTGCTTAATAAAACGAAAATGGTTGCAATTAGCCATAAGGAAGTACTTACAAAAAATGTTCGTTTTTCATTTCTACATCACATCGTTGAAAAATATACAGGGTGTTCCATTTGAAAAAAATTGAGAAAATTCAATTTAAAAAGTTCTTAATTGAATACTAATTCTTGGCACCCTGTACATTTTTAGGAAATGAAAATGATTCAAAAATATTAATTAGATGTCTCGTAACTGATATTCACATAAATTTCTCTTAAAACCCATAATTGTGACTGTGGTGATTTTTTTAATATCCATCTGCAGATAGCATTATTTCAACAAAAAAAAACATTACATCAAAGTGGTTGGGAGATAGCCAATAATAATATAGGAATGAATAGAGCCTAGAAGAGGCTTCAAAAAATGTACTGATATACATAGCATTCCATTTAAAAAAAAGGCACTTGGTCCTGTAATTTTGTCATGGCTTCGAAAATAACTTCCAATTATAGACTTTCTTATCTACTTTACTTGCAATTTTTTAAAAAGTTTCTAGCTATCGTGGAACTCGAGATATCGAGGTCCGACGCATTATTGCCCCATCCTGTATATAAAATCTGTACTTGCATTCACCTTCAAACATAAATCTCTACTAAATACTAATATTGAAAATGGATTTAATACAAGACACAAAATAAATATCAATATTAACATCCCTCAATATATACATTCAACAACACCGTTTTGTTGCTTATTATGGTCCAAAGTTCTATAACCTCTTACCATTGAACTTCAAGTAAATTAATAATATAGGACTCTTCTCTAAGAAAACAACAAAATATATAAGAGAAAATGCACCCAACTTTATACAAATTTTATTCATATAAATTTTTATACTTTTAGTTAGATATATTTACTTTAATAAGAATGTTTGAAATGCTGCTCTATATATCACTGTTAAATATCATTGTTAAATATCGCTAAATTCTGTACTAACAAATGGAATAAATAAAACAATGTACTCATACAGGTCCTATAGGCTTAGGAGTAGATTGAAATATTTCATTGTAAAAGTTTATGTATATTCGAAATGTGATAATAAATTTGAATTTGAATTTGAATTTGCTTTCGTCTCGAATCTATTCGTGAAGAAACTGGCAATGAATTGTGACAAAGAGTTACCCATTGCTGTTCCTTCATGTTGTTCGAAGAAATTATCGTTGAAATGAAAACAATTTTGTTTCATGCAAAGTTTAATGAGTTCATGATATTCTTTTACTACATCTTGACTGAGATTGTTTAACTCGAGTAGATCCTTAAGGTAGACCAAGGTCTGTGGCATCGGAACACTTGGAAGTAGTGAACAAATGTCAAAGGAGATAAAAATTTCACCTTCTTGCAACTGAATATTTTTCACCTTATTAATGAAATCATTGGAATTAATCACAGAGAAACTAGGTGGTGCAATAGGTAAATTTTCGAACTTTTCTGTTATCCGATTTGATAGGTGGTAAGTCGGCGATCCGATTGCTGAAACAATAGGACGTACCGACTTTCCTGGTTTATGTATCTTAGACAAGCAGTACAATCTAGCTACACTTGGGTTAGATACATGTAACCTCCTATTTAAAGCTGGAGTAATAAGGTTGTTGCAGGATTTAAGTGCATTTCCTACTTCAGTAATCATTTTTGGTAATGGATTTCTATCAAGTTTTTTATAAGGACCATTACTAATCAGATTGTATACCCTTTCATAATAGTCCTCTTTATCTAAAATAACAACATTATTGCCCTTATCAACTTTTAAATAAAAACAATCTTTTTCACGCAATCGTTTAATATTCGTTTGTAGATTTTGGCTTTCTATTTACTTCAGTGACAATATTTGTCGAGATTTGATTTCTGCAAGCTTCTCTGACAAATCCTTTAGAGGAATCAGAAAGGTATTGAAATGAACTTTCAACACTTGCAACAATCTCATTTAAAATGCGCTCAGAGGCAGGTAAAGGTAATACTTTACCATATAATCAAAACTATGTTATTTTATATGGTTGGGAACTAGGTTATTATTCAGGTAAATTTGCAGTTAGGTGGACGAGCAGATGATCTGACATCTAAACTTCGTCGTTTTAAACAGACCCTGCTTGTTTAATAAAGACATTATTATTATTAATATTATTATTATTTTTGTTTTTAAACATTTTGACGAGTATACCTTCTGTGATTCTCAGAAAATAAAATTCTATTTCCATTTCATTCATGTCCAGATCGAAAATCTAGGCGAGGTCTGCTCCCAACATTATGTACACGAGGAGATAAACATATTCTTTCTAATCATTAAAATGGGTCACACACGTCATTCCACACGTACTGCTACCGACTCGACTAAATATACCGCCTCCATTCATACAAAAATCCCTTTTTGTTTCCCGAAACCAAATCGCACATAATCGAGTTGTCGGTCTTTTTTAAAACAATCTCGACCTCGTTATACCCATAGAAAGAGAAAATTTCCCTAACACATTCCCTGATTTATATGATATCTCCACGGCATCTGAATGGAATAAAATAAAATTGGGAATATTCCAGGATGCAAGTCAATTTATTCCCGAATTTAGCATTCCGAATGGCGCGTTTGAATTAATACGTGCGAAATGCGGCGGCAGGTTTTTTCGACAGGCCGCCGCCAGAAAAGATTTAGTTTGGAGTGGCCGGAATCCGGCCCTTAGGGTGTCCTTGTTTAAGGGTGGTTACAGTATAAGCCAAAGCTAAGTGCCGAGCCAGCTGACGCCCGTTCAAATCAACCCCTTGTAGCTCGGACCGGTATTAAAAGTAAGCGGACAACACTACTGCACTGCTCTGAGAAGGAGGAAACGTTGTTTATTGCAGTTGCTTCTTACTTCTCGGTATTAATTTCTAGCTGTGACTTTTATTCGAATGAAAAATGCCATTAATTGTAAGGTTTTCTTTATTAAAATTGAAAGTTAAATGTCTTTTAGGTATCTTGTGAAGATAAATAATTGAAATGTGTTTTAAGTTACAGTTAGAATAATAATTAAATGTTCTACTTTCTTTTGTTTAAACCTGTTTATTTAAAAGTGTTTTTATACAGGGTGTCACTGAAAGCTCGCTACAGACAGCCACCACATAATTCAGAGGCCAAAATAATACCATTAAACCCAACTTACCTCTGACCAAAAGTGATTTATTCAGTCGCTATCGAAGGTTAAAATTTTTAAGAAGACTAACAGGCCAACATTTTTCAAACCCTGAGACTAGACTACACTCTTTCGAAGGTTTTTGGTGCACTGAATCCAAATTCGACCTCAGAATTGCTCCATCATATCAGGTTTACAAAATATCTTAACCTAAAACTTCAAAAAATACAGTTTTTTCTCCACAAAACTCGTTGCGGCATATGAAAATACTACTCTTCCCCTTCAAAATGCATTTTGAATTTTTCAGATATTTTATTTCTTCTCGAAGAAATCGTCCGTTGAAATTAATTAGTTTGGCGTTTTCGTTACAACTATACAAAAAAAAAAAGTTGATCCGGCAGGCGACAGTAGTTATATTATTGTTAGGACGCTGAATCTAAATTCGTTGTCGGTTTAACCCGACCAGGTCGTGGTTTGTCCCTAACCTCAAAATGGCGGATCCGATATGGCGGGTCGGAAGTTTAAATTATTATAAAACTCGATATTTGTTATATTTTTCCCTCAAGTAACTTTGATAAGTTTCTTTATATGAACGATCGCATATTACCACTCTCAGTAAAACCCAGAGTCACGAAACGAAGACGTGGCGGTGTGGCGATGTTGACTCCATTTTTATTTTTATGATTTTTTTTTACGATTTTTCTTCTATACATTTTTTTCTTACTCTAGAACTAATTAGAAAATAATTACTATGTTTTCTAATGAAAACGTTCACGCTTCATTTCAAATGATCGTTGGAGAGACTTACGTTTATGACTGGTTTTTTCAATGACCAGCAATAGTCACCCATCATTCTTTTATCCCACCTACCTTGATAATGTCGTTTTTCTTCTTTGAAGTCCTGATGAAAATGTTCAAAGTAGACCTTGAAAATTGATCTCAAGGTCAAGCTTAAGGTCACCATTATTTAATCCCTTGAATACCTAGCAACTCTTGCCTGAAATATTTTTCGCTATATTCCATAGTTCTCGAAATATTTGCCTAGAATAATTAGAACGGACTAGAAATGCTGTGGTGGCCTCTACAAAAGAACGGAGCATTATCGAGAAAAAATTTTGCGAAGAAAAGGTGTATTTTTGCTAGAGAAACATGATGCCGTTAAAAAAATATACGAGTTCCCGTTTAAAAAATCAAAGTTGACCTTGAAATGACTTTGAAAATGATCTTCCAAGGTCATCACAATTATATTATTCTATTGCCCTTTCAAAATCCTTCAATTTTTGCCTGAAACTTTTTTTACTAAAAGTTGACATAAAAAAATTAAGTTTCCGGGTACAGTAAAATGGGACACCATAATGATAGCCAATAAACAATGTTGCTACTGGAAAGGTGATTTCACCGAGAAGAAATAAGGTATCTGAAAAATTCAAAATGCATTTTGATAGGGGAAGAGTAGTATTTTTATATAAGGCTGGGAATTTTCCAGATTTTAGTATTCGAATATTAGTTCGAAAAATATTCGAATATTCGAACTAATCGGATATTCGAATAATTCGAATATTCGAATACTCGAATATACCGAATTATTCGAATGGGTATCCGAATAATCCGGAAAATCAAATATTCATTATTAATAGGTATAGCACTAAATACTAGTGAATAATGAATACCCTATCTGAGTATTTGGTTGGATAGACCACAATAATAGTCGTGACGTAATCCACTAAGCAGGCGATTTGATTTGCTTTCTATACCCACAATAGGGTATGTCTCCTGTACATATGCTTTAAGGGTCAGAATTATTTAGTTAGTATTTTATTTTAAGATTGAGGCGCTATTGTTCATATTTAACTATTGAAGCTTAAATAAAACGAAAACAGTGCTAGTTTATTATACTTCTGTATCATAACTGTTTTTCCTTTTCGAAAAAAATAAAAGTGCTCTAAAATTAGAATGTTTTTAAAAAAGACGCAGATTGTGAAGGTAAAACAAATACATGAAAAGTCAATAGTTAAATATTTACAGGTTTTCTAAAATTTAAAATTTAATTTTAACCCCTGCCTTAGTACAGTAAAAATAAGGTCCAGGGAGAAAGAGATGGAATAGTTTGATTGGGAGTAAAACGTGCCACTAATGTGGTCTATTTATGTATTTGGATTTTAGAATAGGTACCTACCTATATCTACTATCTATCTACTTTGGTTTGATGAATACTGCATACCTATTCGTACATAATTTAATAATATATTTTAATATTCAAATTTACTCAAATATAATCAAATATCGGAATACTCGAATATGTTCGAGTATTCGAGTATTCGAATATTTCGAATATTCGAATAATTTCCCAATAGAATAATTCGTATTCGAATACTCGAATATTCGAATACTCGAATATTCGAATACTCGAATTATTCGTATTCGATTCCCAACCTTATTTTTATATGCCCAACGAGTTTTGTGGAGAAAAATTAACTCGCAGAGTAATATAATACTGAATATAGCGAAAAACCGTGTTTTTGGCATTTTTAGATTAGGATATCTCGAAAACCTGATATGATGGAGCAATTCTGAGGTCGGATTCGGATTCAGCGCACCAAAAACGAGAATGTATACTTTGGTCTTAGGGTCTGGAGTTTTGTCCAATTTTGTCGGTCTGTGATTATTTTTTTAAACGAGGATATTTTCAGCTATTGCCATTAAATTTGAGTTGTTTATTTGTGGCAATACACATTTTTTTAAATTTACAAATAGTACCAAAAATAATACCTAAACAACGTAGCATAGTCGTAATCCTCTTACATTATTTAATTAAAGTAAATTCTTCTTGAATTTTCTAAGGCTTTTGACCATGGCCAAACCATGATCTAAACTTTCTTTTTATGGTTTTGATGAAATATCAGTTGATTTTTTAAATATTTTTTAACGGAGAGATTCCAGACTGTATTACTGAATCAAGAGCGATCAAATATGTACCCAATTACGTCAGGTGTGCCGCAAGTATCAGTTCTGGGTCCTGTATTGTTCCTTATTTATACAACTGATATTTTTTAGCATATTACTCATTGCAAAATTCAATCCTATACAGACGACACTCAGTTACTCTATAGTTTCCATCCTGAAGACAGTAGACTTACTTGTGACTTAATTAATTCCGATTTAAACCCCATTTTTAATTATGCTAACAAAATAATCTAAAACTTAATGCATCTAAGAGAGCTGTTTTGTGCTTGTATTCCAGCAAAATAAGAGAATATACAAAAGCAAACCAAAATGTGGTTGTGAATGGTCAACAGTTGCCTGCTGTTGATCAAGCTAGAAATCTAGGGCTAATCTTAAACAGTAGGATATGATATCAAGAGTATGTTGCTACCTTGTTAAGAGAAGCTTATTTTGCACTTAAAATATTGTTACGTATTTGCAATCTCCACAAACACCGTAGATTCGTTGATTGAAAGTCGAGGTAACAGTTATTCACTACTTTCTTAACTAATTAATAATTAACAAAAGATTAATGACTGTCTTAATTATAAACACAACTTTACTCGACTTTCAACTTAAGACTGACTCGGCCCACCGTTCGCCTTATTTATACATCCATTCATGCGGTCTAGAATATTCAGGAACATTCCCAGCCGTTCTCGTACAATTCTAGTTACATCTATTAAGTATACACATTCCAGTGGCGTAACACTGTGCCCTCCTTAAGACTAAATATCCCGATCAGGCAACCCACTGTTCCTTGCATACTTGGCTAGTCTTTTTATATGCACCACCTTCATTTTTGATTTTGGACTTTGCTGAATTCGTTTACTCTGATGACGACAATGTATGGCCCTTCCCAAGAAAGGGGAAGCTTCGGAGACCTACCTTCATCTCGTTCTAGGTTATATAGCCAAACCAACTCTCCCGGCTGGTACCCTCCAGAATTAACGTTAAGATCATAACGAGCCTTCATTTGGTCACTTGCTATTGCAATTCGCTTAAAAGGATCTCTGGGGTTATACTGCTTCATTGAGCCCTTACTTCTTATCTGTGGCCTCATTCCTGAAGCGCAAACTTCACATTGGCGGAACCAAGCCTCCACACCTTGACGACTGTTTACCCAGTAGAAATTTTCTCTTACTTTTGTCAGGGTTTTGTTGATGCCATAATGTTCGCCAGACGTTCCATTATGCATTTGCTGAAGTACTTTCTTGTTCTTCAATTAGTTTTCTCTGTTCATATTCTCTTCCTGTCGTATTTTCTCTTGTTCTTATTTTCCTGTTTTCGTATTCTTGCTAGTTCTTTTTTTTCTTCTCTTCGTATTCGTTCTTGATCTTCCATAATTTTCCTTTGTTCATATTTCTCTTCCTGTCGCAGTTTTTCTTGATCTTCCATAATTTTTCTCTGTTCGTCTTTTTCTTCCTGGCGTTTTCTTTTTTGATAATTCATCCGTTCCAACAACGCTGCTAGCAAGTCCTGTGTTTGTTTCTCCGCCATACTTCTTGTTATTGGCATTAATTCACGTTATGTAAATCAGTTCAAAATAAAGTTAACTACACTATAATATCCATAAAGTGTATCTATCACGTCTATTTTAATAATGCAATGTTCCAAAAAAAGTCTTATTTAGGGTCTATACTACTTTTGTGTTGACAAAATTCACTTATCTTCACTAATTGTGCAATGGAATGTTCTAGAACGTTCACGAAATGTCACTATTAAGTCTTGTTTTGAGTTTATAACACATTCCCGTTAACACAGTTCACGTATCTTCTGTGGTTTCCAAATCTAGAAATTTCACGAAAAGTCACTTAGGTCTTATTTTTAAGTATATAACACGTTATTGTTAGCGGCACTCGCGTATCTGCGGCGGTTTCTGAATCGAATGTCCTGGAAACTTCTCGAAAATCCACCTATTCAGTCCACAAATAGTCCTCCAAATACTGTTCAGTAGCTTAATTCTCCGTGATACCACTAATTTTTGAATAGAACACTGTAGAACATTTTCGAATATTCCAGAAATTTCTCTTCCAATCCACTTCCGACACCAAATTGTTACGTATTTGCAATCCCCAAAAACACCTATACCTGTAGATTCGTTGATTGAAAGTCCAAGTACCACTTACTCACTACTTTATTAACTAATTAAAAATTAACAACAATAGATTTATGATTGTCACAATTAAACACATAAGTCTCTTCTTATTTCTTCTTTACTCGTTCATTTTCAACTTGAGACTGACTTGGCCCATTGTTCGCCTTATTTATACATCCATTTACGAAGTCTAGAATATTTCGGAACACTCTCGGCCGTTCTCGTACAATTCTAGTTCCATTTATTCAGTCTACACAGTCCAGTGGCGTAACAATATTATATTGTATATAAGTATTGTGAATTTTAAAATGAAGAAAAATTTTTTATGAAAGTTTTGTGCTATTTTAACTTATTGTAATATATTATATTTCTTCTGTTTAGATAAGCTCACAGAATATCGCTTACAAAAAATGCAAAAGAGCTGTTGTAGATTCGTATTCAGATTAAAAATATATAGTCATGTATCTTCTAGAATAAATAATCTAAAATGGCTCAGACTTGAAAATTTATACAAATACAATTTATCATCAGTGTTTGTGCACAATCTGCTCCTAATGAGTTCACCTCCCTATATTTACGAAAAATTTTGTTTTAGGCCGGATTTTCAAAACATGAATTTAAGATATGACCATAATCTAATAATTCCTAAATATTCAACATTTCTATATCGTCGCTCGTTTATATACAATGCAATTTTGACGTACAAAACATTGATGATCAATTTAACCAAACATCTATAAATAAATTTCGTAACACGGTAAAACCACATTTTTCACTTTTCAATAATTTATATAATATGCATCAGTTTGCTTTGTTATTATGTTTCATATGCTACATTATTATTTATTTCTATTAATCAATTACTTAAATTTTTTCTTTATTTCTAAATTTCTATTAAATTAAGTTTTTGTTTTCAAATGTATACATCGTTAGTTACTGGTTGTTAGTCTTGTCATTATTATCAAATAAAAGAAATACATGTATATACATATATATTTACAATGTTAAATTGGGTAGCATTAAGCTAAACTTCGCCTTAGTTTTAGGAATTCTTGTATGTATACTTGTTATTTCTGAATAGACATTTTATTATTATTATTATTATTATAAATAAAATTGCTACACACACTTCCTGAGGATTTATAAATTTGCATTATATAAAGAGAAGTGATTAAAGTTTAATTATGATTACCCATTAGTAAAAGATTTTTACCAAATACTTCTTGAGGCCGTCGTGTAAGCCATTCGCAGACCGGTTTCTGGTTGCTGCCTTAACTAGAAAAATATTTGTATCATTACCAGTTATTTAAATTTCTGCTTCTTATTTCAGTGGCGCAAGTATTAAAATATTCATTCGTCCTTATACAGGATGTTAGAAGTATGAATGCCATCATTTTAACAGGTAATATATTCAGTGGTGGATTTTGGTTATATCATATCTGAATATTGGAGCATGGAACTCAAGCAATATTTTAAGACACGACTATCAGTACTGAAAGAAGAAGTTTTGCAGAAAAAAAAAATGAAAAAAAAAAGTTACAAAACTGTGCTGCCACCACAAATTACTTCTTTTTTTGGATTTTATATAAGTTATGACAATTTGACATTTACACAATGAAGAACTTAAATTTCAAAATGTCATAACTTCACAATAAATCAAAATTTCCGAAAACCAAAAAAAACTTGGTGATAAATTTTCCTTCTGATTACGAAAAAAAAAATAGTTTGCAAATATTTTACGAATGGTCTAGAAGTAATCTGGGGTGGCAGCGCATTTTTGTAACTTTTTTCTCAAACTTTTTTTCAATTTTGTTTTCTGCAAAACTTCTTAATTTAGTACTGATAGTCGTACCTTAAAATATTGCTTGAGTTCCATGATCCAATATTGAGATATGGTATAACCTAAATCCACCTGGCGCCACTGAATATATTGGACTAAAAGAAACAAGAAATTCTTAACATGCATTTTTTTATCTCGTGTCGTTACCGAATAATAAAAATACATAGGGCATCTGGCAACACCACACTATGAGCTATACAGTACCTAACCTAGGACAAAGTAGCATTCGACTCATTATTACCCACTCTACCATCAATATTGATTAAAGCAATATGTCACTAAGTTTATTTTGAAAAATGTTACATTAATAATGAACCAAATCCTTTAAAAAATTTTCTTACTGACTTTAATAAATTGAACTAAATAGCTACAGCTGTAGATCTCTGTTTTTCTTTTGATGATGTATTTATTGTTGGACGCCAATAGGTGTCAAGCTACAGACTTATAACTCTAGAAATTTTTGCGATCTTAGGGTCGATTGCTCTTAGATTTCTTGTTTACAGAGAGAAACAAATGAATTTTGTATTAGACGAATTGAGAATTTGTTTGATGTCCTCCGTGCAAGGAGCACTGTTTGATGGACGAACAACTAACGAAGCCTCTTATCGACAGCAGCTTTCGGGTTAAAATATTGATCCTAAGAATTGTGGGATGCATCTGGCCCGAACGGCATGTAGGCGGATTGTCTTGTTATAAATGGCCTGTGGTTCAATATGATGTAGTACCTTTACCTTATGACTGTTCCTCAGATAGGGGAACCCTAGGAAAACCCTAATGAGCGCTGAGAAATACCAAATCTCTCTTTATTCTGAGACCTGTCAGAATTGACAACCTATCAGAGGTGACACCTCTCAACAATGAACTAATATGTATAATCGTTAAGAAATTAGTTTTCCTGACCAGTCGGATAGACCAACACCCGTCAAAAATGACACTTCCTAACTAGTTTGTAAATCTAGGTAGGTATCATAAGTGAGACCTTTCGACCGGTGTGTGTGATGGACACACTTGGAGCGATCTGATGGTAGCTCCAAAAAAACTGTTATGATAAATTTATTCAAATTGAAAATTAAAATTTTTTTATTACATGAGGTCGAGGTTCGTAATCAATCGCGGAAATAATAAAGTTAAAGTTAAATATCAATAAACAGAGTCCAGATTATATTATCCTCTCAAGACGCGAAATTATTTAGACATGAATTTTTAAAACAAACCATCAGGCCAATGCCACTTAAATATCTAATTGTCTCTCTTTTAATGACTTAGATCTTTCGAGACCTCGAGTTTTTTAAATTTATAAAAAACAAAATAAATCTACTTGCAAAATATTGAAAGTAAATAACATTCCCTAAACACTACTACGTGCACAGTATCTGAAAGTCAAAGGCTCAACTCTGGATTACACTGGTGGTATTTAAAACTTTATTTTTTTTTGCTTGACTTGATTTTGTAGACTATTCTGAATACTTTACTGTGGGAAAAAGGGAATTGATGTGTCAATTTATTAACTTTTTGTCCCTCTTTTACTGTTTCTGACCATGCCTTTAAAGACAAACCTATTCGTTCATAATCTCGAAACCGATTTTTTTCTGAGCAGCAAAAGTTATTTAGATGGAGAACCCCGAGCTCCCGCTTCAATCTTTGTTAATCCCTTCTATTAAATTAAAAATTTTTAATCTTGAAACTTTTCGATTTTTATTTTCGTCTCCAGAGGTTCTACCATATTTTGTACAAGTCAGAAGAAAAATTTTCTACGGGCTCCGGGTAGCCCTCGGATCTTTCGTTCCATGAAATAGGGATCCTCTCGTTATAGTCTAAGATCCGAATTAAGAACGACCTTCACCCATCCATTTAATGGATGAAAAATATTTTATATTAATTTTAATATGTTATAAAATATATCGCGAGTGGGTTGGCTAAAAAATTCCCGGCAAGACTATGATTAATTAAAAATTGAATTTTTTTTTTTTTTTAAAGGAACAAATTATATTCCAATCGAAACTATGAAGCCTATAGAATATGCAAACGTTAGGTTGTCTATTTTTTTCCTGGCGTAACTATTGGGTTGGCAGGTATAAACAGGTAATTCGATACTAGTAATTTACATTCATCTGTTTAATGAATAAATCTTATATCAAAATAAAGGTAATTAAATTGCGAACAGAATGATATAGGGTTGTCTGCGAAAAATCTGGTTTAAATTCCGGTTGGCGAGCTTTAAAAAGCAAAATATTGGTGAGAATGAAAATGTGCGACAAAGAGGTCCGAGCAAACTATCCGGTGCGATAGAGAGGACGCAGCATTGCAGCTGCGCGCGGCTTATCCATCGGATGAAAGAGAGTGCCCATACTATTTGTTCGTGCAATTGAGAAGGGTAGCGATAGACTAGTAAATACTCTGAGCATTATTTTGGAGCAGTTAACCTCAATATTCGAATCGAGAGAACGTGCTACTACGCATCGTTGTTATTAATTGACAATATATTATGATAAAAAATGGCTAAAAAGTGTTTTTTGTGTGACTTGGACGATTCTGTAATTGATTTTAATGATAAAACTTTTAAAAATTGTTCATTGAAGTTGGCTTTTCGTAAAAAAAAAGAACTTTAAATACAATGAAGTTGAGCTAACGAACGCGTCACTCGATTTTGTTGGTTATCATACCTCGTGTTATAAAAAAGTCACTGCTTTAGGAAATAAAGATAATGAAGAATTTAATAACTTTTGTACGGAGAATACAGTAAGTACATAGTAAATGAATCTTCTAAATTATAATATAATAGTAAATATATCTTCTATATTTTATTTATAATGAAATAATGATACTGAAGATCGTGGAATTTGAAAATTTTTTAATTTTGTTTTGGCCAAACAAATTATTTAAATTTTTTTTTTAATATTTGCACCTATCACTATCATATTTTTATTTAGAAGAACATTTATATACTCTAATATCACAAATTATATTATATATATATATATATATATATATATATATATATATATATATATATATATATATATATATATATATATATATATTTATATTTATTTATTATATATTTACAATTTTATTCCAAGTCTACTACCAGTTGCTCCAAAATAATGCCTAGAGTATTTACTAGTCTATCGCTATCCTTCTCAATTGCACGAACAAATAGTATGCGCACTCTCTTTCATCCGATGGACGAGCCGCGCGCAGCTGCAATGCTGCGTCCTCTTCTATCGCACCGGATAGTTTGCTCGGACCTCTTTGTCGCACATTTTCATTCTCACCAATATTTCGCTTTTTAAAACTCGCTAACCGGAATTTAAACCAGATTTTTTGCAGACAACCCTATATAATTCTGTTCGCAATTTAATTACCTTTATTTTGGTATAAGATTTATTCATTAAACAGCTGAATGTAAATTACTAGTATCGAATTACCTGTTTATACCTGCCAACCCAATAGTTACGCCAGGAAAAAAATAGACAACCTAACGTTTGCATGTTCTATAGGCTTCATAGTTTTGATTGGAATATAATTTGTTCCTTTTAAAAAAAAAATTTCAATTTTTAATTAATCATAGTCTTGCCAGGAATTTTTTAGCCAACCCACTCGCGATATATTTTATAACATATTAAAATTAATATAAAATATTTTTCATCCATTAAACGGATGGGTGAAGGTCATCCTTAATTCGGATCTTAGACTATTAGGGTAAGTAGTCTTTTCCTATTGTTCATCCAAACTAGGTCGTTCCTAGAAACTTTTTAATTCATAGTTCCTAGAGTTCTTGGCCTCGCCCATAAAGGGACGTGGTTTCCAAAAAGTTCTGTAAATACACATTTTCTTAAAATCTTCACTTCTTCGATTTTAATAAGATTATGTCGTTTCTTATCTCTTCCTCACTTTTTTAATATACGCATGCGTACCTAGGACCCTCTAATTGATTTTTTTATTATATTTTAATTATTCAGAGTTGTAGCACATAGTCTTGTGCTTCTTTTAAGCTAAAATCGCTATAAAATCGAAATGCCAGCTGTCACGTACAAAAATTATTAAAATGTTCAAACAAAATGTCAAAATGTCACTTTTTACAAAATTTTAAACCAGATTGATTGTCTTGATTTAAGTAGTAACTTGTTCTAACCGTTCATACCAGTTCAAATAACCTTTTCTATCTAAATATGCCACATACAAATTACGTAAATCCTCACCTTGGTATTCAATGTGTCCAAATTATGCATATACATATTGCGGAAGGAACTGGAGTTATACACCGTCACATGACGAATTTATGAATGAACATTATCAATGGTGGGGATAGTGAGCCAACCGGCTTCGTTACAAGGTTATTTGGCTTTCAGCAACAGAAGTGTACACATTAATGACAAGCCCGTAAGACGGGTTCTCAAGAAAAATTATTACTGATCATACAAATTAAGAAAAACTTATGAAATACCTACCGAGGACAATTTCAGACGAATGGACTTTTGTGTTTGTCAACATTCAATTGTTCGTTGTTTCGAACAATTTGTATAGATTTTTTGAGTTCCGAACTTAATATTCCAAGAAATTAGATGTATGGATCTTTCGCAACAAATTGTTCCGGAAATTTAACGAATAGCAGTTCTAAGATTTAAAGAAATGTGATATCAACAAGTTGGCTCTTCTGCCCATAATAGTGTTTTAATTGAAGAATACCAGAATAGTACGTTTCCAAACGGTTTAGTGAGTGGATAGGGATTCATCTTATGGCCCACTAAATCTCCCGACCTGGCACCAAATAATTTCTTTTCATTATGGTACGTAAAATATTAAAACTATAGCTTCCTGGGAAATAGGGCTAATAACCTTGAAGAATTACAATTGACAATTGTAAATGACTTTCTAGTAATTAGCCTATAAAAATTGTTGCACTGTGAACTTAATATGAACAATTTTGTATTAATGTTTGTGCATTCCTACCCTGTAATTTAATTTTTATTTGTCTGAGTAGTTGATCTTAAAAAAATTGTATTTAAATTTTTTTATTTTATTTTTGTAAATAATAGGTCTAAGACGAATAGGTATTCACAGCCGTGATCATACGAGAGCAGTTATGTAATTAGTGTAATTGTTCACGTTTGCTAGAGTCTCTTTTATTACATTAAATTTGTATTGTTCATTATTATTTGTTAATTATATTGTTACTTTTTATACCAGGCTCCTTCGCCATTTTATAGGAACTAATATTGAAATATTTACGGGCAAAAATATTAATATTGTGAACATAATATTGTTTTGGGTCAATCTATGGAAGGTATGTCTCTTCTTGAGAACACTGTACAGGGTACTCCAAATTCGAGGCTCGCCCTTGATATATTGTTATTCTGAAAAAGTAAAGGGATAGTTTAGATTGGACAATTTTGCCTATTTGATGAAGAATGAGGCCAAGAAAATAATGAAAAACGTAAATTCAAAAATACATAAAAAATATTTGTTTGTGAGATACCAATCAATGATCGTATTTGAAACATTCTGTACATTCAACAACTTTGTGCTCTTTGAAATTAATATCTTCAAATTAAAAAAAAATAATCATGAAGTAGGGTAAATTTTCCAGTTAAAGCTGTAAATCTTTTTGTCGTCGTACCTTACAATAAACTACGTAGATGAAAGAACTTCACCATTGCCAAATTTTAATCAAGATTTCAAAGAGATTTCAGGGAATTCAATGGGATGTTAAGATTTTGATGAAACAGCAATGTGATTTCAAGAAGATTTAAATAATTTCAAATAATTTACAAGGTATATTCGCAGATTTCAAAAAGGAATTCAAGTGAGATATCAAGGCAAATATACTAAGATATCGCCAGAAAACCACTCTTTGGCGGTATTATTATACAGGGTGTTCCCTAAGTGATGTCGAAAACTTCAGAAGGTCTTGAGCGATTTTAAAGAAAATAATTCCTATGAATACAGATCCGGAAATGCTTCCATGGCTCTTTAAATTTAAGGAAAAATAAAAGCATATTTTTAAAACGGCTTGACTTACATTAGTCATATTTCGCATTTGACCGGTACCCGCTGGGGCCATAACTCTGGTTAATTTCGATACTTCTAAAGATGGGTTTACAGGGAACCCCGGAAGGTTTTTCTAACATACCTTTATTCATATGAACTAGTTTGAAAATTAAAACAGCCATATGCCAGAAAATTGAAGAGGAAAGTTTTTAGTCTCTTGCATTTTTTTTTGGTGTTAGCAGTGTTAGACATAAGACTCCTTTCATTTTTGCATTGAAGGGCCATAACTTTGCAGGGAATTATTTCCGGACCCATGTTTATAGAAGTTTTTCCTTTAAAATCGTCCAAGGAATCACATTCTGAGGTTTTCGACATCACTTAGGAAACACTGTAAATTCATAACAATTTGGGAGGTAGCGATAAATTTTAGAGACGACTTTCACGTTATATTGTACTCAATGAAACATTCCCGAACAATATAAAACGATAACATTTTCTTATGTACAAAGTCATCCACCATAAACTCACCCCTTCTCTAACTTTGTCATTTATTAACGGATTTCAAAATATCAAAAACCAGATTATAGAGTTTTTCAAAGATTTTGATACATATTTTTAGAAAAATACATCTCTGAAATTAGAAGAGATACGAATATAAACATTTTTTAATGGAACACACTATATTTTGTTTGAAAATCAGATTCGCTGTTTTTTCTGATTTCAAAAATATATACTTTTACATATTTGTCTTTATTAGTTTTGATGATATTGTCCAAATAATTATTTTATTTTATTACCTAAAATCGTCCGCAGAACATTGAACTTAAGTAGGCTTTGATATTTATTGAGACAATACCCATTGCAGATATGTCAAATTAGTATTTATCTGACAATTTATTCAATTATTGCTTGCACAAAATCTATATTTTAAAAATGTATTATTCAATCTAAGTAAGAATGCACATATATACGGTGTATGTAAAAAATAATAAAAAATTCAAAAGCTGCCCACCGAGAATATCGCCTTTTATATCCAGATTGTCCAAATTCTGACAAAGACACATTCAAAAACGTGTGGAATAGGATGACAAATTGTGAATCTCTAGCGAATAGAAAAATATTAAGAAATATTAATGAGGACCGAAAGTTACAAGTCTAATTATATTTTCAAGAAGATCTCATACTACACAAATATAAATATATAGCTAGAAAGCCTAGATTGTTGCAAAAGTTATTCAAGAATATAAGATTAGAATTTTGTCAAATAATTTTAGAGAGATGCAGACACAATCATGAAATTTTTAGATGCATTTTTTGGACCAACGAGGCGTCCTTTACAACTGTGGGCGTATGAAACATAAATAATAATCATTACTGGGCAACAGAAAATCTTCATATATTCGAAGAAACACAGTATCAAGGACGTCGAAGTTTGAACGTGTAAGCAGGAATTATTCATAATCAAATAATATACGCATTTTTTGATGGACATATAAACAAGGTGTTCGACATAATTTGGCAGCAAGATGGTGCAATTTGCCACGACACACTACAGGTAACAAAGTACCTGAACCGACATTTTGACGAGTGAATAAGGAGGAATGGATCAATACAATGGCCAACAAGGAGTCCCGATTTGACTCCACTCGATTTTTTATGGGGCTATGTAAAAATGGGAGTTCATAAACAAAGACCCAATAACATCGATGATTTACGCGAAATAATTATCGCTGTGATTAATAATATAAGTAGCAGCACTATCCTTGAAGACGTAGGTAGAAATTTTTATAAAAGAATTAATCTATGCTTTCAAAATGATGGATCACACGTAGAACAGTTATTTTAA
The DNA here is from genome assembly GCA_029963845.1 of Rhamnusium bicolor. Taxonomy (NCBI): domain Eukaryota; kingdom Metazoa; phylum Arthropoda; class Insecta; order Coleoptera; family Cerambycidae; genus Rhamnusium; species Rhamnusium bicolor. The sequence goes on from JANEYF010005981.1 coordinate 788,091, forward strand.
CTCTTAATTTAGCTTAATATTTAAGTTTGTGTATTATTCCAAAATAACCACAAGGTAAGTAATGGTCGCAATCAGGACAACACAGCGCTGTGGCGCTTTATTATAGTGGTGCGATAAAGTATATAATTCTTTCGCTTTAGCGTTGCATTAATAAATAAAGCAGTGTAGCTTGTCAACAAAGGTAGTGTGATAATCTACCAAATTTGAGTAGTGGAAATATATAAATTTGTATCTCTAGAGATATCCTCGAAATTCTAAGTTTTTAAATTTATCCAGTGTATATAAGGGAACAGTTTGCTCAGTATAATCTTCATTTATCCTTTATAATTCATATAAACATGATGAAAAATTCACTAAATTAAGGTTAAGTAAACAATTAATGTTGCCAACTAGAAAATTAAGTTAAAAATTATGTGATTCAAAAAATGTTCTTCAGTGAGACTAAAGAGACACAGCGCTATACAAATAGCTCATTTAGTAGTCTCTACGTAACAGCTACCATCAGTGGAACTTTAAAGATTACCACAACTAACGATCGTTACATAATGGAAACGTTCCGTCTACCAAGCATTCACCAAAATGGGGAATAGTTATTACATTGCAATCACTATTCCTTCCCTGTTACGTGTTGACAAGAACGTAACCAAGTAGTAGAAATGACTAACTTTTGAAACAGCTCTTTAGTGGTAAGAAAGCAAACTATATTTTGCTCACTCTCTCTCTCTCTCGTTCGAATAACAAAATATAATGTACTACAATCAGACTTACTGATTCTGACTTTGAAGTCAATATGTCCAAGTTAAATCGATTGATTGAAATATGTGTAGGTAATAAACCATGATGTTTTGCATTCACTGTGTGTGGAAATTTACTACTTATTTTCTGTAAAATGTTACTTGGATAAAAAGACGCGCTCCCTAGAAAATTATTTTTTCGAAAAAAAAATTGTTTAATAATTATGTGACAAATTTTTGATGGAAACATTTTTTTGTGAATGTGTTATGGAGTAATAATGATCTATTTATAAAAGATGTTTGCAAATAGCCATATTTAATAAAAAAATAGTTTTCAGAATTATGTTTTTATCTATGTCAATATGGCACCATCATTCAATAATAGTTTATCAAAAAGTAGCAAATGTGAAGAATGACGTCATTTTCTTGGTAGCTTCAAACTGGCATCTACTAAACTACTACGAATAGTCCCACGTACTTTACGACCCTCACTTTTAAGCTGGTAGAGCTGTTTGATCCGATCTATACTCCATTCATTTCATATGAGCACATAATTTGTTTTACCTGGGCTCGCAGAGCGACCCATTGTCGACCTTCAGTTGTGCATAGTATAGGCGCGCGGTGCAATATATAAATTCACAAAATGTATTTATATAATACCGCGCGCCTAGGCTAGAATATTTTATGTGCTTATATGAAATGAATGGAGTAAAGGTAAAAATAATTTTATTGTTTGGGATTCGCAACACGTTAATGACTAATTAAACATCAACAGGTGACAAGTTAAAGTGTCATTAATTAGCGAAAATCAAACAAATGATTAACTCGAGGATTTACCTTAAATACCAGCAAAATTCAATGTGGCGAAAATCTTGATTGCCCAAAGTTGACACTATAATCCATATTTTTTGTCCATTTACGTATTCATAAATTTTGTAACTTTCCTAAGTTCTTCATATGTCTGAATTTTGCGAATTTGTTTCATGGGCGAAATTTTAATTAATAATAATTAATGGTAAATCACAAACAATCACAATTAATTGCATTCTTTACCTCAACATTCGTTGGTTCCTCACTGCAATGTTCTATTTTCCCGACAATTTTCCTAACCTGATTTTTTATCTATTTCAACGAATATAGGTCGGTTCCGCATCAATCAAATAATTTATTAAATTGATAACTTCACTTAACTGCAACATAACTTTTCCATAAAAGGTCGACGAATGCCGGAAAAGCTTTATTGTTGTTTTAGTGCTTTTCGGTACCATGTTCGATTAGTTCCGATTAAGAAAGTGTTAGCTTAATATCGCCAATAAGTTACATAACTTTAAAGCTCTAACAAATGTCCCAACAACGTTACACGAACTTTAAATAGAACACTTTCTGTTATTATTACTTTGAAGTGATTCTTTGGTAATGCTGTGCAGTCGGCATTACTACTAATTCTTACTTTAAAGTTGAAAATACTTTAAAGTAATGCATAGTAGTATCCGCGACGTTGCACATACTGCAGCAATTACTTGAAAGTGTAATAACTATGCAGTACTTGAATTCAGTAGAATCTATGTAATTGTTACTACACGGGCATACCACAAGGTAAATTTTACACTAAAATCGCAAATTTAATGATAGTTATGTAATGCCTACTATATTAAAGTTCCGATGCCAGTTTCCGTCACTTTGGTGCTAGTTGGATACAGCGCTGTAATGCTACAATTCTCTGAATTCAGCCAGTGCGTCATATGTGCATGAACATATTTACGCGGTGACGTATCACCTAGTGTCAACTCTTGAACTGACGTCATTTATCGCTGCATGTCGATCTCTATTCATAATTCTTATACCGGGTGGGCCAAAAAAACTAAATTTTTGTTTTTCTTTACCAAATTTTTGTTTCTCAGGCAATTTTAACGAATTTCATATCAAAAGTTAGCTGATTAAATAAGCTACAAGAACTAAATATCATGATGGTCGAAATTTTAAGATTCAAGATGGCGGACGCAATTGAAAATAGGCCTTCCTTTGTGCTCATTCTTTTAAATTGAAGGTTATCAAACTGACAGATTTCGAAATAATGAACTTCCCTCTACATTTTAAGACAACGCCGAGTTATGTCGGTTCATTGCTTTTGGAGATATAGCGAATTCAAAAAAGGCGTACTTGCCATTTTTGAAATCTGGAACAAAAAAACAAACTTTAATGTTTTGCCTACCATTTCTTTATTTCTCGACTGATTTTAATAAACTAGATCTCATTACATAAGTAATAGAATTAGCTCTAAGATTTTGTGAACAAATTACCGAAATGTCAAAATACAAGATCTATTATCTAATAGCACTTTTATGGCTTACACCATTACAACATCTTAAATAATGACGATCAACAATACAAACAAGAGAAACAATTTATAACAAAAATTTTTCTAGGTAAATAATATGAAGAGATGATAGAAATCATTTCACTAGAAATTCACAATTAGGTGGTAGACATTGTTGTAGAACAAAATTCTACAAAAAAACTTAATGAACTCGCAAAAATGATATTACCAAAAAATCACTCAGATCATATAGAAGGCCCTTAGCCATTACAAACATTTGAAAAATGCTCGAGACCGAAACTACACAGGTTCAAAGTATCACATGTCATATCACTTTTTTTTTAGCAATTTAGATAAAGAATAAAAAACCATATTCCAAACTTCAAACCGTAATTTTTTATCTCAATTCTCTAGTTTTTAAAAACCAAAATAGTAAAATTAATTGTCATTAAAAAATCGCTCCGCAATATAAGCGCGACGGCCAGCGCCGCGACGCATTTACAGAAAATGACCAAAACTCATAAAGAAGTTCATAAACAATAACTACAAACCGGTCTGAACGATTTTATTGCAAGCCGAGGGGCCCCCTACAAAATTTTAATTTCAGTGGTCGACAGAAGCAAATAATTATCAGAGGCCAAAGCCATCGTAAAATAGCAAAAGCTAAACTTCTGTATTTCAATATTTAAATTTTAAAAGATGCTAATCACACACACACCAAAAAATTATTTTTTACCAAAATTAATAATAATAATCTCAGGCAACAGTGATTGTTTCCACAGCACCTAATCAACCGTCAGATTTATCTATACGAGGCTTAAAATTGTAAATAATTGGAGTTTGTTACACCATGTAGACCATTCAGATAGACAGACCGTGTCGGAGCTTTCACCAAATCGGAAGCTTTTAAAACGGGGTAACTTTTGTTCTTATTACGCGTTTGTAAAAACATGACATCATGCTAACATCGCAATAGATGACGACACAACCCTTATAAATATAAAATTTCGACAACTATTTTCCTAGCTAACACGCGAGAACTTTGTAAAACTAAGTTCATTTTAAAGTATAAATTATTTACTTTTGCATTAACACAGACTTCCTTAAGGAACGTTAAATAATTGATTTAAAACCGGTTGTGAACCCCATTAATAAACACCAACTGATCTTACAGCCCTTAGGACAGTCTTACGTTGACTGTTTCACAGGTAAATAGACCTCCACGGGCGCCAGAAGTCATAAGATAGGCACTAAGAAATTTCTCCACGAGCCAGGCTTGGTTATTTTCTGATACTGAAGACACCACCACCTATAAAATATTTTTACAACATCCACAGCAGAAAACTAGAAGCACTTCTTCGACAGCTTTTATCATTCGTAGATTTTGGCCTGGGGAGTCTTCCGTCATCAGGTTTTACTGTAAAACTCTACGTTGTTTTTTATTTATTAAACTTAGAAAACCTCAAGCAGGCTCCTACGGACGTAGACTGTCTACTAATAAAAAAATTAAACGGTATTGCAAAAGAATGTCATCGTCTGAGACCTCCGAGGAAAAGATAAGTAAGTGACTTGTATACTTAGAGCTATTTTTCACGAGCTTTTATGAAAATTCTCGAGCCTCATTTTTATATTAAAAAATTTAACTTGTTTTAAAATCAAAGCTTCACTCGACTTAAAATTCATGTATTCGACAAAATTTGGTTAGTTCTAAGTTTCCCGGATGTTTACTAGGCTGCCATAAAAGTTTTAGAATTTATTGAAATTTTTTGAGTTTTAACGATCGACAGTCAAAATTTTTACAAAAAATAAATTTCATCCAAATCATTTTGTTAGTCCACCAGGGCAGAAAAATTTATTTTTAAACTTTTAATAACTCTCGACTTAGTCGTTTAAAAATAAATTTTCAAATTTATTTTCATTTTAATAAAATCACATTAAAAACAATTTTTTTGTCGAATCCGACAGAAAATTTGTAATAAATTTTTTTTTTTTTTGGTTTTACGAATCGATCATTATTAAGAAAAGCTGTGGTCTTGCGCGACATTTCTGGCAGTCTAGAAATATCCGAGTTGTAGGTCAACTTGATGTCCAGTCTGTTGAATTTCAAAAATTTTTCAAGAAATTTTTTAAAGTGTTGTGATTGTGAATTATCATCTAAAGGACTTCCTGTCCAATTTTATTTTTGGTCTTAACGACAGTCAAAAAATTTTACACACCTGATCTCATTAGTAAAATTCAATTTTGTAAGGAACCCTGTTCAAATTATTTTTTTGGCCTTCAGCGACTTTGAAAAAAACAAATTTCATAATTCAAAGAGCACAACAGGGAACCAAAACGACGTTTTTGCATAAAAGTTGACTGAAAAAAATATTTTCAGTATTCCAAAAAATCATTTTCAGGCTAGAAAAAAGCCAAATTGCCAGGGATCCCGTATGCAAATTTTTTTTAGCCCTAATAAATAAATAAAAAGCATACGCCGCTTGATTAAATCCTTCAGCTACAAATTCTGAGGTAGAAACAGGCCCCTCAATCCAGGACTGTCGAAGAGGAGTTGCTGACGTCTTGCTCAGCTTTGCTAGCGTAGCCAAAGGCACACAGAAATTTCAAGGAGGATAAGAACAGGCTACCTTACCTCTCCGTATAATCAAAATCGACCTTGAGAAAATTCCATTCCACGATAAAATACCAAAGCAACAAAATTAAAACTATTTTTGTGGCAGCAAGTCACTTGGCGCCCAACTTAATAAAATAATAATAACACAGCTAGGGAGAAATAAAAACAAAGGTCTTCAAAACCACAAACAAAGCCTTGTACTATTTGTGACAACATTAACGAAATTTACTTTTGTAAAACAAATGTAATAATATTGAATCATTAAAAAGACCAATAGCTTCAAACACTGAAGATTCAATTAATAATTGTGTAATGAAATTTAACACATGATACCCCTGAATTTAATCTACTTGTACAGCTATAATTACCGTAACTCTTCTCCTCCAGTTGCGTATGACCCGCACTATTGAAATTTGAGGCAGTTCCTCCCAATATGGAGTTAGACCTTGTTGTAGCTCCTCAATATTATTAAATTAGTTTCGGCCATTGTTGTGCAGACTTTGACGAAAATATGGCCGTACAAAGTAATCCATTTAATTCAACTCAGGCGGCCATGATATGTAAATATATTTTTCCTAATAGTATTTAATTTTTTCCCTCACAGTTTTCAATTTTTGTAAGAAAAGTTCGCTGAAATCGGCTGAGAAATAATAAATTAATAAAGAAAATATAAAGTACGTTTTTATGGTCAACCCTGTATTACGTTTCATATCACCGTAAGTAAAGAATCAACGTCAGAGTGCATGTTAATAAAATATTTTGATATGTTTCAACTACAAAACTTCCTGGTCAAAATTATGTTTTTGTTGGAATTCATCTTAAAAAAAACTGTCATCGATGTGCAAAATCACCAAACTATACTGCGTATTTCCCCAACATAGCATTAAAATCAATAGTTATAAGACGCCATATTGGATAAGCCATCTGATATTTTAGAAACATATAATATAATGTACTGTTTATATTTAGCACCTAAAAAAACCCATAAACACAAACTTAATTTTTCATAATTAAATTTTTTCAAAAACAGATGCCGCCATTTTCATTTTCTACAAAACCTCATGACGAGAACTTTCCAGACATTACCCCAAACAAACCCTCATTATCGAAATTTTTACCCGTTTTCCGTAAAACGTTTTATCGTTTTCGATAAAATGGCGAAGGAGCCTGGTATAATAAAGTGTAAACGTAATTATTATTAAATCTTAATGAATAATACAAATTTTATGCCATAAGTCTTCATCTAAGGTAAGCAATTATGCTAATTGTACTACTGCGCTTGGGTGATACCGGCTGCATTTTAGAACTATTATGTACCAAAATAAAATAAAAAATTGTTTCTTATTTATTTATTTAAGATACAACTTACACAGGCAGATACAGTTCCAACTATAGGACAGTAAATCACAAATATTAATATAAAATTATTAACAATAAGTATAGAGTGAACCAAATTTCATGGAATTTAAGATTTTCTATGACAGAGAAAAAATGATGTAGATGTTCTAAGCTCGATTTTTGACAAACAGAATCATAAACCGAGATCGTCTATCTTTCTTCACTCTCCAGCTTTTTGAAAAAAATTATACTTTTAATTGAATCATATATCTCAGTTACTAAGTGTCGAATCAGATACGTCTTTTTCGTGAGCTATCGCCAACACTGACAAATTAAATTGCTACAATTAAAGTAGTTACATTTTAAGCATTATTTATATTAAAATAAAGTCACTGGGGAACTAAACAATGTACATTTTCTGTGGGAATGAGGTTTAGAAAATTGTGAGGAAATTTTTTAATTTAATGGAGGCTCTTCCTATCACCAGCACTGTCGACACTCACCAACATTAACATTGGCAAATTTAAATTGGTGCAATCATTTATAGAGAATGAATTTGAGCAGTAAGTTTGTACAATAAAACCAAGTCTTGGAAAATTTAAAAAATGTGTTTAATAACAAAACAACATTTTATTTGAGACACTCCGGATGAAATTATGCTTATAGAGTCAGTTTTTTTTAAATTAAGAGTACAGTCTGATTTTCTTACACCATGAACGAAAACGTCATTTTCTCCGAATGTTTTTTAAGCTATTGTTTTAGTCTTTGTGTTTATTTTTCAGATAATTTAGTGCATGTTACGCCGCCTAGTTTACTAGGACTCTCCACATACCTCAACAATCATTCACCGTCAATAGCCAAACCTGTTGCGAGTAGGCCGCCACACTTCAACCCCCATCTACTTTTAGCACACTGTAGGCCTCAACCGTATTTGACAGGTAAGCATAGAGGATATAAAAAACAAAATGTTTGGTCATATTTTTATTTCATATTAATGTTATAATAGAAATAATTGTTGTGTGTGTGTAACAGGTCTATTTATATTACACATAAATATAACTAGGAAAATACTAGCCATTACCTTGTGTACTTTTACAAAAAATTTTCACAGGTAAATATAAAAAATACAGTGTGTACTAAGTAATGTCAAAGATTGAACATTTGAAGACATTGTACTTTGTCCTCGTACTTTCAATCGCCTGCATAAACATCTACATCAAACCGGTAACTTTGTGAAAACGAAGGACATTGCAGGAAGACTTGGAACTATCAGAACCCCCAACTAAAAGAACAATCTCTAAAAACCATTAATATCTCTACTGGAACTAGTAACAGAAAAATTGCTGCCCAATTGTTAGTTCTAAAATACTATAAAAGCTGTTAAAGAAAAAGTTATTGAATTTTTTATCATATTCACAGTATTAGACTTCGACATCAAATGACTATTTAACTCATCTGTCATCTGTCAAAAATTGACCAATAAAAATTGAAAAGATTAAATACTTTGTACAGTCAAAAAGAATTAAATATACAGGATGGTGATTTAGTTCCGCATAATATTTAGAATATAATTAAAGCTGCAAATTGTTTCTGTGTATCATGGTCGTAGAGTACAGATATACTTACTGTCACCGGCATTCACCTTGACCGTGAAACTCTTTCTCCAGTCCAGTCTATTATTAGCTTTCGAGTTGTGTACACGATAAGTCATTTGGGAGTACTGCATATTATTTTTGTGTTTTTATTTTATTTGTTGTACTGTATTGTTGATATATATTTAATAATAAAGCATGGCAGACGTACACAGGGGTAGAAAACGGCCATTTGCTGACAAAGTGAATAAATTCATAGGTGAATTCCCGGATTTATTCTATGATGGCGCTAAAATAATTTATAAAGTGTGCGAGAAAAATTTGATGTGCTGGGATAAGCGTGATTGTGGACTTCGCGTAAATAGTGTACACCATAAAAATAAAAAAAAAAATGGCGCACCTTCGACAACACAGTTTATGTTTGATTTACTATTAATGCTGATTGCCTGTGATGTTTCTCTGCCCATACTCAATAAACAACCATTTCGAGAATTCTGGAATAAATACAATGCCCCGGTGAAGTTACCAAGTCGCACAACGTTATGTAATTATCTACCAACTGTACACTTAGACATGGTAAATAAGATGAAATGTGAATTAAAAAATACACGGTTGTGGTTATCTGTTGATGAGACAACAGATTGTAAAAAAAATTTTAATTTAAATATTATAGTACGAGTACTGGACCATCTTAAACCGACAGTTACACTGTTACTAGCTAGCAAAAGACTAAGTCAGTGTACTAGCGAAACAATTACCAGGGTGGTGCTGGAGACGTTAGAAAAATTTGAACTGTCAAAAAGTCAAGTGTTGATGTTTGTGACTGATGGGACCGTGACAATGCATTCGGTAGGCCGTTCTTTGCAAGAACAAGGTTGTACGTTTATACATGTTACGGGTAAAGTTCATGCTTTACATCTGCAGAAACTATTCGAAAAGGTTTTCCAGGGGTGGATGCATTAATAGCAAGTACAAAAAAAGTGTTTCTTAAATCTACTAAACGTCTCCGTGCATTTCATGCAAGTGTCCCGGTATTCCTGAACCACCACAACCGATTCTTACACGTTGGGGAACATAACTGCAGGCAGCTTTTTATTATACTGAATAATTCCAACAAATAAAAGCTGCGATACTACAAATCAATCCAGATGAGGCTACAGTTATTAAGAAAAGTCAGACAAAATTCGAAGATATTTCCGTTGAAACAGCTTTAAAAAATATTGCGAAGAACTATAAACCATTACATAAAAGCATAAAAAAATTAGAAAACAGTGCGTTGTCGGTAGCGAGGTCACTGCAAATAGTGGACGAAGTAAATCTACTGCTACACGCTATAGGTGACGCAACAAATGAGCGCGTTAAAGAAAAGTTCGCAGGTGTGTTAAATAAAGACACCGGTTTTGCCAAATTAAGACAAATATGTGATGGTGCAGCCCCAGATCCGTTAAGTGCGTTCAAAGACTATTTTACGTATACGTGTATTACATCAGTAGATGTCGAACGGTCGTTTTCAAAATATAAGAATATATTTTCACCAAAGCGAACATCACTCATGGAGACAACCATAGAAACATACCTGATGCTGCAAAATGGTTACACATCTTCTCCAGTTTGTGATGAGCAAGCTAGTTCATCAAGCTAGTTAGGAGGGTAAGTTTTACATACATTGTTATCAATTGTAATAGTTTATTGTTTCTCGTATTAGTTAAATTCGCGTAAGCCACTGTCCTACGGAACATTTTTAACAGCCCTAAATATAATTAATAAAAACCATTAACAGCCCAAGTAACAATTATAGTTTTAAAATGCTCTATAAGATATCCTCATAGCTTATTTTTAAGACTACTTTTAAACGTAAATAGTCTGAAAGAACTCCATAAAATTGATTTAAAACCTTTATAAGAGTACAGGGGTCCACCTAGAGAAGAGCCTACATGCCTCTTTTTAAAACTATTATTAAAACTTTCAAGTTTTAATGAATTGTCCAAATCATTACTTGTAGAGTATCTGAAGAGTATTATAAAACCATACTTGGATTAGGATCAGCACCATATTAAAACTTAACAGGCAAACACAAATGCTTTGAGCGGACGTTTTGAATTTAATGAAGCAAACATAAATGCAAATAAATATAGTGCTACGCTCACTTGATCCACGCTCGATATTGTATATGGGCCTCAGTTATAGTTATAAAATGAGCATATGGCGACAACTGAGAACGATTCTGCTTATAGATGAACTACTTATAATTAAGTACTGGGATTCCTCGTAGTGGGTTAAAATTTTTAACGACGTTTAATGTAATACGTGGGTTAGATAGTTCATAAAAACTCGTGCGCTCCCTAAAAACACAAATTTTAAAAAATATGTGAGCAATTTTTTTTCTCGGTGACTTAAAAACAAATATATCGGTAGCATCTGCCCATAATATGATTCTGTGTTAGTAAATTGTTTTTAGAAAACATTTCTATTAGATACAAATTACATTTTTTTTGTTCAATCCGGAACAATCCCAATATGGCTGACCATTATACATCTGTTGCCACGAGAAATAATGCAGGCAGTTCGTATAAACCCTATTAGTCTTGAACATTTCTACTTCAAATATGTTTTGTCATAAAATGCCTATTAAATTACCAATTGCTCTTGAAGTATGTCGACTTGTTCTTGTAGAAGTATATTTTAAGCCTCATTGGCCTTATCATATTACCTAAAACTTGTAGGCTCATTATAAAACCCGTTTTAAATCCTTTGAGCACATAATACAACCTCTTTAAAATTTATAGGATCTATGATGCCCGGATAATATAACGTAAAAATTCAGTTTTTCGTGACAATACGCATGTTTGCTCTGCGCACCTCCCTCGTTTTTAATCCAATGAGTTAGTTTTACTATAGTCGGGGGTGCACTATGGGCCGATGGTGGAGGCGCCATCTCCAAAATACCAAAAACCGAATAAGGAACACAAACTTCCATTTTCTTATAACTAATACATCAAACTTTTATAACGTAGGTAGGTTGATCCCATATGAGTAATTATTCATGATAAAGCAAATAGAAAAATTCTCATAAAATTCCTTTTATTAATTTATTAGTAGTGTATGTGTTTTAAAGAAAAAGCACGTTAATTTTTTAAGAATTTTATTAGAAAGTTAATTAGATACAAACAAAAAATTTTAGCTTACATGTACTTACAATTTGACTGTGTTGCAAAACTATTTTAATTTTAATTTGACTACCCTGGTTTTTTATTTATAAAAATTCCTGTGTCTGATGATGTGAAGTAATTACTTGTTCACGAAACCGGTCACATTAATAAAAGGAATTTTATGAGAATTTTTCTGTTTGCTTTATCATGAAACTTTTATAATTTTGTTCGGTAATTGATTTAAATATTGACTAGGTTCAGTTAGTAGACTTCAAAAGTAGGAATATGGAGAGATTTAGATGTGTTATTTTGATGCTTATTTTAAATAAACAATTTCGTGCTTAAAAATTAAATAAAGTGCAATGTGTTATACACCGTTTCAAAGAGCAGTTCGTCTAGTATTAAAAACATAAAAAATATTTATATATTGCTTACCCCTTACTACAATAAAAAAATGATAAAGGCCTCATGTTACTGGAATGACTTTCTCAACCTCAAGAAAAATTTTAACTGTTAGCAGGGTTCGCCCGCGTAAGTTTTTTTTTCACCATCTGGCAACTAAAACGATCCTGTATAAGATCCAAAAAAAAATCTTACGGATCTTTTGCGCTTCTCTTGCAAATCAACAAAATATACAAAGAAGCGCGCGCTACGAACACTTAAAAATCTGCCATACTCGTATATACATATACATACCTTAGAAACTGTTTACAAGACAAAGACTGTACTGTACTCCCATCATGTCAAACTTATAGAAGCAAAGCGAGAATGTTATCCAGAGCGCATGCAAGTAACTGAAATTGGTGCGAAAGTAAGTTTGCAGTCTCTTCTAGATCACACATGTTAGAGAATAATCAAAATTGATTCTGTAAATGTGGCCAACTTTTTACAATTAATATTATACAGTAAATGGGGCTGTGATGGATCTTCAGTACAAAGTGAATACAAGCAAATACTGTCTGGTGAAAGTGACGTAATATCTGATATTAATTTGTTTGTAACATCCTTGGTTCCGCTACAAATTGTAGATGAAGTCACAAAAAACGTCGTTTGGAAAAATCCAACCCCGTCCTCTGTTCGATACTGTAGGCCCATTTTAATAGAATTCTCAGAAGATACTCCAGAGAAAACAATATCTGTTGTCAATGAAGTGGAAACTTAAATAAGCACTCTTTTGCCTTCTTTTATAGTGAAGAATGAACAGCAGATGTCTATTAAACATGAGCTGTTCTTTACAATGATAGATAGTAAGGTTACACAAGTAGTAACAAATACTCCATCAAGTGCCACATGCCAGTTATGTCTTGCAAAACCAACAGAAATGAACGATTTGGAACATGTTAAATAGAAACCTGAGAATGAAGAGCATTATAGATTTGGACTCTCATCTTTACATGCATGGATTCGATTTATGGAGTTAGTACTTCATGTTTCATATAATTTATTATTTAAAAAATGGTCAGTAACCTCAGAGGACATAAAAAAGCAAAAGCAATCTAAAAAAGCTTATGTACAGGAGCAGTTTCGGAAAGAATTAGGATTACTCATTGATAAACCTCGACAAATCAGCGGAACTAGTAATGACGGAAATACCGCTCGAAGTTTCTTTGCCAATTCTGCTTGCACTACACAAATTACTGGAGTTGATGAAGAATTAATTATGAGATTTCGCATACTACTTCAGACAATGTCAAGTGGTATGGGAATAAATGCCAAAAAGTTTGGTGAATATGCTTTTAGAACAGCCGAATTATATGTGAGCAAATATCCATGGTACTATATGCCCGCCTCTGTAGATAAAGTACTCATTCATGGAGAAAACATAATTCGATATAATGCACTTTTACTATTTGGCCAGTTGTCCGAATATGCACAGGAATCCAGAAATAAGTATTATAAACGTTTCAGGTTACATCATTCACGCAAATGTTCCTGAAAAGCTACTAACAAATACAAATACAAATTGAATTTTGTATTTACAAAATCAATCGTATATCAACAGCAAATATCTTGTAAATCGCATTATTTATCAAAGTCTATTAATAGTAAATTTTCTGTATATTATCAACCAATATATAAAAATTTACCAAAAAAAATTGATTTCGTCTATTGGCGTAGAAGTTTTGGACGGTAATATACCACAGAAACCTCGTTTCGAAACCCAAAATGAAAATTTTCTAAGCCAAGAAAAAAGATAATATCTTACCTATTTACTGCTTCGAGTTTAAAAAATAAACTTCTTTCTATTTAGGAGGCATCAAATGAAAACGATGACTATTTAAAATATTTAACATTCTGTACCTCAGAAACAAAGCCCTTCCTACTATATGTTCATATGAACCTTTCTTTATAAAATGGCCTAAGGAATCATCTCCTGAAATCTTTGACATTACTTAGGAAACGCCCTGTATATGCATTTTAAACAAATACTGACCTGCACTTTGCCACGATGTGTAACATAATTTTTACCATACCATTTCGGTTTCTTTGGGATACCGAATGTATTATTTATACTTCAATACTAAAAATGTTATAAAAGACAATTAAAAACAGAGATTCCGATGTAGAAAATATATTCATTAGCCAGATATATAGGGTGTCCCAGATTTAAAGCGACATAGAGTAATGAAAGATAGAGCACATTTAGCTGAGTTTAAAACACTCTTCACCCTTAAAAGTTAACCGTTTCTGAGATACAGGCGATTTATGGTTTTTGACTAAAATTGTCATATTTTTGGAACTGCTTTAAATATTTGAATAAAATTTGGTACAAGTATTGTATTGTTTTAGCCCAATCAAAATCATAATTCATAAAAATACCATAACCGGACTTAACTTTTATAATATTGCTCTTAATGCCGATATCACCCTGTGTATCATTTTTTGGCAAATATTAGTAAACGTTTAAATATTCAATTGATTAGTGTATAAAATAATGTCATAATATTTGAAGACACATTTAAGGTTATTCTCCAATAAATTATCAAAAATATTGATTGAGAACATTTTAGATTTTATAAATTAGGCAATTAGCATCACTATTTTATTAATTTTGCTTCAAAACCTCGCACTTATTAAGCATCTTCATTTTATTGGATAAGAATACACATTTATTGCAATATTAATGGTTCGTGCAGGGCTAGACTCGCATGAAATTCCATAATTGAGTGCATTTTATTTAAATTTACGATTCACATTATTTACATCAATTTTGAAATACATTAATACGAAATTTTCCATGTTCATTATTCATTAGAATACCTTTGAAAATATCGTATGATTTGGTATACAGCGATTTGGAAAACGTCTACGATCTTTTTGCAGTTCTACGATTTCCCTTGCACAAACCTACACAAAAATATTATCGTAACCACCTAATAAGACCATGAGGAAGGTTAGAAGTTTATTTAAAGTTTCTTAGGTATTTGCCCGTTTTATTACAAGGCATCAGTTCTAGAAGTATATGGTTTAAGCATGATGGTGCTATTTTTCTGTACTGGTCAGAGATCACCTGATTCAACATTTTCCCAACAGTTGATCGGTCGAAGAGTTCCTGTTAACTGGCCACCGAGGTCACCTGATCTTACACCTCTGGAGTATTTTTTTCATAGGACCATCTCAAGTCAGAGATATACAACGAAAAATTCGAACACGGGAACATTTACTAGAGAAAAAAATTAATACATGTAATACCATTACAAATAACCCAGAAGATATTGATATATCAGTGAAAAACTTTTTTAAAGCATTCTCAAAAATGTATTGATGCTGGGAGTGGTTGTTTTGGAAATCTATTGTAATTTTAAATGATTGAATCGTTTTTTTAATTAATTTGTTTGTCTTTAGTTGTAGATGTTGTAAGTTGTTGCTTAATAAGTTCCATTCTGACTTTATTTTATCAAAACGAAATTGCCAACCTTTATCTTTAATATTTTAATATTAATAGGTGTTTAATAACTAATTTTAATTGTGCTTGTTAATACAAGCCTCATTATTAACATTTTTTTTTCATGAAAGAAGTGAAATGTACCATATTGTGAATGCATATAAAAATAAAACAAATAACAAGCTCTTCCTATTAATATTATCTTTTTAGTATGTTGTTATTGAATTTCAAAAATTTACATGATGTGATTAAAAAATTTTAACAAAATGTGCTTGATCATAGATTTTAAGCGAATCCAACCCTGCACGAACCGTTAATTTTTCAATAAATGCATATTTATTGTCCTAAAAAATGAAAATACATAATTAGTGTAATATATTTAAGAAAAATTAATAAAATAGTGACGTTGGTTAGTTGGATGCCTAATTACTAGAATTTAAAATTTGGTCAATCAATATTTTTGAAAATTTATTGGAGAATACATTAAACATGCCATCAAATATCATGACATTATTTTATACTCTGATCCATTGCCATTTTAAAAGTGTAGTAAACTTATTTTACTTTTCGTAAAAAAATGATACACAGCATCACCCTGTGTATCATTATCGGCACTAGAGCAACAATATAAAAGTTCGTTCCTGGAATTTTTTTTAAAGTGAAATATGATTTTGATTGGGCTAAAAGAGTATAATTTTTCTACCAAATTTTATTCAAATATTTAAATCCGTTCCAGAAATATGGCCGACGACAGTTTTAGTCAAAAACCATAAAACGCATGTATCTCAAAAACGGTTTACATTCAAGGGTAAGTTTGGGGGTATTTTGAAGTCAGCTAACTGTGCTCTATCTCCAATTAAACACCACAGATAATACAACTTCTGTATTCCTGAAGGTACCTCAAGGTATCTTGTGTGGAAGAGTGTTACACATTTAAAGACAATGGATACACATCCAATGTCCGAATATGTATTTAAAAGAAATCCTAGCTTCTCGACCGGAGATCGAACCTAGGACTGCAGGATGACGGACAAGTGTCCTTACCACTCGACCACGAAGCCACTACTCTATGTCACTTTAGATCTGGGACACCCTGTATAATTTAATTAAAATTATCCCGTGTCAACCTTGTTCTTTTAGTATCATCGCCGGTGTCAGGAAGTCAGTCAGCAGTTTTTCCGTTACCTGGGACCTTTCCATGGGCGCACAGCGGCCGAGGAAAACCCCGAAGGGGGATGATGAGGCGTGCCGTCTTCAGTGATTTACAACGGAAAGGGCTGGAGAGGCGGTTTCAAATACAAAAGTACATTAGTAAGCCTGACAGAAAGAAGCTCGCGGAGAAACTAGGGTTAAAGGATAGTCAAGTAAGTTGCCTTTCTAATAACATTAAATATAATATAAACTGTATACTTGTAAGGTTTGAAGCACCAATATATTAATACTAAACTGAAATGAATGCGGAATAGCATACAGCAAATACATATTATATTGATTAGGCTAGAAGATTTTACCTACTGCATATATACGTAAATACTTTGTTGCTTTATTAATGAAGTCTGAATTTGTTATAAAATTAACTAAATTTTAAACAAAGCTTTAACAATGAGCGTCATGTAGTATTGCAAAAAGAAGATTAAATTATTGTTGTTGCCAGTGATATTCTCCTATTGTCATCTATCATGGATTTTTGACGACAAGAAAGTTAACTTCTAAGGAAAAAGGAATTGTTAGGTGACAAAGCTCGATCATCAAAAGAAGCTTCCCATATATTAATATTGAACATTCAAATCGTCTGACAGTAACTTACATAAAAGTAATGCGATTATGTATTGGAAGTGTACAAAACACATTTAAGGAGTTCTAACCGCAAAAAAAAATGAATATTAAGAAATTTATTTCAATTGGGTTTTGTTACTATGACATTTTTTTTATTATTATTTGTTAAATAGCAACTTATATTTTTTCATATATTTTTGTATTACTTACTTGCAAAACTATAGATCAACTATTAACAATTTTTAACTTTAACAAGATATTTGACTGTTCTACATTCCGTAATCTGTGACCACATAATCGCGCCTGATATAGCCGGACCAACATGGCTTTACGTAAGGTAATCCATGAATAGGAGAACCTTGTATGCCAAACGCAGTAGTTAAGACAGGTGAGCGAAATATATGCTGATATTTCAAAGGCTTTCGACAGACTACCATGGTATTCTACTATCAAAGCTTGCCATATTTGAATTTTCAGTGAATTTACTAGATCTATTTGAAACATATCTACAGAATATATACTAATATGTGCAACATCGTAGTTTCAAGTCTGATTTCATCCAGGAGGCAGGGGTGCCACAGTGTTCGGTATTAGAGCCACTTCTTTTTAACTTATTAGTAAATGATATTATAATCGCTTCTGATGCTGAAACATCATTGTATGATGGTGATCTAAAAATATTCCGCAAAGTAACATTTCTAGACTATTCTAAGCAGTTATAAAATAATATAAACAATTGAAATGCTTAATTATTAATAAATTGCCAATTAAAGAAAAAAACATATTATTTTATCGTATGTCAGGAGAGAGTAGACGTGTTTATGATTATTATTTACACTGTGGCATGTTACAAAAACTAGACTTTATTAAAGATTTAGAAGTTCACATTGATCCTAACCTTAATTTTATTAAACATTTTAAGACTGTAACAGCTGGTGGCATTAAGAGCCTAGAATTTGTAATACGTTATTGCAAGGAATTTGTCAATATCGACATCTTTTCTACATTACATGTTACTTGGTAAGATCCTGTATTTAGTATGCATCTATTGTTCTGTTATTCTAACTTTAATGATCATATCCTTCAATTTGAGAAAATTTAATGTATATTTCTTAATCCAACTGTTTATACTATTGATGGAATATATCCGCAAGCTAGAATTCCTCAAGAAGTATTGCTTCAGCGATTAATGCTATGTGAACCTGACAAACGGAGAGGAACTGGCTCTGTGATATTTTTTGTATAAAATAGTCAATTGGATTGTATTAAACTTTAAAATCGCATAACCTATAGTGTCGAAAATTTTTTCCAGGAATAATCAAGGGTTAAAGCAAGCTCAACCGCGATAATATTGAACAGTTTTTTTTGCAGTCCTTCAGGAGTGTTTTCATTTCAAAGCATTATCATTTTTTTATGATCTTCTGAATCTAACGCAACTGAAGAGGTTTTTCTTTTCATGATATTTTTCTGTAAATATCTTCTTTTTGCATTACGAGCATCACCAGCGCACTTAAATTGAATATCCTTAAATGGATCGAAAATGAAGTTGTATTTTAAAAAATACATTTCCTGAAGCATTTTTGCAGTTATGTTCCACATGGTTTTTATCACATTTTCCTTATAATCTTTACCATCTCTCCGTCTCATGTTGAAAGCAAAGTCTTTGTAGTAGCTTCAAATTGGTATCCTGTCTCATTACAAAAATCAGTCAAATGGCCGCATACCGATTTGTTCTTTTTTATTATGTTGATAGAAACGCTTCTTAGGATTTCTTTGTCAACTTCGGAAAGTGAAACATTTTCGAAATGAGTACTTTATTTATTTACTTCAATTTGACGATGTAGGTAAGTATGAATGGCACTGACAATTCAAACTATCAGAATTGTTAAGTCGGCGAGTATCGCATAGCAACGACACGCCAAAGCTTGCTTTATATGTTAAAAATAAATGAACAGCTAGGTTAAAATAACCGATTATATTTGCAAAATAGTCACTTATTTAAACAAGTCATGTGATACAAATTTCATGTTTCTTATTGGTTAGATTTATTATGAGGGAAATAATCTTTTCTATCTTCCTGCTGCCCCAGTTTATCAAATGTACATAGACTATAGCAACCTGGAATGTAACTTGATATATTTTGCACGAGTGTCACTGAAATAAAAAATCTGAACATACTATAGCATCTCATGAACAATTAGCTGGTATCCGAGATGATTCACTGAACCAAAACCCTCAAATACAGCGGATTCAGATTTTATGCAGACTCATCTATATGTATAAAGAAGAACAACGCAAAATTACTCAAAACGATCTAAACGACATTATCAAAGATTCAGATCTAGAAAGTAAAAAAAGATAATTTTGTCTGTCATGAAATACGAAATTTATTTAGGGATCATCAATTTGATGAAATACTCCAAGAAAAGAAGAGAGTCGTTGAAATGAATATAAATTAGTAGCTAATGAGTTTCTTAGCAGCAGAAGAGCTAAGAATCACGGACAAAATTGTTGAAAATCTTTTTACAGCATACCAAGACCTAGGATGCAATATGTCCGTGAAAGTTCTTTTCCTTAATTCTTTCAAGGAAAATGGAACTGCGTTATGCCGACTGACTATTATTGGAATGTAACTCGAGATGTGGGATACAAAAAACAAGCAAAAAAATGCTAAATTTAAATTTACAAAATTTATTTTAATTTGATATGAATGAACATGTACACATTGAATAACTGTGTTTTTCGATAGATAGGTTGGCACACATATATGTATAATATAATGGTCTGCTAGGTCTCCCGATCTAACGCACCTTGATTCATTTTTATGGAGATATTCCAGAACATTTTGACGATATGAAAACTCGAATACGAACAGAATGGATCAAATATCTTACACGACACTGGATAATTATTTAAAATCCGCTGGATCATGCTATGGATCCCATTTTAATTATTTATACCTTTAAAATGTATGATCCTTTTCAAAAGTATCTATTCTAGCTCCGCCTGCTTAGGTTGATTTCTAAAATTAATTGCATATTCCCTAAAAGTTATTAAAAATAAAATTATTCTTATAATTTCCTTATTTATATCATAATAATTGAATGACTGTCGATGTCGAAAAGGAAATTTGTCAGTTTCATATCTTCCAGCAGCGAACACCGCGCGGCCAACAAAACAACAATAAACTGATGAAATAATAAGTCATTGTATCACAACCGATGTTTGTGATCGATGACACATCATATAAGTAATAGATTCTTCCCCTTAGTCAAAAGTCTCGGCTATTATATTATCCACTGCGTTAGATCTGCAACATATGTTTTTGATAGCGCCCTTAACAAGGGGTAGTTCTATCTCCATTTAAAAACACGATTCACGGATCCAGATATTTACCCCCTGGCTCACCCTCATAACTGCTCAAGATATATTACTTTGTATGTTTGGATTTATACAAATCGTTCCGCTAACACAGATACTTAAATGTGGTACGTGATTATGCAAAGGATAATAGGAAATGCCAACAGCATTTATTTTTTGTGAACTAAATTGTTTTATTTGATGTTTTATATAACATGCTTTTAAAGACGTCTCATAGAATGACGTTAAGGGAATCCAGTTTTATATATGACATAATATTAAATGCATATATTTTAAATTTACATTAAAATTTCGCTGAAGTCTAAATTTCCTACATAGAGAACAATTATTGATCACAAATTCTAAGGAGTCTAGAGTTCTTTGGATATTGTCACATGATTAAACTAAAAAGATCTATTTACAAAACCTAAGAATCATAGATGCTAAGCGTCAGCGAGACACTTTGCCAAAGGGTCTAGGCTCTAGGTGTAAATGCAAGAGAAGGTCAAATTCAGATAAGATTTATGTACCTGTCGATTACCTGTTAATGCTATTATAGAGCAGATTTGAATGCTGAAAAAGATCTCCTGACCCTGTAAGATTTTTCCTGAACTTTTATTGAGGCTAGGTTAAGTTATTTTCAATCGTTAATTTGCAGTAAATGATTTTTATACCTACTTTCAAAAATGCCATTTAAGAAAACAGCATGATGATAAATTTTACAAATATATTCCTAAGGTGACATTTAAAAAGCACCATAATGTGGTATAAGAATTTTATCGAATTTATTCGTTACATTAAGGATCGCTGTATCGCCTCAAGGAACCGTATTAGGTCCGATATTATTTACCATTTATATTAATAGCTGCTTATATATTAATACCGCAGGTGACATACTTAGTTTTGCAGATGATATCGTTATTACATATAAAGCAAATTCTTGGCTGGAGCTTAAAAGTATCGCTGAAAAAGATTTTAAATTAAAATTATAATTTTAAATGCTGGTTTCAGAACAACACGCTTACCATAAATTGTAATAAAACGTATTATTTACTATTCACGTCATATTCTAATAATTTGCCAGATATGGGACCACTAAACATTGACCAAGACACCATTATACTTCAAGCTACCTCAATTAAATATCTTGGCATTATACTTGATAGATGTTTAATCGGATCTACAAATTAAAAATATAATAAGAAAAATTAGAGGTTTGCTTTCAAGATTTAAATATCTTAAAGGTATTCTAGATATAGGTCATCTTAAAATTCTTTACTATGCCCTAGGAATAATGGAATGGGGTAGGGCAAATAATCACTATCTGGAACATTTAAACATGCTACAAAAATGGATTATTAAAATAATATTTGATAAAAACTCTTGTTACTCTAGTGACAGTAGCTTCTTGGACATCAGGCAGCTATTTTGTTTAAATATTTTAGTAAATATATTTAAAAATAAAACGAATATACAACCAATCACAAATATCTATGAAACAAGACATAAACAAAATAGTTGTCATATGCCTAGAAGTAAAAAAACAAAAACTGTGGGGCAAAGAAATTACTTATACCTAGGCCCCAGGTTATATGATATTATTTCATTGAAAATTAAAATATAGATAATTTAAAACTGTTAAAAAAGATCAAAACAATGGATACTACAAACACCCCGATATGTTTTTGACAATATTGTAAATCATGTCAGGAACTATTTTAATTATTCTTCACCTACCTGATTAACACTTACCCTATTGACTCTTAACTTATTATGATATATTTACCTAATTACTAAAGCGGCTAATCGTTTCTGTATATCATGGTCGTAGAGTACAGATGTATTTACTGTCACCGACATTCACGTTGACCGCAAAACTCTTTCTCCAGTCCAGTCTATTATTAGCTTTCGAGTTATGTACACGTTAAGTCACTTGGGCGTATTGCATATTGTTTTTGTGTTTTTATTTTATTTGTTGTACTGTATTATTGATAATTTAATAATAAAGCATGGCAGACGTACGCAGGGGTAGAAAACAGCCATTTAGTAAAATAAATTCATAGGTGAATTCCCGGATTTATTCTATGGTGATGCTAAAATAATTTGTAAAGTGTGCGAGAAAGATTTGATGTGCTGGAATAAGCGTGACTGTGGACTTCACGTAAATAATGAACACCATAAAAATAAAAAAAATGGCGTGCCTTCGACAACACAGTTTATGTTTGATTTACTATTAATGCTGATTGCCTGTGATGTTCCGCTGCACATATTCGATAAACAACCATTTCGAGAGTTCTGGAATAAATACAATGCGCAGGTGAAGTTACAAAGTCGCACAACGATATGTAGCTATCTACCAACTATACCTACACGTAGACATGGTAAATAAGATGATATGTGAATTAAAAAATACACGACTGTGGTTATCTGTTGATGAGACAACAGATTGTAAAAAAAATCTATTTTAAATGTCGTAGTATGAGTACTGGACCCTCTTAAATCGACAGTTCCACTGTTACTAGCTAGCAAAAGATTAAGTCAGCGTACTAGCGAAACAATTACCAGGGTGGTGCTGGAGACGTTAGAAAAATTAGAACTGTCAAAAATTCAAGTGTTGATATTTGTGACTGATGGCGCCTTGCAAAAACAAGGTTGTACGTTTCACTGCAAATAGTGGACGAAGTCAATCTACTGCTACACGATATAGCTGACGCAACAAATGAGAGCGTTAAAGAAAAGTTCGCAAGTGTGTTAAATAAAGACACCGGTTTTACCAAATTAAGACAAATATGTGATGGTGCAGCCCCAGATCCGTTAAGTGCGTTCAAAGACTATTTTACGTATGCGTGTATTACATCAGTAGATGTCGAACGGTCGATCGTTTTCAAAATATAAGAATATATTTTCACCAAAGCGAACATCACTCATAGAGACAACCATAGAAACATAACTGATGCTGCAAAATGGCTACACATCTTCTCCAGTTTGTGATAAGCAAGCTAGTTATCAAGCTAGTTAAGAGGATAAGTTTTACATACATTGTTATAAATTGTAACAGTTTACTGTTTCTCGTATTAGATAATTTCGCGTACGCCATTGCCCCACGCAACATTTCTGACAGTCCTACTAATTACAAAAGAATTGCTTTTTTTACATTTATATTGGTTGCCATGGTTTACTTAGATATACATATTTTTTCTTGAAATTATCTTTTTTTTATCTAAGTTTACTTTGTACTTATATGTATTTCTTTAATTAAATGTGTATACATAGTACATTCCCACAGTATATTACCCATAATATGTGCCATAATTACGTCATATTTCCTTAGTTTATAAAATCACTTTCTCCCCCTATCACGCACAAGCAGATGTTTATATCTATTTCAGTTTATCAGAGTTATTTTATATTATTTCTATAATTATTTTCTATTGTTATTTTATATTATTTTATATTATTTCTATAATTATGTTTTGTAAATAAACACTATTATTATTATTATATACATATATATGCTGAATCTATCTCTTCTTAGTCTTCTTATTCGATATTACATTTCGACGCAAGAAATACACAGCATAAAACTTACCTTACCACTTATCAATATCATTCACAAAACAGCTCAAAATATTACTCATATGAATCAATACAGAGGATAGTAATTATGTTTTTATCCGATTGTTTGAAAAGTGACGTTTTTTGGTTTAATATTGGGACGAAAAGATCACATTTTCATAATAGATATTACTATTTGTTGTAGTTGCTAGGCGACTACATTTCCCAGGCGAAAATAACTTTTCGGACGGTAAGCAATTTTAAACAAAATAATGATCAATATAATATGACAATTGAAACAAACTGTCATGATATTCTTATTTTATTAGATTGTACCAAAGTGACGTGAAGTTGATTTACGATCATATTTTTCAATTAAAATATATAATATAATAAATTAATTTTATTATTTTCTTCTTACAATCGAATAAAAAATAGGTATGACACTCGGACGAAAATGCATTTTTCGACTTTGTGTCATAAATAACTATTATTAATTTTACTAGAAAGGTATTAAATTTTATATGGGTAATCTGCTGTTAATTTCCTCAAAATTTCATGTTTTCTTATAATTTTATTAATTAGATCATTTTAACACGATACTCTAAAACACTAATTCACACAATAAAATTAAGATAAATGTATCAAATTCGGTTTATATTCTGCATCTGTTGTAAATGATTGTAAAATTATTTAGTTTGTATAAGTTACTGCTATATTGTTATGACTTATATGTATGTATTTAGGTAAGACACGCTTGCGTGCATGCGCGCGTATGTGTGTATGTGAGGGGGAGGTGCGTGTGTGTGGGGGTGTATGTGTGTGTGTCTGTATGTGTAAATAATAAAAAAAAAAGTAAATGTACAAAATGAATACTTTTCTGCTGCGTACAAGGTTACTTTTGCAGAATTCTTTTGTATGTTTATTTGCCCATTTCTTATTTTTTTTTTATATTTGTGTATTCATTTATTATATTATTATATTATACTTTTATTCATTGTTACATTGTAAATGATTTAATTTTGAGTAAATAAATTATTATTATTATTTCATGGTAATCCAATAGGTAATATTAAATTGAAAATTTGTAAACGGTAACGACTGCAAAATCTTTAAAATTATTTATCTCGATAATGGTAACGAATCGGACATATTATATTTACATGATATACTTAGAACAACTTTCTGTACCACCTGTTTGTGTTTGTCACACTCGAAGTGTAAAACCCTATATTTGAAAATCTAGATTTCAGATTTACCTATACCTATAGCTTTCTTTAATATAAAAAGTTGATTGAAGATGAAGTTACTTTGTGAAAATCCATTTTGATTTAAAAAATTATAAACACTTTTTATTACGTGTCTAATTTTCACTATATTTGTTATTTTTACAACTAGTTTCATCCCATTCGGACATTTTCAAATAGACTAAATTATACACAGATTCTACTTTCATTTAAATATAAACTGAACTGAATAGAAGTATGGGTCACTTTATGGTTGATCATATAATTCAAATTTGTACAGATGTTATGTAGGGGTTTCTCAAGATAGTAAATTATATTATGGTGTGATTTTTATTAACAGCATTAGGTTATCTGAACAAGTTTAATAACGGAGAATTATTTAAATCTATTTGATCGTTTAATATGTTAAAATTTTTATTCCTAGCGCTTCTAATAGATTAAGTTTTTTACTTTTCCCACAAATATGTAATATTTTAGACTGATGGTCGTCAGTTATTGTATGATCAGAATCTGTTAGGTGTTTATAAAATTGGAATCTTGTTTTTGTGTGTGAATATGTTCTCTATATCTTACCCCGAACGATCTACCTGTTTGACCTACATATGAGGCGTTACATTCTGGGCAATCTAACCAATATACACCACATTTTTTATATCAGATATCAGTTTTTGGTTTTGCATTGAAAAGATATCTGCCTATATTTTTGTTAGAATTAAATGATGTTTTAATATTAAATTTGGAAAAAGTGTTGCTAATTGAATAAGAGAGTTGATCTGAATATGGTAATGAAATGTATGTTTGAACTTTTTATCGATAATAGTGGGGTAAAGTTCTTTTAAGATGAACTTATTTTATTTTTTTGTAGATTAGATAGTTGATTATTTTTGAGGGTACCCGTTATTATGTGCTATAAGTCTTGTTGTGTCTAGTCTTCTTTTAAATCTGTCTCGGATAAAGGTAAGCTGAAGGCTTGGTATATTTAAATGAAAGTAAAATCTGTGTATAATTTAGTCTCCTTGAGAATGTCCGAATAGGATGAAACTAGTTGTAAAAATAACAAATATAGTGAAAATTAGACAAGCAATAAAAAGTGTATATAATTTTTTAATACAAAAAGTATTTACAATAATAATGTCTGTCAATAAAAGAGAAAATCTATTTAATCGGCAACTTATATCAAACAGATAAATAAAACGATTATTTACGGGCACAAATCAAAGTCCACGTTGAAACGTGCAAACCGAAATCACTATTATGCCCCCGATAAAGGTACATTTCATTGCAATACGGTCGGAAGTTTTTCATCCGCCACTCAAAGGGGTGGCAATGGCAATTCATCCCTTGTATCTGAGAGAAACGGTCCGCATTTGTTCTCGAGCAGTGGGGAGGTATGGTTCTCTATTGGTCGCTTTTCTTATATAATCTTCAGCGATGGTCCGCCTTGCAATCTAGGGGTGAATTTTCAACCTAAAGGGGCTCTTAAATACTCGTTTAAATCAGTGCCTTTGCGATTAAATCTAATTTAATACCGTTTAATTATGATTACGATAAACCCTGATTGTTTAATGTGGGATACGGGGTGGTTTTGCCGGATACTAAAATGGAAATGCACGAGACTGGTGGATAATGAAAAACAGAAAAGGAATTTAATGTCCTATTAAATGAAAGATAATAATACACGAATGCTTTATTTTAATGTGCGTTTTATTTTATGATTGAAAGTAAACTAGATAATATAATTTTAACGTTTGGATTTCGCAGAGTGAGTGAGAAGTACCCACAAAAAAGTATATTTGAAATTATTAAATATTCAATCAAAAATATAGTACAGTAAAACCTATTCCAATGTGTAATTAAGTAAGTGGGTTTAAAAAATCAAAGACCGGTTTGTATCTTGCCAGTTCACTCAAAATAATGGAAAATATCATAGAAACTCAAATTAGAGAATATAAACAATAAACAAATATTTAAAAAAATTTGACATATTATGCTTTGTATTTATGCATTTCTAAAAAAACAATAATAAAATAATTATTGGGTATTACAAAAGCATTCTTTCAAACCTAACATGATAATAATAATAAATACATACATATTTTTATATTTTATACTGACATTCTTATCTAAATGTGCTTGTATAAAAGTTGTAGGCATAAAATGAATCAAAAACAACACTTCCAATACATTTTATCACAGAAACT
Source organism: Rhamnusium bicolor (assembly GCA_029963845.1). Taxonomy (NCBI): domain Eukaryota; kingdom Metazoa; phylum Arthropoda; class Insecta; order Coleoptera; family Cerambycidae; genus Rhamnusium; species Rhamnusium bicolor. The sequence continues at coordinate 815,860 of JANEYF010005981.1, forward strand.
ATTAAACAAGTATTTATTATTAAGCCTGGCTAAGGTCATTAATCCTACAGAGACGTACTGGGTATGCATCATATCATAATACTTGAATAAGTACAATAATAAAAACAAAAATATTTTATATATTGTGATGTATGTTTTTGTACTATTTCGTACGCTTTAAATTCTTTTTTATGTATTTCCTTATATTTTGTAGTGCTGCACATTATTATTAATCTGTTAAATGCCGTTCACACAAGTACATTGTATTTCTAAGTAATAACTAATAATAAATAAATAAATAAATAAAATAAATGGAAATGAATTTTATTAATACTGGTACACTTTATAAAAATATATACAAAACTCACCTTCTTAAGCAGGTTTATGAAGTAGCTTGGTTGTCGTTATCACAAACTGGAGCACTTCTATAATAACTGTGTAGCATCAGATATGTTTCTACAGTTGTCTCTGTCAGCGATGTTCGCTGTGGTGAAAAAAAATGTTTGTATTTTGAAAGAGACCGTTCGACATCTACGGAAGTAATATAGGCATAAGTAAAACACTCTGTGAACTCACTTAACGCAGCTGTAGATGCACCATCACAAATTTGTCTTAATTTGGTAAAATCAGGATCTTTCCGTAATACACCCTCGAATTTTTCAATAACGGGCTTATTTTTGGCGTCATTTATAGTCAGTAGCTGTGTATTTATGTCGTCCACTATTTGCAGTGATTCCACTAGTAACGACAACGAAGTATTTTGCAATTTTTCTACTGCGTCGTGTAGTCCTCTATAATTGTTATAAATAGTTTTTAAATCTGTTTGAAGGGAAACATCTTGAAAGCTTGTCCGGCTTTCCTTAATAGCTGCAGCCTCGGTAAGGTTGAACTGGAGTATCACAGATTTTATTTGTTGAAAATATTCAGCATAATAAAAAGCTGCCTTCAACCACGTTCCCCAACGTGTAAGAATCGGCTCTGGTGGTTCCGGAATACCAGGACACAGTGTGTGAAATGCTCGAAGCCGTTTAGGAGATTTGAGAAATACTTTTTTTGTATTTGCTATTAATGCATCTACCTCTGGAAAACATTTTCGAATCGTTTCTGCTACAAGATGGAACGCATGCACTTTACACGTAACATGTAAAAACCTACAATCGTCTCTTTGAAGAAAACGGCCCACCAAACGTATTGTCGCAGCACCGTCGGTCACGAACATCAACACTTGACTTGTTGACAGTTCAAATTTTTCGAAAGTCTCCAACACCACCCGCGTAATTGTTTCGCCAGTACACGCAGTTAGTCTTTTGCTAGCTAGTAAAAGTGGAAATGTTGGTTTAACAGGGTCGAGTACACGTACTATAACATTTAAAATAGAATATTTTTTACAATCTGTCGTCTCGTCAAAACATAACCACAGCCGTGTATTTTTTTAATGGACATTTAATCCTATTTACAATATCGTCACGAACACTTGGTACATATCTACGTAACGATGAACGACTTGGTAAATTCACCTGGGGATTGTATTTATTCCAGAACTCCCGTAATGCTGGTTTATCCAATATGCGCAGGGGAACATCACAGGCAATCAGCATTAACAGTAAATCAAACATAAACTGAGGTTCCAAAGAAGACACGCCTTTTTTTATTTTTATGCCGGTTACTATTGACATGAATTTTGCAGCCGTATTTATTCCAGCACATTGAGTCTTGATCACAAACTTTACAAATTATTTTACATCCATCATAGATTAAATCTGGAAATTCACCGATAAATTTATTCACTTTATCAGCGTACGGTCGTTTTCTACTCTTTACGCTCAACATTATTTATCATTTATTAGTACTCTATGCATCGACCGACAGATAACAACTGAAGTGTGTCGTGTCATCCTTTTAGGTGAGTTAATATTTTTTTCAATCTCAGTATTTTTTTGCTTCTAATACTGAGGACACTGTTATTTAATTCAATGCAGTTCTTGATCCTAGACTGAGTAGTTGTTTTAATTGTTTCTATGATACAATGTATTGCAAGTGTTGTTTTTGATTCATTATATGCCTAAAACTTTTATACTAGCACATTCAGATAAGAATGTCAGTATAAAATATAAAAATATATAGGTATTCTTCATATGTTAGGTTTGAAAAAATGCCCAATAATTTTTTTTTCTAGAAATGAATAAACAAATAATTCCCAGGTATCAATCAAACTTTCGGCCACAGCACAGCTGCCTTCTGGCCTTGCTGAATATTGGTCATATCATAGCATCTACTGACAAAGACCAAATTACAACCGTTATTCTTCTTGACTTCAGTAAAGCATTTGACACTTTAGACTATGATATTTTAATTTCAATATTACATTTCATAGATCTTAATGAAACAACAATCAACTTCATGAGTAATTACTTAATAAGAACAGGACGAAGACAAGTATCAACTGTAGTACCACAAGGAGCAATATTAGGTCCTCTGTTGTATACTATGTACACCTGAAAATGTTTCTCTTACATTAAATAATGTAAATATCATTTCTATGTAGATGATACACAGCTATATTATTCATTTAACGCCAATGATATCCAGCAAGCTAGTGATAAGATAAAATTAGACCTTTCAAACATAAGCCAAGCTGCTGCTAGACATTCTTTATCTACAAATTCTAACAAATCGGCGTTAATCTTATTTGGCAAAAAACTGTTTTGAGAGCAGTATAAGATTCTTGTATTAGATATATAGGGTGTCCACTTAACGCGTATTTGTTCCATAACTCTACAAATATCATAAATAGAAAAAAATTAAAATAACAGTTTTTCAGCATTATGTGGCTTCGTGGTTGAGCGGAAAGGATACTTGCTTCTCACCTTGGAGTCCCGAGTTCGATCCCCGGTCAAAGGGCTAGGAATTTTTGTAAACCAGAAGTTAATCCTAGCATACGCGAATATTGAATGTGTGTCCATTGTCTCTAAATATGTAGCCCTCTTCCGCACAAGTTACCTTGAGGTACCTTCAGGGACACTGATGGTTGTATTACCTGTAGTGTTTAATTTAATGTAATATAAATTTAAAAATTCACCAACTTTGTTAAATAAAACCCATACATATTATCATCGGGCAGCGAAAATATTTGCAATTTTTCAGTACCGGTAGTGATATAAAAAAATCTATTCCTTAAAGAGCCATTATATGATTAAATTGATTGATATATCATTGATACGTATATATGCGTTTATCTGTAATATATGTAAACAGTGTTGAGGACAGGAAGCCGGGATACAAATGTATATAATATTACACGTAACTAAGCTCTTATTCCGCAGTTAGTAACACGACCGTGTAGTCACTTTCGTGAAGTGGTGTTTGGCATATAGTCCGCTAATATTCTCGCATAAAACACTCTTACCAATGGCGCAGTCACCGTTTGTGCATGAACTGCAAAAAATAATTGAAAACTACGATGACCTTACAACAGATAGGTCACATATTCTATGTACTTCCTGCAATCGACGTTTCTTGTTTCGTACACGCCGTGATTGTGAAAGACATATAAATTCGGTTATCCATCTACATAATATTGCCGGTACAGTTACAAAGGATGAATTATTTTAAGATTTGTGTGTTATGCTCTGTGCTTGCAAAATAGTCGACAATGCTGACGTTAGAAGTTTTTTTTCAAAATACGTACTTGCCAGGTTTTCCTTTTGGTGCAATAAGGATATTACTATTATACTAAGAATTTTGAGTATTCAGAAATCTTTGTCTCCGATATTAATAGACGGCAAATGAGTACAAGAAACCACAGCATATACTGTGGAAGTAATAGTAACACCTTTTGAAGATACGAAAAAAATTAAAAAGCAAAGTTGTAGGATATCATATTAACCGTAAGATTATGTTTTCTCTCTGCCATGCACTTTGAATGATTATTATATAAATTCTATATACTTTGATGTTGTTACTGTAGAAGAGAGGCACAACATTATCATTCAACTCAAAAATAAAAAATCATCTGGCTATGATGGCCCAACAACAAAGATCATGAAAAATATAGAAAATAACATCCTGAAACCATTTGTTTATTTAATAAATAGCTCAATGGAAGCTGGTACTTTTCAAGATTGCCTAAAATTAGCGACTGTCATTCCCTTATTAAAAAAAGGAGATCTTACTGATTTAGATAATTACAGACAAATCTCCCTCTTAAGTGTTCCCTCTAAAATACCTGAAAGAGTTGTGTATAACAGAATATCTAATTATGTAAAAAAGAATAAGATACTAACAGTCTCGCAGCATGGGTTTAGGTCGTACAAATCGGTTGAGACGGCGCGGCGTCCTGTTACCTTCTGGAGTATGTTTATGAATGCTTGGATAAGGGTAAGTACGTTGTCTCACTGATATTGGACCTCTCCAAAGCATTTGACACCGTTAATAAAGAAATATTAAACAATAAAATAAATTAAATAGTATCGACACTAAGGGTAACATTTTATTATGGTTAATCTCCTATATAGTAAATAGATCGTTAAGAGTAAGGTTAGATGAAATAAAATCAGATACTTTCAATTTTTCACTTGGGGTCCCTCAGGGTTCAATGTTAGGTCCATTACTGTTCATGATCTATACCCAGTTACATAGAGCAGGGCCATGTAACGATGTTCATAAAATAATAATAAAGCTAAATTTTGCTCCAAATCTTAGTATTGCATTAAGAATACTACTGACTATTCCAATATCAGTAACAAGTGGAGAAAGAAGTTTTTGGCCATTTTTGCTATTGAACATGAAATTGCTGATCAAATAAACTTAAAAGTGGTAATGAAAAATCTGCAGAATTAAAACTGAGAAATAAAATATTCTTCTGATTATAACTCAAACATATAATGTATTACTGGTGGTTCTATGTAATTACATTTTGTTTTCTATTTAGGTTTTAGGTATAAGTGAGAAAAAATCTAAATCATAATAGCAGTAAAATAGCACCCTGTATGTTTAAAACTAAGTAAATATTTTTAAAATATAACAACTAGGTATTTACAGGTACTGCACCTATATTTTATTTTAATTTATACTGTTTTGTACCAAATGTGAAGTTTTAACACTTGTTTCTTTTGAAATATACGTTTTTATTACAAATTAAAACCATCTTTTATTAAGAAAAAAATAACTTTAAAAGGGGCGGCTATTTGTTTTTTGTCCGGAGCGGCGTAAATGCCAGAGAGGTCCCTGATTAAACATACTAGTATTTATTTCTAACCTATTATCTTATGTAGCTCAAAGACGCGAAATATTCTTTTCTCTCGGTAGAAATCAGATTGTTGTCATAAGTGTAGCTAATAAATAAATTGCATTTAACTAGGTAAATGAGAATAAATGAAAAATACGTTTAATTGTCAATTAAAAGATATATTTGTTATATCTATATGTCTATATGTCTTGATATATGTGTCAATATGTCTATATGTCTTGATATATTTTTACAAAATTACGCATTTTTTTTTAAATTTTGTATTATTTTAACACTTCGTATATTATTGTTTAAAGAATTATATAATTTTGAGTCAGAGTAGGTGTAACTTTCTTACCTTATAATTTGATTCATAAATGGCACTTTACATATACGTATATTCGTTAGTTTGACGGAAAACCTTTTCACTGTGTTGTTTAAGTGACCAAGAATCTAATAAATATTTTGTGTAATTAATAATTACCAGTATTAATAAAAAAACAGCAAATTATAAGAAATCATGTGCTTAGTTATGACAAATTTATATGTTAGAAAATTCCGGAAATAAAGAACAAAATTACGATTTTAATTATATTTAATTTTAAATATATCGTTTCACAAGAATCTTTGTGTTTATTTCTAATGCCTTTCAACTCCCCACACATGACACAGATATATTACAAAGATAATTGCTATGTTGATATGTTGATATGTTCAAATTTTTACTGAGATAAACCGCAAAAAAAATACCAAATTGGCAGATTTCCTCTTTAACAACAAAACGGTAATTATTTTTTAGATAATTCTTTAAATAAAGAACAAATGTATAATGTTAATTATATTGAATTTTAAAAACATATTATTTTAAAACGATCCTTGAATTAAACCAAATGTGTTTGTTTATAATGAATTTCAACCCCCTACACAAAGGACACAGAAATAGTATAAAGATAATTGTTATTCAAGTGTAAAAATAAAATTGGTTCAACCAGAACAAAACGTATGTGTAATTACTTCCAAATAAATGAATCCAAATTGAATTTCAATTTTAAAAGTAATTGCTCAAACAAAAATATGCATATTACACAAATAACATTTTTAAACATTTACACTCGGACTTTCCATTAAAAATATTTGTACAATTTAATGTAAAATACAGATTTAGTAACCTGTGTCCAGTTAATTTACCCCTTGAGTCAAATAAAGTAAGCCAATTACAAGCACACATTGTTAGTACATAGATACGTAGGTTTAATTTGTTTATCTAAATGTTGATTAAATACTCTTGTTTGTATGGTTCCATAGGATTATGTAGTTTGTTTGAAACTAATATTAAATATATTTTATCCATAGATAAAAAGTTGAGCTGAAGAAATTAAAATAAATACTACTAGTCCTACTGAAGCGCAACATTATTTGTGTTTATGATTCTTTATACTTGATTGAGTAATATCACAAACCTGATTCTGTGGTAATAGCAGTAATCTGCTGCTTGATTTTTCGATTTTTGGTGTTTTTACGTGTTAGAAACCAATAAGTCTTTACATCAAATTGAAATTATTTCAACGATCAACTCTTTAATAATTATTTTATGACCTTTAAATAGAGTGACCTTATACACATCTGCACTATTTAAAACAACATTCGACTCTTCCATATGTCTATTTAAGAAAATAGAAGTACATGATCAGCTTTTGAAAAAATATATATATACAGGGGTGTTCATTAAGTATGTACAATAAATTTAACATACGATTATTTGAGTGATTTTAAGACAAAAATTTCATATAAACATGGGTCCACAAATGTTTCGTATTCAAGATACAGGGCGTTAAACTTTTTTTAAAAAATTTGGTTTTTCGTAAATATCTTAAATATCCCTTACCCAAATTTATTGTAATTTGGCAATGTTATTTGTAGTGTATGTATTTTGGGTTAAGCAACTAAAAATACAACTTTTATGTCTTTTGAATTTTTTTCGGATCTTGCTTAGTTTTCGAGACAAAAAATTAAATTCACTTAATTGCATATCCCTGGACCACACAAGAAACATGGGAAAACTTAGGAAATAATCAAGGGTCGCCTTGGAAAACTATTGCAGCATTTGGCAAACAAAATGACAGCTGTTGTCAATTTATTAAGATATTAAATTGTAATTTTTGTAAAAAGTATTTTTGGTGAATATTTTTCAAGTTATTTTTTTTGTCCAACATGGTTCAGTTTACTAATAGTGAAATGGCAGATATGCATTGTATCAAGTTAGTGCTTAATTAGCCCCTTAACACTACAAATAACATTGCCAAATTACAACAAATTTGGATAACGGATATTTAATATATTTACGAAAAACCAAATTTTTAAAAAAGTTTAACGCCATGTATCTTGAATACGAAGCATTTGCGGACCCATGTTTATTTGGCGACTGGCGGCTGGCAGATTTAGGTTATATAATATATCAGTATTGGAGCATGGAACCCATGCAATATTTTAAGGCACGACTATCAGTACTGATTGAAGAAGTTTTGCAGAAAAGAAATTGAAAAGAAATTTGAGAAAAAAGTTACAAAAATGCCCAGCCTCCACATATTCCTTCTAGACCATTAGTAAAATCTTTGCAAACTATTTTTTTTTTCGTAATCAGAAGGAAAATTTATCACCCCGTTTTTTTGGTTTTCGAAAATATTGAGTTTTTGTAAAGTTATGACACTTTGAAATTTAAGTTCTTAAATTCTTCATCGTTCTCATCTACCAACTGGTAGACTATATTGAAACAAACAACAAATATAATTTGACTACTTGACTAATGGATCCCAGGTTACCAAATATGAAAGCAGAATATCATCAGCATAAAATGGTCTTAAAAGAATTCTAAACAAATTTGAACGAAAATTGCATCAACACCTAACAGAAATAATATAAAGAACTGTATATATTGCATTTCCCATTTTACTATGAACATTTCCCAAAAGAAATTTATATTGATCTGTTGTAGTTAAGTTAGTCTACGTAATACCACTACAATATTCCAATAGGACACATTAAAGAGAGCGTCGCAGAGGCTTTCTGTAGTAATAGAGGGTTGTTAATACGCCAACAAAGACCCGACTAAATCACTGCGGTTGTTTTCGACTGGCAATTTAATCCATCTCTGCACTTCATCGATCTTTATCTAATCTTTGACTCGCTAAACGCCGGATTACCACCCTTAATATACACAGCGAGAGCTCTCTGCTCTCACAACCCCTTTCAAATTATGTATGTGGTACTAATGATCGAGCTCGGATATATTTTATCACACTTTTTATGTTTATAAGTTTGAACTTTCATCATTTAAAGCGTTTCTTTTAGCAGTGCTTTGCAAAAAATGGCATGACCCACTTCGCTAGAATTTGAATTTTTCTTTATGTAAATGATTTTATACTACGTATGTAATCAATTCAGGACTGGTTGCTAGTTTAAAACTTTTAAATATAATATAGATACCTAATTTATAATGCCTTTAGTTAAATGAACAATAATATAATGCGCGTCTTTCTTGAATATGACTCGTGGTCCACCGGTAAGGATACTTGCCTACTTTTCTCGCTCCTGGACCGGGTGCCGCGCGGACAAAAATGAGTTTTTTTTGTATAATGTTCATTAACTTGCTTGGTTTGATTTGGCCCCGTGTTTCCAGGTTAGATATTCATTCGAGGAACAGGGATATTTGTGGAAGTAGAATTTAAATATAAATAAAGACTATTTTTATGTTCGGTTTCCAGAACTCGGAGATCATCCTATGACTCCGACTCACTTAACTGCAACAATTCTTCACATTCAACAGAGTTAGTGGTTATAGATGCCGGAACCATATGCCCTAAACTAACCCTAAGATGCCTGTCTTCTGAATTTGGCCTGCCAGCAACTCAGCATATCTTTGGCAGACCGATATGTTCTTTATTTCCGAGTGTCGCGTAGATCTGATGCCTCCAAGTAGACCGATTATTATTAGAACAACCATATTGACCGAGTATCCTGAGTATAGCATTCGGAAATAGTGATATTTGATTCGTTTTGTCCCCCTTTATTGTAGTGTTTTTCTCAGCAGATACCGAGAACTCCATGATATACTTTACTTTAGTCGAAGAGAACTCTCTCAGGCTCTTTGGCTTAGATTCGGTTGACGAATAATTTGTGTAAAAAAAATGTTCGTTCTCGACAACGGATTCTTTATCTCCGTAGACGTAAGCAGCATTAGCACCTAGTCTACTCCTATAGGAGTTCCTCAGATGGTAATGCAGCCGTATATCGATGGATTTAGAATTGCATGAGCGATTCCAGCGCCTGACGGCAGATTCTGTAGTTGATTTAGGAACCACCATACCCCACATGACGCTATGGTAGATGACACCATCCTGACGAGCCACAATATATCCATCGGCCTCCAAGTTATACTCTGCTGACTTTAAAAGGGCGAATGTCAGCCTTGTCGATAAATCCAGTTCTCATGTTCTTATAGAGAACACCATGCTGATGTTTATCGACATATTACTGAAGCAGATTTTCCTTTTCGGAAGCTCTGATTTGTGCTGCCAGGCGATGTGGTTGAAGCTCTGTTATCGACTTTACATCGGCATCTCGCCAGCCTCTTGACTGATGTCAAATATGAGACCGAGTTCATCTGTGGCCCTTATTGCTGCTTTGCACCATCCTGCACCCTCTTCAGTTTCATGATGTTTTATAATCTCAAAAAGGAATCTAAGCTCCTGCGGCTGTTATATGTCGCACTACTATGCAGATTATACACTCCAGATCAATACCTACATAGGTAATCTCTAATTGCTGCTTATCATAAAATTTTGTTTTCAATCAACAAATCCGCATAGCCTTTGCCTTTATTGTTCTTTCAACAACAGCGTGAATAGAGGAGTGTGGCGATACTCTAAGCAGGTCTTACCTTTGTTTTTCTTACTTCAAGAAATTCTGGAAAATTTGAAATTATTACAAATAAGTTTCTAAGAAGTATGTGGGTCATATTATTTGCCTATGGTAGGAAAGAAATATGAAAGATGGTGTTCTTTTAAAATGTCTCCACTTTAAAGCATATTAATAGCCTCCTTATAGGTAGTGGATGGATAAAAAAATAACAGGCAAAGAAGTTGGAAATAAAATATTCTAACTAACAAAAGTTTTAAATGAACAGTGTTGAAAATTTTGGACTTCTTTGTAGCTGGATGAGCAACTTTTCATCACTTGCGCATTACTGACATGCAAAATGATTACTTTTAAAACATTTCTTGCCAGTACAAGTAAACATTCTAAATGCTTATCTTAATGGACACCTCTGGCATTTTTTTAAGAAAATTCAAAACTGCTACCAGTCATGGAAGACTATTTATATATTTATTTATTCCTGAACGAAAATTTGATGTCAAGCATACACATTTCATTGAATTATCGTTTCGTATAAAACTACCTTATTAGCAACAATTACTTCTTATTTTCACTATATTAATTAGCAATAAATCAAACTTTTTATTATGAGAAATTATTATAATTTCTAAAACAAAGTAAACTTAAAGAAAAATAAAGGAAAAATTGAAAATAATGAAGGAAAGAATAAGAACTTTAGGTTTAATTAATAATTTCACGCACATTGCATTTCCTCACTAAGCCGGCAAGAAAATGTACAACACAATTACGTCTCAACTAGTTTTAAAACTTCCTCATTTATCACATTAGTTTACGCTACAGAGATTGTTTTTTTTAAAACTTCTTTCTTGTATCCGACCAACTTAAACATGGAATTACAATACAAACACGTTCGTTCAGTCTAGACCTATTGATTCATTATACATTTTTTATCCTAAAACTCCGTTAAAATTATTATGGCATTATGGTTAACTATTTGAAAATATTGTTTGCTGATTTTATTTATTGTCACTTAACAAACCACTAGAAAACTGTAACAATTTACATTCTGTACCAGATAATTCATTTAATATATGAAAAATAAAACATTAATACATATGCCGCCCATACCAAACAATAACTTTTTGGAGATGTATCGGTATTGCGGAATTTTTATAAACCGGTATCAATTATTTATATTTTAAAAATCGCAGTGGCCCATGAGGATAATCTGTTAATTTTGAGTTCAAAATTTGTTGTCGCCAAACCTTAAAATATTTTGTTATTATGCTAGGGGTATGTGGATTTTCGATCACTGAGAGTAATATCTAGAAGTTTATCTTTGTTCATAGTATGTTGTTATCCATACTAAAATTTCTTTCTTTCACAATAATTCCATTTGATAATTGACAGAGTGTTTCTGAGAGGTCTGTCCAGAAAGCTACCACATATTCCCGAGACCTTATTATTGCTTTCCAAAAGTGCTTCATTAAGTGGTTGTCGGTCTAAGTTCTTAAGAAAATTGGTCATACAATTTTTCTAACAATGAATCCAATACATTTAAAAATGTTGTTGTAGAAACCTTTAGAACTTCTTTATTAATTGAAGAAAAAAAATACCAGTAACTTAACGGGATGTCCAAAATTCTTTTTCAGCATATCTCTGTCTTCATATTATTTCCTTTTGCATCATTAACCCTCTCTGTTCATCGATACACATGCATGAAATCCTTTTTATTTGAGCGGGAGTAACAAAGCATCCTGTAATCATTCATTATCATTTTAGATATGCCCATAAGCTTCAACACCATCCTAGATCTTAAATTTCAGAGATATCGCGATTATTGAGATATCAGTTTTTCAGTTCAGTAGAACAAAATAAACCGTGTTGGAGTTGAAAAGAAAGAAAATTTGCTTTTATATTTTGAAACATATGACAACAGTTTCTGTTGAAAATATAGCAATTGAAGCTATTCTAGAAAGACTTGTAGAAATAAGCTTATGAACAAAACATGTAAAAGGTACATACAATCAGATTCGTTTGACGGTCATGGAGGAGGACGTGCAAGAATAACAAATGCTACAATCAATCGACGTGCAATCCGTCGTCGATTCCTGATTATAAGAAGATTGCAACAATGAGGTAATATTGTGGCTTCACTGTCTAAATTAAGAAGATTTAACGAAGTGAAATTTTGAGCCGAACGTCCAGCAAAACTTCGCCATTGGACTGTTTAGTTTAAATAAATTCTTGTACGATTCTCAATAATCATAATAGATAAGGTGTAGAGCAGTGGAGAAATCATCTTTTCGCGGACAAATCGTAGATTGTAAATCACGATAATAACAATAGGTTGCGATCGTGGAAAAAACAAGGAGAGCTTTTTTAAAGAATTGTAGGGGTAGATCGAGTTACATTCGGAGGAAGTTCGCTAACCATTTAAATCGTAATTCAGACAAAGTAAATACATTGGAAGAATTAACTATTACTACTATATTTGAATATCGTACTGGAAACCCATAGTTCACATATTTATGAATACAATGTCCTGATTTGCTCGTTACCCGGACCTCAATCCCATAGAATATACTTGAGCTGTTCTAAAGAAACGTATTCGTTATCATCTGGTTCAACTATAAACATTACAAGAATTAGTTATTACTGTACAAGAAGAACAGCAACATCTCCCTCAGCAAATCATCGATAACAGGGTGAGAAGTATGCCCAGTCGATGCCATGAAATAGTAATGGCCAGAGGTGATCCTACTTACTATTAAATGCTTGTTAGTAGTTTTTCCGTTTCGTTTGTCTATTAAATTTCATTTTTGATATAGATCATTCTTTACTGGTTGTTCCATTGAAAAAATAATGTTTCTGAAACCCAGCTAGATCAAATTCAAAATCAGGTATACTGTTGAAGGTGGTAGGACTGGTAGGCGTATGAAATGATAATGGATGATTAAAGTTGTTCTGTTATTCTCATACAATCTTTAACAAAAAATACGTTCACATAGAATGGTCGGTATATACTATCCATAAACAAAAGGGATTAAGGGCACACACGAATAGAAAGAAAAAGAATGCATCTATATGCTGAGAAAAGAATTTTAGAAATCCGATCTACAGCTACGTGTCAAAAGTTAGTAGCATTTGAATTTGATGCTTTCCCGAGGTGTTCTGCTTCAACTTAAATGAAATTTACATTATTAAAGAATAGGTTATTTATACTATACTATATTTTATTTACTAGTGAAGACGGTTTTTTTTACGAATATTTTTCTTAGTCGATTTTAACGACATTACTGTATTATTACCATATTTGATATTATTACTTATTTATAGTACAATTTAGTATTCTTTTGAAAAAAATTTACTACTGGAATATATTGTCATCAATTTATTTTATTTCCTAAATTCTAAAGCATCGTTTTTTCTTTTCGCAGGTAAAAATATGGTTCCAGAATCGCCGCATGAAGTGGCGAAACTCCAAGGAGCGTGAACTGTTAGCAGCAGGTGGTTCCCGAGAACAAACCCTCCCAAACAAAAACAACCCTCACCCTGATCTGAGCGACGCTGATGGAGACAAACCAAAATTAGACCTTACAGACGTACAGGACATTTCACCTGCTAGCTCTCCTATCGACCACCAGAGGTCAGATCGTGAGGGAGTCGCCGGAAACGTAGGCCACTGCATCCCCATGAATTATCAAATGTACGATGGGGTCGATTATGAGAGTTCAAATGATAGCGACGAGGAAATTAATGTCACTTGATTTGTTATTAGGAAGAATCGAGACTCGATATTAAAACTGTGAAAAGGAGTTTTATTTTGTTTATTTTGATGATGAGAGATACAATAAATAAATTTCCTTTTGTTTTAATAAAAAAATGTATAAAATAGAATATTGTTAACATTTCAGAATTAAAAATCAGATATCGACAAAAAATGAGCATATGGGCATTATTCTTGAAAATCGATTTAAAAATATGAAGTTATTAAAAAATATCTTCTACAAATAGTCTTCATATTTAAAAAATTTCTTAAAATTTTATTGCACATTGGCTAGAAAGGTTTAAAAACTATTCTCGTTGGATGAAAACAAAATTTAATTTAATTTCCTGAATTAAGTCTTTTACCACAAAACTAAAGAGTCTACCACAAAATTAAAAAGACTGCCACAAAAATAAGTCCCGATAAATTTATGCACGTACATCAACAGTGCCATTTTTAAATTTATTTTTATTAGAAGTTTAATTTGCAAAATACAGATAAATTCAAATGATCACCTAACTAACTTAAAGTTAGCGAATAAATCATGCATATCCTTTTGTTTTAGGATATTGGACAACAAACAGTAGATTATCTGATTCTCCCTATATGGCCAAATAATTCTTAAGTCTGGCTTAAATTTATCGTCTAGTGCGTATTCGTCCAAGATATTTTAGATGGGCTTCTTTATACTTAATTTCATCTCCTACTTTTTTGATATTCTCATTTTGCTGCTTAAACATTGTAAATACTTTATTTTTCGTTGGTTAATTGTCGTTAGTAATACCTATGTTTTGAAAATTCTAAAGTAAACCCTATTCCTAGCAGAACGAACTTGTTCCATGGACGTCTAGTGGGCATACAACTTAGGATATATACTACACGTGGACTGTGTATGTGCAAAGCAATAACGTAATTCACAAATTGAAGAAAATTGGGATATCCAAGGATATCCATAATGTTCCAGAAAGATGTGAGAATTATGTACGAAGAAAATTATCAGACATCTACTTAAACAACAGTAAGTTGCGACGCATACAAGAGTATATACAAGGCCATATATTTGATATCAGCAGGATATAAGAAATAATCCATCATTTGTTCCAGAACTTTATTTGTGTATGCAGCACCTATGACGGGCGTACATATTCATGGATTTCAGATGAATCTACAAGTGGAGTTTATCACGTTCTGTAATACTCTAGAAATATGTAAGGAGGACAACCAAAAACCTTTTTAATGGATAATAGAATACAATATGCAATAGGATTAGTGTACATCTAAAGAGGCTCAAGAGGCTCTAGTACAGTCAATGGATTTAGAAAGATCATACATGTATGTCACTTTTTGATACTGATAAAACCAATTTTTTTTATCTGTTTCATAGATAATACAAAAGATATCCAGTTTTATCAGATATGGACGGTGATTTATGATGATTACAAACTTTGGTGGTAGAAACGACTACTGGTTGTAGGCATTTTGTTTTTCTCTTTACCACGGACTATGGCTGAAATGTAACTAGTATTATTTTGGTTTATTTATTCATTAGTGAAGACGCAAGAAGTGATCATATAAACATAGCTTAAGTTGTCAAATATAAATAACATCATCTAGTAAACATTGAACTTTCCCAAGTTCCTAAGATGGACGTCCAGTAGACATCCATAAAATCCAGTGTTCATCCAATTATAAACGTCCAGTGTATAGATTTGTGTATACTTCCAATCGAATTACATATCCTCTGGACATTTTCTTCCATGTCCACTTGGAAATAATTATGTATATACCCAGTTGAAAACCTTATATGATGATAAATTTTATGTCCATCCATATGACATCCACAAAAGACTTACATTTTTCATACTTTTAGAATGTCCATATGAAATTGACCAAAGACAACACTTACGTTCTGATAGGAAATCCCAATAATATCCGTACTGGACGTAACCAACCTATAAGGATATCCATATGACATCACAATTACCATAAATATATGCCCCATTAGGACGTTCATAACACATCCAAAATGGATGTAATATATTTATGCAGACATCCTTAGAACATCAATTTCTATTAGGGATAATATTATTATGAGAAAAACTCTCCTTACAAAGAACAAATCTGACTCTCTCAATCTAGAAATATTATGTAGATGTAATAATTAATAGAATGTACTTACATTATTCTATTGAAATTAAAAAACAGCATCTATATCTGGTAATTTCATATAGTTAAGGACAAATATCCCGGTATTTCATATAAACGAAAAGTTTCTGTTTATAACGACATTTTTTTTTTTGTTTTCCGGGGTAATAAGAAAAGTATTAAGGCGTGTTGTTTGTCCCATATGTTTCCCTCATACTTTATTGCTCCAGAAAGATACAGTTGAGTATACAATGTAGAATTGTATCAAAAACACATTATAGAAACAATAAGTGTCTTACATTTTTTAACTACTTGAATGTATCTTTTTTACACACATATCTACAATACTGAATCATCCATTTGCATCCCAAATAATAATTGCAGTCTATGGCAAAATAATACAAACATTAGTAATTATATTATTATTTTTTTTACTTATTCAGATAATAAAGAAATTTGAGAAACTAAATTAAAATCTCATTTACATCGATCAAGAAAATTGAGTTTATTTCCTTGTAGAAACAACAAAACGAAAGTGATATGATAATTAACAAATGTGCATTTCCTGATATAATCAATCTCTGAAAATAAAATACGTAAAACTTGTTTGAACTTTTGCAAAGAATAAATTAGTAATTTTTGATTTACCAGTATTCAGTTCCCTTCTAATATGTTAAATAGATGTTCTACAAAAATTAGATTAGATTCTTATTCACATATTCACAGAGTGAGAACCTTAGATTAATAATACTGAGAACAGAAAAAAAAGTTTTCTATCTAAAAGGCATCTAAAAATATTTGGTCTTATTTTCTTAAGTGAGTATCCTTGTAATATATTAACAATTAATTAATTAATGCGAAAATTGCTGTTCTTTATACTGTGTTCCCTCTAGAAAAAATATAATATTTTTATCAGGTGTTAGGTAACATTATTCGATTCTTGATATTATTTATTGTATCTCTTATTCCTCATACTATTTAAATTATTTACCAAATATATCTTGTAAAAAAGGCACTTTGTATATTATTGTATATTGTTTTTGTGAGTGATATTTAAAAAATGCACAATCAATTACTACTTTAAAAGTTCATTGTGTGTATAAAATCTTATTATATACAGTAAAAATGAAATATTAATAATTAATCATCGAATCTTATTGTAAATATTACTAGGTAATTTCCAAAGATATGTATGTATAATAAAGTATAACTAATTAAAACGCATTTTCCTTTAAACTGCTTAATTTAAACAATCAAGACAAGAATGTAGAACTGGAAACATGTTTTAGATGATATTTTACACAAGTTGTTGGCTGTTAAGGTAGAAATTATTTCTTCAATAAAAAACAGAAAAACTTATTTCCTATTTTTATTACTAGAGGACTTCCAGCCAAGTATATGAACAATTTGTCCTACGTTTCGTCCGAGTTTTCGGACTTTTTCAAGGTTAAAAGCTAAAAATAATTAAAAATAATGGTTTTACATAAGTCGTAAATTAGATTAGTGACAGAATGCATATCTAAAAAAGTGTTTTCTTACCTAATATAAATTTCCTATTTTAATTTCACTGTATGGGTGGGTTTTATTTTGTTTTTCATCATTTTTTTTATTTGACGGGTATGTGATGTACGTGTAGTTCGACGAGTTAGGCAGAGAATGATCAGTATTTGGTGTGGTCGTTGATGTGTTTCTTTTTAAGAGTAGGTAATTATAACAGCTGAAGTATATTTATGGTCCGAGTGACAGAGTTATTGTAAACATTCACATGATATTGGATAGGAGTTGAGAAGAGGTTTTGCAGTTAGCACATATACAGGATGTTTAAAAAATTGTTACTATTGAATAAGATTGCGATATATGCTACTTAGATTTTCTATATCTGTTTGATAATTTACTGTTTTTTTGTTGTTTTGTATTTCGGCCATTTCCATTTCCGAAACGTAGGACAAATTGTTCATATACTTGGCTGGAAGTCCTCTAGTAATAAAAATAGGAAATAAGTTTTTCTGTTTTTTATTGAAGAGGAAACATGTTTTGGTTTTCTGAATATTCTCGACCCAAATAAAGAAAGTTATCAGATTTTGGATGGAGGCAGTAGAAAAACTTGTATTCCTGATTCATTGATAATTTACTACGTAAATTTCTCCCAAATTCATCTTTTGCAGAAATTAAGTACTGAGTCAGTGGCAACTGGTTCAAAAGAATCACTAATATTTTTCCATTATAGTGTGCGTGCGTACGTGTATAGGAATATCTAGATATACAAAGATGATGAAAATAAGAAAACCTTTAAATACAAAATTTCCAAAATGGTAAATTTTTAATTATGTTTTCGATTCCCAAACTTTACAACAAACTGATAATAAAATGTTTTAGATAGTTTATTGTTATTATAATAGTTTTGAAAGGATGCTTACGTAATAACCAAATAATTAATTAATTTTTTCTAGAAATGGAGAATTGTATTATTTTGGTCAAAAATTGGATAATATTCAATTGCTAGATAAAATAGTGCCTTATTTTAAGTAGGTTTACTTCATTTAAAAGTCACAACAGTTCTAGATAACTAGATTTATACTTATTTATTTTGGTAAATGTCTAAGGCTTGTAATATAGGTACGAAGCAAACCTTACCAAAAATTTATTTGGTAAGTTTTGATTCGTTTTAATCCTAGAAATTTTACTTGTAAAATTAGTTAATCAAATTATACTTAAATTTGAAGTAGTTACAAGAAAAGTATTTGTTGCTGTCAAGAAATTAAAATTTATTGTATGAATGAAATAATTAATTTAAACATAAATTTCAAACAACTTTTTCATGAAAATAGTTTTTTTCTTTCTGGTACCTATGGTTCATTACCTATAAATCACTAACTAATCCTGTAAAAAACGCAGTTGAAAGTCATGAATTAAAGTTAAGAATATTTATGAATTTAAGTGTTGCTTTTGAATCTGTAGGGCATAATGGGTGAAAAGGAGTACTACGGCTTTAGAGGAGTTGCGCTACAACTGATAAAATTTTATCTATCAAATCTCAAATAATTTGCAATGAATGCCAGAGAAGCAGTCCCCAAGGTTCAGTATTGGGTCCTCTCCTTTTCATAATCTATATAAATGACCTACCAAACATCCATAAGAAAAATATAGTTACAGTTATGTATGCTGACGATACAACATTTGGAGTGAGCGTTTAAAAAGAAGACAGTCCAGTGACAATCCTTGGGGAGGTCACGGAATAAGCTAAAACTTAGTTTATTACAAACTGGCTTGTACTAAATGAAAGTAAAACTAAATCACTTCTTTTTGAAACGACTTTCATTTAATGTAAGTACCAGCCGTGATGAACTGTCTGAAATAACAAAAATTTGGTAGACAACTGAAAGGAACACATTAATAAAACCTGCAAAATGCTAAAGAATATGGTCTATGCTATAAAAAAAGGTCAAACAACTTATAAACCAGTCAGCTGCAATCACTACTTATTAATGCATTGTTTGAATCAGTTATGAGTGGTGCTCAACTTCTCAAGTACATTTAAATCAAATATTTGTGATAGAAAAAAATGCAGTGAGATCTGTTGAAAGTGCTTATTCTAGTGACCCCTGTGTACGTCAACATTTAAACTTTTGAGAATTATGACCTGCTATATAATATTTATGTTATATATCAAACTAACCGTCGAAAAGTGTAGAGTACTGGCAGTTATAGATATGCATTACACAATAAATAAAAATAATTAAATTGTACCTCAACTCAAACTAGACTAACAAGAATGGGTAGCAATATTGAAATTAAACTATAAAATAATTTACCTGTCAATGTACGTTCATTAAATCTCAATAAATTCAAAATTCATACAAAAGCAGTACTTACTGACAAGCCTTTTTATAGCACTGATGAATTTTTTGAATGAACCCTCCTGAATCCATTCTGACTATTTTCCGAATGATGTCTGTCGGTTCGTGTGTGTGTACGTGCGTACGTGAGTGTGCGTGCGTGCGTGCGTGCGTGCGTGTGTTTGTGGATGTATATATGTGTGGCCGTGATAACTGAAAAAAATACTAATGGGAGACTTCCCAAATTTGACAATTAAGATTTTCAACAACATTTTAGATCGCACCTTAAATTTAGTGAATGTGGTACCACCAGAAGAGACATAATGATTGAAAGAAGAAAAAAGGTACAATTTCGGGAAAAAAAATTAAAAATTTGTATTGTATTTCTGGACGATTCTCGACGAATTATAATGAAGAACATAACTTAATGGAAAAAAAAATTATCTGCATGTCTGTAGTATCGCGATAGCAGCCACGGCACATATGTTCTAAAGGTCAAAGAAAATGATAAATTCGGTGATGACCAAAATTGGCCAACTGAAATGTGGTCCACGGGACCCAAACTTTTTTGTATTTGTCTTTACAGAAAAATATATTCTTGATGAAAAAATATAAATCATGTCTACTGTATCAAGCCAATAAAATATATTTTCCAAGTACTTAAATAAAGCTAATGTAAACTGAAATTTTGTACACATTTGACCTCATAAAATGCGGTTAGTATAAATGTACAAGTTTGACATTTGAAATATCTAATTTAGTTACAAAAATATCAATGTCAATAAGAAGAAATTGTTAAAATATATGACATGAATTTCAGTACTAAGTACAAAATTTTTTGGTTTTTTTGGCCCAAATAAAAAAAAAACAATTTTTTTTAATTCCCCCCCCTTTTGGTTTAATTTTTTTCCCCCCCCCGGGGCGGGGAGAAAAAAAAAAAAAATTTTTTTTTTTTTTTTTTTTATTTGGGGGGGAAAATTCACCCCCCCCAAAAAAAAAAAAAAAAAATTTAAAAAAAAAATAATCAAAATGGGGGGAAAATTCACCCCTTTTTCCCCCCCCCCCATTTTTTTTTTTTTTTTTTTTGTTTTTTTTTAAAAACCCCCAAAAACCCCCAAAAACCCCCACCCCCCCCCCCCCCCTAAAACCCCCAAAAGTTTTTTTTTTTTATTATCGACAGTATCGAACGACGCTGATAATTAATTATTTAAAAATTTTAATGAAGCATTTCAAGGTACGCTATTAAAATTTAATTGGGGTAAGTGAAGAATTGAATAGAATGATTTTTTTTAGATCTGGATGATATATACTGGTACAAGAAAGTTATGTGCTGGCCACATTTATTTTTTAAATTATAATTTTGTAATGCTTTTCATTTTGTCCTTTTCAATAGCAATTGTAATCTACTTCATATTCATACTTAATAGGTACTCTTGTTATTATTTAATGTAATGTATTGTGTAACATTTTTGATGTGTTCACTTGTAGTTTTGTGATGAACTTAAAAAATGATTTGATTTGATTTGCTAATGAAAAAGCAGCTGCATGAAAGCAAAATTTGAAAATTTGTCCTGAAATTATATACTTTCAGAATCTTTAGGTATGTTAATATTGAGAATAAGTACCTACTGTTGAAATCAACTTTTTTCGTGTGAGGGATAGAAAATGCAACTTAATTGATACGTAATATACTCTATAGTTATGTTTTTATAATTGAGGAGCAACTGTGCAAAATGGGATCAATCCATTTTTTTTTTCAGATAAACATGAAAAGTTCCTGTTGTTGGGCAAAATAGAAGTAAATCCACACTCTGGTCTGGCAAAAAACATATATGCAATCGAAAAATCATAATATTAAAATAAATGTATTTAAACTTGGAATGTATATATTATTTAAAGAAAAACTTTTCTTTATTCATTCCCTGAAAATAAATATAGCTCTTTCCTTTGTGCCTTTTCTAAGTGTTTTTTTTTTATTTTACAGAGAATACTATATTTCGGATTTATCCTCTTTTGCACAGTTGGTCCTCATTTGTGTTACTGAATAGTGTCAAGCTAGAAAGACTGGGATATTCGTAGCAAGATTTCACATTTAAATTTTTTAATAACTAGGTATCTATTATTAAAATATTTCTCTTTAATGTACATGAAATTGCAATAACTTTTTTTGAAAAATTGGGAACAAAAACAATCTGGGACATCAGTCGGGGACTATCTATAGTGGCTTATGTACAGCACCACACCCCATCAGATCTTTACGAATTACATTTTGATTTACAGATTAGAATACATAGTATTTTTAAAACAATAACTGGGTCCATTGTCGATTCAACAACTAATGCAGTAGATTAGGTGAACTATAATCTACATTAATTAATAGCTATGGTTCAATCTGGCCTCCATAGATGAAGATCTATATGATACATATAGAAGACTATTATCACGTAGGTATTTGAAATCTGAAGGGTAAAATAGCATTGGACTCATGAACAGAGAGTGTCTTTTATTTAAATTCCCAAAATCACAGTCAAAGCCTGTACAGTTGGGAAATATTTCTGAATAAATGAATGCTTAAGATTTATTTCAAACTTATTTGCAACATAAAAACATCGGCATCTTTGACAGTGGTAAAGGGATCAATGAAACCGACGTTTATTATGTTGCAAATAAGTTGAAACAAACTTTAATTTCTGTATCATCAGTTGTCTTTCTTTAAAAAAAACACTTGAAAATGGTATAGCTAAGCCTACTTTATAGTACATTTTATTTATTTATTTTTTTTAGTGATGCTAATAAAGTCGTCAATAAATGAACATAAATTTGTAAAATAAAAATAGTGAGATTATTATTCAAATTTTTCACTTTAGAATCTATTTAGACTACGCAGTTTATAAATGCGCTGTATTAAAAGTTGCCTATATATCAGGTAAATGTATGTTATTCGAGATAAAACTTTCATGTACAATATATAGAATACATACCTGTTTCCTTGATGACCTGGTCGAGGAAACTGATACTTTTCGGAAGCAGAAATGTATCCCAGTATACTCAAATGTTGGATATGTGTCCGTTGTCTCCTAAAGTGTAACTCTTTCCACACAAAATTATTTTGTATTAGAGATGGTTACATTACTTGCGTTTATATTTTCGTTTCCTTTTTCATGAAAATTATTGAAATTAAATTTTGTTTCACGATGTACAGAAAATTTATTTTACACAATTACAGTTTACTGAATTTCATCGACATGTCTTGAAAAATTCTTTAAATCACAGAAGAGAAACAGACACTTTTTGAAAATTCAAATAGTCATCTTTCGACATGATTACCTTATTTTCTTTATTTTATAAGTAAAGAGAGTAAAATTGGAGGCAAATATAAAGATGTTACACAATTAATAGTGTTCCTTCTTAATCTTTTAATTTCTATATCTGAAAAATACATAACGCAACATTTTTTAAATAAATGGTGTATATTTCTAGTGGAAACAAGCGAGGACTTACATAGAGAGGGCTTGTATAGAAAAAAAAAACAAAAAAGAGTTGTTGCAGACGAAGATAACAATTACTTTAGCATGCCTAAGGCGAAACGTTTGACAGGAGAGTGTGCTAAAAACCCCTTTCCTGGCTCGGAACTCTTTGCACGCCAAGAAGTCTGATCACATGAGAGCTAAAAAATTGGGCATAGTAAAGTTTAACGACCATTAGGTTCGGGCTCCCGGAATGAGACAATCAAGCCTTCGTATAAAGGAGCCTCGAGCTTCTCTACGGTAAAGTGCTGAAGTACAATAGAGAACAAATGAGACAGATAGCAGGCCTCATAACTGAACACTCTTCTAAATAAACACTTTCATACAATGATATGAGGGTCAAAATTGATCCTATTTGTCGAATGTGCAGATTGAAGAAAAAACCTGCACTAAAATTATTAAATATTAATAAATATTATTAAATTCTTCGAAGAAAGTCAGTGGAATTTCACTTGAATAATGAAATAAATAACGCATCAATTAATATTGAAGGAAAATAATGAATCCATATTGATTGTTCCTTTCAATTCTGGCTATCTCATCTTTGAACCCATAAACTGCAAACTTTATTATACTTAGATCAAAATGAAAGTTTTTATGCTTCTCTCTATCATATTAACAAATGAAAGCCGTTTTTAAAATAAACATGTAAAATGATCTGTTTTGGATTAAATTTTGGTAGAAGTAAAAATTCTACGATCACGTGAAAAACAAAAAATAAAACATTAATAACAATGACTTCCAGTGTTTTAAGTCAAGTTCCATCTGTCAAGATGATAGCAGAGTGCAACAAAATTTGTAAAAGTCACTTTTCATACTGAAAATAAATAATGGTCTACTTTTTGCATTCCTGTAAAAAATTTAAAAAAAAATTAGTTATACATTAAGAACATAAAAAAGTCTTTTCTGCACGCGTGCAAAAAAATTTATCTCACAAGTACAAGAAAGCCGTTTTATTTTCGAGTTTTGTACATGATTTTTTCCACTATCCAGTACTTTAAATTAGAAATATACTAAAATTTAAATTTTTTAGTTGCTGTCAAATTGACAAATACCGAAATAAAAAATAACTATGACATGGTTTCATTAGGTTGCCAAGGTATTAAGTAAATAAACTAAAATATTTTAGTCGCCATTATTTTATTAGTAAAATAGTTTAAAAAATCTCAGTGAAAGACATTTTTACTAACCATAAATAAAAATTGACTAGCCACAAAAAAAATATCTGCATTAAATAGGCTCCAAATAGACTGCTTTGTAATCGCAACAAAAACGATTTTTGCCGTTAAAAAAGTTATTCCAAATATTTATTTATTGCTGTAGGTTGATAATTTTGCTATCAGGAGTCAGAGCCCTATTTTAACCTTAATAGGTTTTTTGTTACAGTTAGTAAGCTCATATTTTTTACAGAATTACTACTTTGCAACCAGAAAAAAGCTTTTCCTGCCGCTAATAGATGACTTTGTAACCACTATACAGCTTACTGTATAAATAATAAATACCTAGTAATGACAGCAAATACTCCTTTTTGTCCTGGTAATCTCACTTTGTGTACGTTGTATAAATATACACTGGATCTAGCAGAATTTTATTCCTGCCATTGGAAAAAAAATCATCTTAGCAAAACATTTTTTTTTTTTGGTCGATTTCCCTCAGTGCTCTTAGTGAAGATATTTTGTACAACTTTTTAAACAACGAAAGATCAAAGTGATTTTTTGATATTCCTGAAGAAGTAAAGAAATATAACAGAAGCCTTTAGCTTATAGCTCTTTCCTGAAAGGTCCAAACGTTTATATGGAAAAAATTACGAAGCATTTGCCAATTGGCGTCAGCACAAGATAGTCTTTAAGGTAGTGGAGCTAGTTGCTCTTGCTTTTTTAGATAAAAAATCAAAATGTTTAAAGTCGACAATTCTGTGGTTACTACTTTTATGCTGATGCCCATGATGAAAAGTTTTGCTAATAAAAGTAATTATAATAATGAGATTGTATGGTACCTGCCGCCGGGAGGAACTTTCTAAAATGACCATAAATGATGTAGAGGACAAAGAGTCTCTCTCATAATTGGCAAGATTCATGACGCCAACCAAACATACAAAAAAAAAATTACAATACTTAATAACAACAGCTATTTGCCGCAAGTACATGTCATTTTACTCAAAACAAGCATAAAATCCGAGATTTCAATATAAAAGCGTAAATACAACGTTCAGATAGTTGGAGTAAACATATTTGACAAAATCTAGAGCCTTATTGTATCGTTTCTTAAACTATCAAATACAGCAGCATTCACTCGGCACGGTTTCAGAAGATCCTCTGCTTCACTTTCAGTTGACTCAAATAGGTGACATCTTAAGACGTAAACGGTATGCAGGATGGAAATCTTCGACGATCGCAATGAAATATGTAGACGAGTGTATTGAAGAAGTTGCTAATAATATTTTTGTGGCAAAACGTCAAAAATTAAAATCATTGAAATAAATAAATCTTAAAGTGCAAGATTACTCTATAATTCTGTTTTACCGTCAACTTCGTTTGGTATAAACATACGTAACATCTCCAATAATCCCTAAGACCACCGAAGTGATCAAATTAACTTTGCATTCTATACATTCTCCCGTCTATGAAATTCTAGGTAAAACTAAATCTAGTATGTACTTTTATTTTATACATTTTGAGAATATCATCAAATGTCATCAATGAATATTTGGTTTTGGTGTACATACAATTACAAAGTTTAACACTGACGTAGTTTTCCACGAAACACCAAAACACTATATACTGCATTCAACGTGCGCTTCGCCAACCAAGTTGGCATCATCTGGAGATGATTAAAACTAAACTTATGCTAACAATGTACCCTATTTATACCTAAACTATTGTCACTGTTTACTGAACCGTCACGGTTCGGTCAACCGTGACCCACTAAACAATAAAGCGGACTATTTGTCACTATTCATACTATTTTTACACTTTATGATTCAAATGCATTTGTTACATTCCTAATTAATCTTAAATTGCTAATATCTATTTTATGGTTGTTCTCAAACGTATGTTGGGCTACACTAGACTTATCTGTTCTACCATATTTGAGATGGTCCATATGCTCTTTGAATCTAGTTTGAATTGATCGTCTAGTCTGTCCAACATATTTTTGATTACAGTCCTTATAGATAATTTCGTAAATCCCCGACTTTTCGTTTGTTTCAATTTTGTTTATTGGATTGCCTAAAAGTTGTAGTTTGTTTTCCGATGAATGAACCACTGTCATTCCTACATCTTTAAAAGTCTTATCAATACCACGGGTGAATCGAAGATCCAATGGAATCGATACAAATTTCGGATTTTCTCTCTCATTTTGAAAGGTCGAGGAATTTAGAAGCAACTCTTTAAACTCTCGTCTCCTAATTATTTTATCAATTAAACTTACAGAATATCCATTACTCGCAACTATATCCTTAATCAATGCCTTTTCTTTTTCAAACCTCTCCTTATAGAGGGGGAAGTTTAATAGACGATGGACTAGAAAATTAAAACTTGCCATTTTGTGTTGAGCACGTCTTTAGGGAGCTATCTTAGAGTACTGGTATCTTTTCTGTATATGTCAAATTCCAACTTATTTTCACTATTTCTAATTATTAATACATCTAAAAATGGTAGTTGTCCAGAGTTTTCAGTTTCATATGTGAATTTAACTGATGCTAAACGACTGTTTAATTTAGATACAAAGTTATCAATATCAGCGACTTTTGTATCGAACGCTACAAAAATATCATCTACATACCTAAGCCAAACCTTGGGGAAATACTCGAATTCTTCTTTTACTTCCGTCTCGATTCTCTTCATGAAGAGATTGGCAATAAATGGTGATAAAGAGTTATCCATTGCTGTTCCTTCATGTTGTTCGAAGAAATTATCGTTGAATCGAAAACAATTTTGTTTTATGCAAAGTTTAGTGAGCTTAAGATATTCTTTTACTACATCTTGATTGAGATTGAGATTTAATTCGAGTAGATCATTAAGGTAGTCCAAGATCTGTGGTATCGGAACACTTGGAAGCAATGAACAAACGTCAAAGGAGATCAAAATATCACCTTCTTGCAACTGAATATTTTTCACCTTATTAATGAAATCGTTGGAATTAATCACAGAGAAACTAGGTGGTGCAATAGGTAAATTTTCGAACTCTTCTGTTAACCATTTTGATAGGTGGTAAGTCGGCGACCCGATTGCTGAAACAATAGGACGTACCCACTTTCCTGGTTTATGTATCTTAGGCAAGCAGTACAATCTAGGTACACTTGGGTTAGATACATGTAACTTCCTATTTAAAGCTGGGGTAATAAGGTTGTTACAGGATTTAAGTACATTTCTTACTTCAGTAACCATTTTTGGTAATGGATTTCTAGATAGTTTTTTATAAGGACCATTACTAATCAGATTGTCTACCCTTTCATAATAGTCCTCTTTATCTAAAATAACAACTTTATTGCCCTTATCAGCTTTTAAATAAAAACAATCTTTTTCACGCAACCGTTTGATAATTGTTCTGTCTTTTGTAGATTTTGACTTTTTATTTACTTTAGTGACAATATTTGTCGGGATTTGATTTCTGCAAGCTTCTCTGACAAATCCTTTAGAGGAATCAGGAAGGTATTGAATTGAACTTTCAACACTTGCAACAATCTCATCTGAAATGCCTTCAGAGGCTGGTAAAGCAAAATTTAATTCCTTGTTAAGGAAATTAATTTCTTCTTTATCAAACGACTGTGAGGGATGATTTTCTACAATGCTGAGACTTTTTGAGGAACACTTTCTCTTGACGTACTACCGACTAATCTTTTGAATTTTTTATTTTGTGACGACATTTTCTTAATAAATTTCGCGTTAACTGAAATAAACATGTTCCTCTGAAAGTCACACCATTGTTCATGTTGTAAATTATGTAACTTATAGGTAAGCTTTTTGTAAAGTCCATATGCTTGTAATTCAAGCGTACTTCGTTTACTGTACCGATACTTAATTTCTAAATCTAGCCATTTCTGCTTTGCAAACATTATGACTTTATTTGAAATGTGTGAAGAATTAGGAATTTTAACTTGGACAAAATTTGGAAATACTGAACGACGTTTGCAAGTTTTTAGAAACCAAATATCTCACCCTATTAATCTAATTTTAGCACTAACCTTATGATACAGATTCAATTACGTTGACCGTGAAGCCATCGTACTTCTGGAGTGGGTCAGAACCTTTGATGTAAAGATAACACTACCCGCAGTTTTCCTCGAAACACCAAAACACTATATACCGCACTCGATGCGCGTTTTGCCAACCAAGTTGGCATCATCTGGAGATGATTAAAACTAAACTTATGCTAACAATTTACCCTATTTATACCTAACCTATTGTCAAAGCTCACCGAACTGTCACGGTTCGGTGAACCGTGACCCACTAACTATTTGGGATAGGCCCTCTGTCAATATTCATACTATTTTTACACTTTATGATTTCCAGGCTTTCAAATGCATCTAGCTGTCTAGTATTTGTTACTTTCCTAATTAATCACTTCACTCCAGAATTACAAAGTTTGTTTATATTTTATTATTTTCTTACTTGTAATCATGCGATCATATTTATTTGAGCAAAGTATCTTAAATCAACAACTAATTAACTAATTGTTCATAAAATAAAACCAAGAAGACAGTACTTAGCTGAATTATGAAATATAATTAAAATACCTATATTAATGCATGTTCATGTTTTTTATTTAACCTTGACTATTTCTCGGATTACCACATGTGCAAGAACACGTTATTATTATTTCTTGTAGCTAAATTGCACAGCATTAATTAACTTCAAACATTAATAAAGATTCAAAAAGAAATCAATTTCGATAAAATGAAGTACACCGACTGCTTATTAATTACATGGCCAACGTAAACAGTGATCAATATCTACATTAATTCAAGAAATAAGGGAAAGTTGAAAATATTTCTTGACCTCAATAGTTAAATTCACTTTAGTTCTTGCTGGTCACTCTTATGCCAAAGCATGACATCGAATTTACGTTACAAATGCGGAAAATGAGTAATTAGAATAATCACAGTTTAGTCGAAAGTGAAAAGCTCTCCATTACCGAGTACCATTGCGTCAAATTGATTACTATTACCATCTAAATTGATGTCTGTGTCTGCCGCATGGTTTCCGTTGGCGATTGAGTTTTAGAAAATTGTAGAAAATGAAAGTGTACGTGCTAATAAGTGTTGTGTTACTGCAAATATTAGGTATATTTTTATGTTTTTGTTTTTAGATCAGAGACAAAATATGTCATTCATTCATTCATTCAAATCCATTTATAAAATACTATTTGTGTTTTACCTTAAGTTCAAAAACAGAAAATTGCAAACGTTTCTACTATTTTTGAATACTGATAGTGAGATCTATCTATCTAAAATATCTAAATTTATGTAATATTGAGCGCCCTTTTGTCTCAAGTTTATTGTAAATAACTGAATGGACTGTTTCGAATTGTGTGGGTGGTTCTTTTCGCAATTATTTTATATAATGTGAAATTATTTTATGTAAGTACAGAATGTCCCAAAACTAATATTTTTTTCTTATCCACTGTACAGATTTTCCAATGTTTGTTGTTCCAGTTACAATTTTGTTGCAGTTTTACTGCTTTATATTCTTTTTCTTCTGTTAATATATTTAGATTCAAACTAAATGAAGACATATTCCTAAATGCTGCCAATATTGTTGCAAAATCTTTCATTACTTCTTGCATCAACAGTTTTTCTATATTTATGTACTGTAATACTGACCTTGGCATTGAAAACATTTTGAATCCAACCAAGACATATCATGAAATAAATTCCTTAAACCACAAAATTTTGCTAGTCTTCAAATATCAATGTCTTGTCGGTCAACTGAACTGAGGCGTACATTTTGGCCCTCATGAAGCCGGCCCAGTCCAATCTGGGTTAGCGAGGGATATTAGAGATCAGCACTGTTCTTTGTTCTGATCATCAAAATTGATAAGAAAACAATCAGGATATATCTTCATTCATAGGATCTCAATACCTGTTTTTAAATCTTCATAAATATGATGATATTTTTTTTTGTAAGCTTGTAGTTCACAAAATACATAGAATAAAAAATATATATTACAAATGGCAGCTACTTCAAGTAATATGCTAGAAGGTATTGTTAACGGTTTAGGATGATGGTGGTTGACAACGAAAATGATGGACATATCACAAATTAATACATACACAATACATCCCACACTGTGTGTTTTTATGCCCTGAGGGTATCAAAAAAGTTGGGTGTAACAATTTAAGTATACATAATTTTTACCTGCCTCATAATTACAAAATTAAAATTCAAATTAAAGTGAATGTTTAAACTGATGTCCGTTATGTTCGATACATAAATTACACCTCTTCATAACACTCTGAACATTATAAACATGAAGATTTGACATGGAATTCACACAATCTATAAAATTTTGTCTGAGTTCATTTATGTCGGCACTGGTTTTCTTGTATAGTTTGTCTTTAATGTGGCCCCAAAAGAAAAAATCCAGTGTCGTTAAGTCTGGTGATCGTGGTGGCTACCTCACTGGTCCGTTATTTCCCATCCAGTTATTTCCAAAATTGGTATTTAATAATTCTGAAACGGTCCTGATATTATGAGGTGGTGCACCATCTTGTTGGAAGAATTGATTTCTTGCCTCAATTAAGGGTAGATTGTCTATAAATTCCTCAATAATTTTCTGGCTTAGGATGTCGTAGTATCGTTGGCCATTAAGATTTTCTTGATATAATATGTGATATGTTAAAACACCATTGCCACATAGGGCATACCAAACACTAAAACCACAGCGTCCCTGAGATCGCACGTCAACGGTACGATGAGGGTTCATATCAGACCAATAGTGCTCGTTATGCCTGTTGAAAATTCCTGCACTGCTAATGCAGATTTCATCTGTCCAAACTACATTTCTGGAGAAGAATAGATCTTGTTGACTTTTTTGACGATACCATATGCAAAACTCCAATCGTCGCTGAAGATCAATTGGTTGCAGGTGATGTCGTTTCCTTATTGTATAAGACCTGAATTTGTGTGTCTTCAAAATACCCAAAGCTCGACGTCTTGAAATCCCAGAATCAGCTTCTATTTGACGACTTGAAATTGAAGGATTGGAAACCACCATTCCAATTAGAGTTATAGAAGTTTCTTTAGCATCTTTAATGTTGTAATATTTTGGTCTTGGCTTCTTGAAGGATCCACAATTAATGAGATTTTCTTTTAACCTCTTAAAAATATTTTATTAGGTTGTCTTTCTGGGTAGCGATTGAAATATATTTCAGATGCATTATCACAATTGTTATTACTTTGAATAAAGCATTCTAACATATCATGTTTCTCATAATTTTCGTGAGACATCTTCACTTTCACGATTAAATGGGGTGTAATTATGACAGAAACAAAATCATTAATACGCAATTTACTGACAAATGGATAAACACTATCATAGATGACACACGCCTACTTGGAATAAATATAAAAAACGCAAAAAATAATCTACTAAAAGATTATTTTCACCATTAAATACTTACACATCAAAAGCGACCCCACATATATAGTTTGAAAGAAAAAAAAATTTCCTTTTTAACTAAACTATAGCCAACTATGTTTCCCATTTAAAAAAATACAACTTAATGCCGTAACTCGAAGTTGCACTTTTTTCTAATTTTTTTCGACGCCACTGTATTATAGAGAAAAAAAGTGCCTGAAGAATGTAAAAGTTGGTTTTTCATAACTTTACAAACAACCAAGATACCGACATGTCTAAAATCGAATTTGAACTTTTATTTATAACTCGAAAACAAAAGACGATAGAAAATTTTGTTTTCTGCAGTGCATTTGTCTCAAAAAAAGAGATCGAGAATGTGTCTTCCTTTTCTTTTGTATCTCTTACAGTTACCGAGTTACCCTATACAAACATCGAAATTTGCCCATCCTGTACAGTGTACCTAATATATATATATATATATATATATATATATATATATATATATATATATATATATATATATATATATATACAAAATTTCTGAAAATTTTTTTTTATTTTTTCGAACGAGGCATGTTTTTGAGCAAAAAAATAAGGATTTTTGCCAAAAAACCATATTGAAGTCGAAAATATGCATAAAAATCAAAAAATTGCTTGCTAAGATGATTTTTGGCCGAAACGATCAATTTAAACCTTCGGGGCACTAAGAAAAAAAATCGCAGCGCTTTGCAACTTTGAGGGTATTTTAGGGACACTTTGAGGTTAAAAAGTTATCGACGATATCCTTCGTTAATTCACTATATCCAAAGTTATACCAAATTGTCCAAATATCCTTAAATTCGCAAATTTTCAACTTTTTTTCAGCCAACATCATCGCTTCAAAAAATTTTTTTTTATCAATCACCACTAATTGTGTCTTATAGAGAATATCTTGCAGTTTTCAAAACCCTACCTCAATTTTCTGTACGATCATTAGTTCCCGAGTAATCGATTGTCAAAGTTGAAATGGACTTTTTTGCTTTGATCAACGATAACTCCGCGGCAAATCATCGTACGGAGCTCTTTCTGAGATCAAATTAAAGCTAATTAAATTGTCTAGAAAATTTTTGCGGTCGCATGATGAAAAAAAATTTTTGCATTGTATCCACAGACCATTTTAAAGACGAGAAAAAATTTGGAAGAATTTTTTTTTGTTGATTTTCGGATAATTATGTGAAAACCGCCCACGCAAAAAAATTTTACAGTCCAGGTCTGAAAACTAGACACTTAAAGCTACAATTTTCTTTTTTTTATTTTCTGTACGACCATTTTTCGCTGAGTTATCTCTTGTTGAAAATCACCCTAAAATTTGGAACTTCCCTTAATTTTTGTGACTAGTTTATATTGAAGATTTTTTTTCTTTATAATTCCTGCAGTTTTTGATATATTTAGCCCAAATTTGGAGTATGGGTTACGCTGTAGGGCTTACATGATGCCAAATGGTTGTGAGAATCTACAGGGAAGTTTTTTTTCAGGGATCATGCCCATTTTCTCCCCTGAACTTTTTTCCGATGCGCCGCTGGTAGATTCTAAAATACAGTATGAGTTTTCTGTTTTATTTAGAAACTTTTTGGTCTCTTGTAATTTTTCCGTAAAAACTCTTTTTAAATTCTAGCTTTCGAAACTTTGTTTCTTCATCAGAAATTCTAGAAATATTATTAAATTACAAACTATTATAATAAAGTGAAAAGGTACTTACTAAAGTGAAGTTATAAATGAAGCATGAACATTAATGACAGGAAAAATAGTTCCTTATATTATAAAAAACATTTTAACTAAAAATTAATGACGAAAATCATTAATTTGTTGATTGTTGAAAAATCAAAACTAGAAGAATTAAAAAATGTCAACCGAAGCGTAGCAAATCTGGTAATTTTTCTAAATAATTTGACCACAGAATGCTAAATTAATTAATTATTTTTTCAGACTGTTATTGTTGACCATCTGTTCTTTGAAGCGAAAAATTGCGTTATTTCACATGTTAATACAAAATGTCTATCAGTTAATAAAGCGGTTATGTGAGCTGTAATTACGTGACGTCTATAAAAATTTACAAATTAATTTACTTGATTTCGTAGTGTGTCACAGATTCAAACACAAATTAAATTTGTAGTTCAACATATCTGGTGACTTGTAGAATGCTCTTACACTGCCAAATAATGAGCTTTGTGTTCTGCTCCGTTAACTTTTAATTTTGCTGAACGTGTTATTGATGATTGATGTGAAAAAATAGGATTAAAAATACTTCAAATTTATTTCATACTTCTTTCCAAACTGCATATTTCCTTTTTTTTGTTTCTTCCCTAGGCGCCTTCCTTTTTTTTAGTATGTGACTGTTCTGTATCCCTATATCGTTTATTTATTTCCACTAAGCTCATCCTTTTTTTAATATCATTTGCCGTTTAACAATTACTACCAAGTAATTCTGCCTCTGTGGTATAATAATTAATAATAATAATAATAATATATTTATTCATCAAAATACTAAAACTGTCAATAACTTATTGACAATAGATGACTCAAATATTTGCATCAAAACTTACAATCTCATGTTTATCGATTGAAAATTATTTTTTAAGAATTTTCTTTCTTGGTCTATAAGAAAGGCAAAAATAGTAGAAAACCCTATATTATAAAAAAAATTATAAACTAAGGTTGGTGCAAATACAAGCCTAATTAAAATTGTTAAAATCCTCAAATATGAATATCATTTCTCTGACCAGATTTTTACTTGTTTTAGGCTTGAACACATTCATCATACCTGACGAATTACCGTCCATCCTCTCTGTTATTTATTCTAACATACCAACGATAAAGAAAGGTAGGTGGAAAAATAAATTTCTGATGTTTTAATTCGCTCTCAAGAGAATTCATATTCTCTTTGCGGTTTATTGGTTATTTATTTATTTACAAAATAAAAAAATATATTTATCAGCTTTGCTGTAATTTCATCCACTAAATCTACATTTTATTTAAATTGTGATACGAGTAACTTATGCACTTATAAACATTTAAGAAATATTATTTTGTTCGTGCATTGTATCCACTTGATTTAATTTTTTTTACAGATACTTTATTCAAAAAATGAGAAATCTCACTAATCTTAAATAAAGTGAAACACGCAAAATATGAAAACTGTACACAGTGAACAAATTAAGTAAACACTATTGGTAACTCTGTTATTATTAGAGTTACGAAGTGAGCTAAATTAGCAAACTAATAGGATTTTTTCGCTGATTGCGATGGCGAAAATAGAAAAACAATCGATCATCCAGTTCTCGAGTTATTTTCAAAAAATGTTAATGGAACACTGTATATTTTTGCACCAATCGATATAAAATCAGCTTATGAACAATTTTTTTTTGATAAAATTAACCCTTTCACTACTGATGTGCACGATTGTGTACATGACTTTTAAACATAT
Organism: Rhamnusium bicolor; assembly: GCA_029963845.1. Classification (NCBI taxonomy): domain Eukaryota; kingdom Metazoa; phylum Arthropoda; class Insecta; order Coleoptera; family Cerambycidae; genus Rhamnusium; species Rhamnusium bicolor. The sequence goes on from JANEYF010005981.1 coordinate 851,279, forward strand.
ATGAAAATTTTAACTTAACAATTTTCTCCCTCTCCATGTACACAACCATAACCACGCATATTTAAATAAAATACTTTTAAAACCACTAGTGGCATCTAGTAGCCAATATTTAAGTTATACGTTAATAATCCAACATGGACTCCACGCGCGGAAATAAACCTGGTAAGTACTGCAACGTTTTTATGTAATTTTACGTCAATTTGTAAATTCTTATATTTTATTGAAATAAAATGAAATTTAGACAGGTTGATTTATGTTTGTATATTTTTGTCTTTATCCCACTTTTTGTAAAATGCTGTTCAATTTACATCAAAGTAAGTTGGTCACAATCGTGTGCAAATAGACTGAAGTGACTCAAATGTCAAATATTCTGTGTTACTGATCGTGTTCAAATATACTGAGAGGTGCAATTTGTATTATTTATCTTTACTCTTGCTACAGGGTGTTCAACGTACATTTTTGTTGGAAAAAGCGACTTGAAAATTGAAAGGTCACTGAAAAATCTTTTTGAAAAGTTGGATAATGGGGACTTCTTTGATTTGTCTGATATAATATCAGTTACCGGCGATTCAGATGTTTCGGATGAGGCAGAGCAATTTGAAGAAAACCTTATAAATATGACAGAAAACTGTGTAGAGGGCAATGAAAACAAAACAGAACTTAATGATGATGGAAGGAAAGATCATTTCGAAGTGGCATAGAATGATGAAGATAATTCAGACTACAGTGAAGGAGAAGAAATAGAGACACAAACTACAGAGAAAAAAATATTCGGTGGACACATAGAGAAGTATTGGAACCACTGGCTTCAAATTGGGAACCATCCAATGATGAAAATTTTTCTAAAGACACAAAACTACTTGAGCCACTTGAATATTTCAAGAGATATATTCCTGAAAATTTGATGAAGTAAATGTTAGACAATACAAATATCTATGCTCTTCAAAATAAAAATGGAAGTTTAAAAATAAATTAAATAAATTAATTTTTTTTATGCTTTCATGTAATGGTTTATAGTTCTTCGCAATATTTTTTAAAGTTGTTTCAACGAAAATATCTTCGAATTTTGTCTGGCTTTTCTTAATAGTTGCAGCCTCATCTGGATTGAATTGTAGTATTACAACTTTTATTTGTTGAAAATATTCAGCATAATAAAAAGCTGCCTGCAATCATCTTCCCCAACGTGTAAGAATCGGCTGTGATGGTTCAGGAATACCGGGACACTTGCTATGAAATGCACGGAGACGTTTAGGAGATTTACATTTAAGAAACACTTTTTTTGTAATTGCTATTAATGCATCCACCTCTGGAAAACCTTTTCGAATAGTTTCTGCCACAAGATGTAAAGAATGCACTTAACATGTAACATGTCTAAACGTACAACCTTGTTCTTGCAAAGAACGGCCTACCGAACGCATTGTCACGGCGCCATCAGTCACAAATATCAACACTTAACTTTTTGACAGTTCAAATTTTTCTAACGTAAGGCCCACTTTTAATGCCATTAGAACACGATGTTTACAGTTACCCCAGGAGCAAAAAAATGTGCGTTGATGAGCGTGTCCATTTAAAGTACACTTATCAGTAAAACAGTACATACGAGGAAAATCAACACCTTGGGGAATAAAGCTATTTTTATTATGCGGAGAGAGTGGTATTATTTACGACTTCCGTCTATATCAAGGTAAAACAATAGATATTGATAGAGACTTCCAAACAAAGTATTGCCAATATCCTAATGTAGTAACGGAACTTAGCAAAATAATAACTACTGCTCATACACAATTATTTTTCGATAATTATTTCTCTTCTTTTGCCTTACTACAATATCTGAAAGGAAAAAACATATTGGCAGCAGGAACTGCAGGAATAGTTTTTGTTAGAAAAAGAAACCTCATGGCTTTATGCACCAAGTTTTCAGTGAAAATCATGATATCGTCCTCGTGAAATGGTTTGAAAATCGTATAGTCTCCTTGGCCTCCAATTTTGTGGGGATTGGTCAGCCTGCTCAAATAAAACGATGGGACAAAAGTACCAAAAAATATATAGAAATTTCCAGATCTCAAGTAATTAAAGCTTATAATAGGTCAATGGGTAGAGTAGATAAAATGGATTTTCTCATTGGTCTTTACAGGATATTTATTCGTTCCAGGAAGTGGAGTCCACTTCGACTCACATTTTATGCCATAGATATGGCAGTGTGCAATAGCTGGCTGGAGTATAAAAGAGATTGTCGGAAGCGTGGAGTCAAAAAAAAAACATGTTTTAGAACTTCTCCATTTCAAAATGGAAGTGAGAAATGGATTAGTAAAAAGTGGCAAAGTTTCCAATCAAAGAAGAAGTAGAGGGCCTACAAGAAGACCAAGAAAATATTATTTCTCAAGGAAGAGAAAAATTTGAAGTCCGCCCAGCCAAATGTGTTCGTCTTAATACAGTAGATCATCTACCCATGCACAGTGGACAAACTGGACCTGGAAGATGTAAACAAGTAGGTTGTTCTGGTAGATCTCATTTTATCTGTCAGAAATGTCATGTTCATCTGTGCTTAGGAAAAAATAGAAACTGTTTCACAACTTTTCATCTGAAATAATTTGATTTTATTGTTATGAAAGTTTTTGTGTTTTTTATACATTTTGAAATATAACAATAAAGATTTTTTTTCGCAATTTAGTAGTCTTCTTCAAACTGAAAAAAATGATGTGATGCGCCATTTTACTATAGCTCACTACTTTTGTACACGATTAATTTTTTTTTAAAAAAAAATTTAAAAAAAAATTTTGTGATTTTTTCACAATAAAAGCCTAAATTAAGAACATTAAACAATAAAATATTTTTTCTGCATTTAACAAAAAAAGTCGTGAAAGGGTTAACCATAACAGAGTTATTTAAAAGTAACTGTTTTAAACTCTTTAAAATTAAGTAGTCATAGAACAGAACGATAATTTATTTTAAAATTACATAAATGTAAACAATTATTAAATTAAATTAAATTTGCAAAAACTTCGCCTCCTACATTTATTTACTACAAGTTATTTTTGGGCTCTTTTCAATACATTACGTGTTGTTAAAATTTTATTACATTTCTAACACAATTTTGTAGTTCGTTTACGGTATTATATCTCATTTTGTAATCTTCATTTTTATCATTTTTTACAAAAATAAAAATCCAAAGGGATATGTTCGGCGAACGAGGGGATATTGAACAGGGTCGTTTGTAGCCATCAATCTACTTCTAAAATATCTACGCAAATCTCTTATGACTCCATAAATATTTTGGTCTGGTGCCCCGTCTTGCTGGAAATAGAATTCTTGTCGGGCGTCCAACTCCAGATCATCGAAAAATATTCCAAAAACAATAGTTAAAAATTCAATAATTTAATGAACATTTGTAAAAATATGGACAAACAATTCTGGATTCGAACAGACCACACAAACATGAACACTAAAACAGCTCTGCGGATTACGCAGATGAACCAATAAGAGGTTTTCTCTATTCTAATAATGGTGATTTTTTTCTATTGTACATGCCACGATTAGAAAAATTTGCCTAGTCGCTCTAGATATTTTTTTTTGTACTTTGGATCTTGAGTACATTTCTCAGTAAACCATTTGCAAAACCTTACTTCGCTGTCACCTTCTTCTAGCGTTTGAAAAGTTTGATATCTGTATAGTGCAAATTTATGTTTCATTAGAATATGCCAGTTTCTTTAGACAAATCACTTATGGAATTATCAGGATAGAAATTTTAATTTCTTATACACGAACAAGTATTCTTTGTTCTTTCCTTGGCAGAAACACTTTCATTACTTCTAAATCTTCGAGATAACTTTAAAAAATGACGCTGGCTTGATACTTCACAGCCAGGACATAATTCACTGTAACCTAATTTTTGATAATTTTTATGACAAATCAAACATGTCTCCATCATATCACATTTTTCAATATGCGAAAAAGGCCTTTTCGTTAGGAAAAGACTAAGTTTAACGGTACTTAACAAGCACAATTTTTTTTGACACATTAGAATAATTGACAAGGCAATTTTTTTTTGTTTTATGACTACTTGATTATTAAAGGGTTTAAAAGTGTTTTTAAGTAACTCGGTTATTTTAAATTTTGTCAAAAAAAAATAGAAATATTTTTGTTCAGAAATTGATTTTACATCGATTAGTGCAAACTCATTAAAAAAATTTTTGGAAATAACTCTAGAACTGGATGATCCATTGTTTTTCTGTTTTCACCATTGCAATTAGTGAAAAATATTCTACTAGTTTTTTTAATTTAACCGAGTTCGTAGCTCCAATATTAACGAGGTTAGCAACGGTTTCCACTCAAATAGGTTCACCCTGTATACAATGCTTTCATTGCAAAATAGGGGGTCTGAAGTAGACACGATTTTGAGAAAAATTATATCGATTTAGTTTTCGAGGGACCTGTAGTTTGAAACCACTGTTTATTGAATTTTATACTCCACCCCAATCCCACATCATTATAACGGGCGTAAAATATCTTATTCTTCTTCTAACAAAAAATTGAAATCGGTTCTTCCGTTTGTGAGATAGACAGATAGATTATTTCACTAAATGTTGAAAATGCTCTCCACTGTTTGCTGAAGAGTAATAGAGCCTATTTCAGAAATCACGCCAAATTTTTCTAAATGTTTCACGGGAAAATGTCAGATTAAAAAAAAAGAAACTCAGCAACATGTTGGAAATACAACATGGTGTTCCTCAAGGTAGAGTGTTGAAACGACTGCTACAATTTACATATAAGTAAATGATTTACCTTTGGCTCACAGTTTTTAAATGTATTTTTGCAGACGATGTCTCCCTTAACACAGCAGCTTGGAAATACTGGTTGCAATATTGCTGATATTATAAATATGGTTTCTGATTTGCAACCAATCTAACTGAAATATACTTTTTATAGGTACGGATTCCAGATTAGGTTGGGGTTTTAGGCTGGGTGACAGAGCAGACTTTCAAGTTCTAGTGGAATTAGGACCCCAAACAAATACACAGCCTTTGGCAAATCAAGGAGATGGAAGTAATAGCAATAAGAGAAACACTCTAAATAATCTCGCCAACACACTATATGCACAGCGTCAACAAGACAAGAAAAAACTTAAAGAAGAAAAACAGGTAAAACTGATACTCAACAAGATGTGATGTTTCTTTGTTTTCTGATCCATTTCGACCTATTTACCTCATAAAATATATTTATATAATTAAGTGCAAATTTCATTAAATTTCCTTAAGTAAGAATATGTTATGCTTTATAATGCAGATGACATTTTCGCAAGACTTCCTAGATAATTAAGAAATATTTATAAATGCGGGTCTGAAAAATGATAAATTAAAGAATAATTAAACTACATTATATAACAGACTACATAACGAATAAATAAATAAAATGGTAGCTTCTGTACTGACGAAGACTAACAGCAAGAAATTTGTGTTCGGATGACATAGTGTGACTCTACCCAGACGTGGATTATTCATTGTTTTATTGTTAGGGACTTATTTTTTACTCATTACTTCTGCATGTTGTAACTACGTTTATTCAATATGCATTCTATATGCAAAGATATTCTACAAAAAACAGTTTTGTCCTTAATTTATCTATGGTACTAAGTGACTGGATTATGCATAGATATTTTTACAATTTTTATTATTTTCTTGAATATCACTTCCATGATGTTATATAACAAATTACATAATTCTCAAAATAGTAACCTGACTACACGATTTAATTAACACATGGTCTTAGGTATTATAATTTTTTAATAGGCGGAAACAATATCTCTATTCTTAATAAATAATACATGCTGTTCTGATACTAGGAATAGATGGATATTTAAATATTCCAAATTATAATTTTTTAATATATCCATATTTCTAATAAATTATCACTCATCTACTCGTTTTCCTGTTATTCTGATACCAGGGAGAGACACAAATATTTATTATTTCTGTATTTCTGTAAAGTGTATTCTCTAGAAGCGTGAAATTCAGCAAAAAAATTTAGCCTTTTATAAAGGCAACTCATGCTACTGTATATATAAAACAGTACTGGCTTTGACTTGTACTTTTATTACACATCAATAACATCATTAATTCAATATTACTTTTGCCATTATATTGTACCCAACACAGCAAACAAGCTACAAGTTCAAATTGAAAAATATAATCAACTTGAATATATTCAAGACCGTTATACTGGGCCGCTGTAATTTTCACATTAAATTGTCAATTAAAGTGATTTATGACACTGTTTACATATAGCAAGCAGTCATTGGCGTAACATTGAGACGTATAAGTGTTATATATACAAAACATGTATTAAACAGTAAAAAGTAATTCGTAAAGTCAATAAGCATATAAATTATCTTAATAAATTTCCCTGCTTAATATTTAATAAATAATGTTCATCTAGAAGTTAAGCAACTGTTGTAAAATTATCGACAAAAAATAGTAACATATAACAATAAATCATTGTGCACTAGTCTGAATAGGTCTCTATGTATTAGACCCGAATGTCAGTAATTCTGGTCTTGGTCTTTCCCAAATTCAAAACAGACAGCAAAAAGTAATTGAGTACTTCAGCAAGACGTTGTCCAAACCAGAACGTAACTATTGTGTGACACAGAAGAAACTATTGGCCATTGTCAAATCTTTAGATCATTTTCACAAGTATTTATATGGACATTTTAAAGTTCGGACCGACCATGCTGCATTGAAGTGGTTGTTGCAGTTGAAGACCTCAGAAGACCCTGTCAGGAAGACTGCAAGCGCTACAACCGGGTGGAAAAGCAACAAGGGATACTAATTGTAAACACTGTTAAAATTGATGTTCCTGACGATTGGACAAAAGAGACATTAAGAGAAGAGCAGTTAAAAGATCAAGAAATTGGTCCTATTCTGGAATGGAAAGAAAGAGCCCGACCTGACTGAAAGGACATGTCAGACAAGGCAGTGGGATTGAAGGCTTTGTGGGCACAATGGGATTCCCTTAGAGTAGAGGATGGACTGTTGAAAAGAGCTTGGAAAAGTCCAGATGGGAAGGAAATTACTTTGAAACTGGCAATTCCCAGGTGTCGCATACCAAAAGTACTTCAGGAAGTGCATAATGGAACGTCTGGCGGACATTTTGGCATTAGTAAAACTCTGACAAAAGTACGCGAACGATTCAACTGGGCGAACAGCCGCCAAGATGTGGAGGCTTGGTGCCGCAAATGTGAAGTTTGTGCGACAAATAAGGCGCCACAGACAAGAAGTAAGGGCCAAATGAAACAATATGACGTCGGGACTCCTTTTGAGCGAATTGCGATCGACTTAGCTGATGGTGGGAATAAATACATCTTAGTTGCCATAGACTATTTTGGTAAGTGGCCTGAAGCTTATGCCATACCAAACAAAGAAGCAGTTATTGTCGCTCAAGCTCTAGTAGATAATTTAGTAGGTGGATTTGGAGTACCCCTAGAATTGCATTCGGACTAAGAAAGAAACTTTGAATCAGCGGTGTTTCAGAAGATGTGTCGCTTACTGAAAATTCATACCACAAGAACAACAGCCCTACATCCACAATCAGACGGAATGTTGGAGAGATATAATAGAACCATAGAAGATAGGAGCACGTATCCAAAGTGATTGAGAAATATCAGAGAGATTGGGACCATCACTTATCTCTTTTCCTTATGGCATATAGGGCCTTCATTCACGAAACAACAACACAGACGCCGGCTCGTGTGATATTTGGACGTGAGATTTGATTGCCATGTGACTTGGTGTTTGGCACACCAGATGAGGAGCGACTTTCTAAATGACTACGCCGATGAAGTTGGTGAACGGCTAAGGAACATTCATGAGCTGGTACGAGACCGAATTGCCATAGCAAGTGATCGCATGAAGGCTCGTTATGACTTTAAGGCGAATTCAGGAGGGTTCCAGGCTGGAGATCTGGTTTGGCTATATAACCCACAACGAAAGAAAGGCAGGTTCTCGAAGCTTCACCCGCCCTGACACAGTCATCACCAAACTAAACGACGTTGTATACCGAATTCAGCAAAGTCCAAAATCCAAGATGAAGGTGATGCATATAAAGAGACTAGCCAAGTATACAGGGAACAATGAATTGCCTGATCGGGATGTTCAGGCTTAAAGAGAGGGCAGTGTTACGTCACTGGACTGTGTATACTGAATAGATGGAACTAGAATTGTACGAGAACGGTCGGAAATGTTCCGGAAAGTTCTAGACCGCGTAAATGGATGTATAAATGAAGCGAATAGTGAACCGAGAGCTCAGTCTTAAGTTTAAATGAACGAGTAAATAAGAAATAAGATGGAGACTTAAAAGTGTTTAATTGTGATTACAGTTAAGACAGCCGTTAATCTATTGTTGTTAATTATAATAAAGTAGTGACAAGTGTTACTTGGACTTTCAATCAACGAATCTACGAGTATAGGTTTTTGTGGGGATGGCAAATACGTAACATTATCTTTATATTTCAGATTTAATAATATATTGGAATTAAAATTACATCTTTTAAAACAAGATCATCTATGAAAATAAATAAAAATATTTAAATGGCTTATTTATTTCAAGAATTAAAGTAATTTCATAGATTTCATTTACAACAAGTATTCGAAAAATTACCATTTTGTTACAAACAGAGGCGAAGGCGTTTGATAAATTGCATCTGCTTAAAATAATGCAGTTGTTAATTCTATTTATTCTTGTATTTTTAATTTGTTCACACGTCTTCGACTCGGTTTTGAAGTAAAGTTATGTAGTTTTATAAACTGAGATATTAATCTGCTAACTTTATACTGTAAGTGTCAGACTATTAGAAATATCTTTGAGTATTTAGTGCTGCATTTATGTCAAAATACTGGAAATGTGTATCGACTACGTCTCCACCTGACACCTCATTTATTATATTATGTTTAAAAGCCCCACCTAAATCTGCCCTTATCTGAAAATTTTACTAAATTATTCCCCTTGCTCGTAATATTTCTACTTCCTTACTTGCCTATCGCTTACTGTATATCAAATCTACAGAGATGTGGAGTCCTCCTCAAACAGCAAATATCAATCATGATAATATTTATCACAATTGGATAATTTTTAAAATAATGATCCCTTTGAAAATTTATTTCAGACATATGCCGTATTCCATTACTTCTCGCTTCAAGCGAATTAACTTTAGAAAGGAAAAATATCAATGCTCCTCATAAACAACCACATGTCTTCACTCATTCTGTCTCCCTGATACAAGGGAGATACAGGTTTATAAGAGCCAGCTCTACGAAAATAAATAGGCATTTATTTCGTCATATTCCTCTATTTTCAAGGACAAATTCTTAAAATTATAATTTGTTGACAAAACTGAAGCTTTTAGTTTTTGCTAGAATTTTCTTAATAGCTTATCACCTCGTGGAAATCTTTGAAAGGATTTTAAAAAATTTTGTGTAAATAAAAAATGATTACCTTGTTTGGTTTTCAGATATCTGAAAAACTGAAAAATATGTGAATGTTTTTTGCTAATGTTTTACTTAATTTTTCATAAATTAGTTTTTTCGGACCTCTTTCTATATTAAATAAAAGAGAAACAATGAACTTATTAAAATTTAAACGATTATTTATAGAACATTTTTGTCCACAGACAGCAATTCCCAATACACAAGGTGCTCAGTGGTTAAAAGACTGGAGTAAATCTGTAAACCAAAATGAAGAAAACGAGGCATTGCCATTGAAACCTAGACCCGGTCTTGCCATAGGGGAGATAGACGCAAAATCTGTTATTCCAGATGACTCCACGTTACTGGCACAAGAAATGAAGAAGAAGAAACTAGAACAAATTAGAATTGTGGTTTCTACAGAAAAACCGAAAACCACCACCTCGAAGGAAGATGCGTTAGACAACGTAGACTTGGAATAAATTAATGGTGCTATATTAGGTTTAGGTGAATGTATACGTTTTTGTATATTTGTAAATATATTTTGAAATAATTAAATTTTGCGTGTGCAGGAGTAACTTATGATTCTGTCATATAAATTGTTACGACTAGCTTTCTATATGCATATATTTTTTGTAATTCAAGAGAAGATATACAAGTGCTCCACATGTTGCCCATTTTGATTGACACAAATTTCTATGCGTCTTTGGAATAATGTTTCTACTGTTCATAAAATTGCCGGAGTGATACTTCTAAAAGCATTTATTATCCTTTCCTTCAAAATTTGGATTGTTGTTGGTTTGATGTTTTTAAAGGCATCATGTAACACGCTTATTATAATACCTTCTCTTGAAATATTTGAAAAAAACCCTCATTTTTAATTTTTATTGCTAAATTTTGCAGTTATTGTTCAATAAATTAAAAATGGTCACAAATAGCCATAGGAATGTACGTACAAAAAATGGTAGTTTTCAGTCCTACATCACATTGTTCAAAAATATACAGGGTATTCCATTTGAAGAAATTGAGAAAATTCAGTTCAAAAACTTTTCGCCCCCTTTATATTTTTAGGAAGTGAAATAGCTGAATGCCATTACACAGATGTCTCATAACTGGTACTAACATATTTTTTCTTAAAATCGATAGTTGTGATTGTAGTGACATTTTTAATATACAGGTGTAAATGGTATAAATTCAACAAAAAAAATCATTACATCCAAGTGATTGGAAGAATGTCAATAATAATAGCGGAGTGAAAGGAGGCCACAAAGAGGCTTTAAAAAATTTTCTTATATATATGTCATATCATTTAAAAAAAATGTTACTTGACCCTGTAGAATTGTCTTGGCTCAGCCTGTATGTTCGAAAACAATTTCCGATATAGACTTTTTTGTCTAGTTTACTTAAATTTTTAAATCAAGTTTCTAGCTATCAAAGAACTCTAGATATTGAAGTTGGACGCACTATTACCCCACACTGTATATTTGACTGGACTATTGCTCAAACGAACTAACAGCACTGAAAATGTGTCAGAATGATTAATTTTTATTCAACGTTAAAAAAATATAACTGTTATTTATGGATACATAGCAGTAAAAGTTGTAAGTGACCTTAACTCTATGACTTTTGTTTAATATTTTTCATTACGAATGCTTTTTTATCGAAAGTTGTGATAAAAATTAAGTAATTATATTGATAAATGAAGGAAATAGTTAAAAAAAATAAACATATCGACATTTATAATAAGTTTTCCTATTAATTTCTTTAGGAATCAGAAGGATTTGGATTTTAAGAGGAAAAAAGGCACTTAATCTAGTTATCAATAAATTTTATCCTTTCCAAAAATTCGAGGATGGTACAGGAATGATCACAAATAAATATTATATTACATTATAGTGGGCATTTATTGGTATGTGACTTTCCACTACATTGAGCAGAACAATACTTTTCTGGATACCCCTTTAGGGTATATTATGTATGTGAAAGGTATAATTAATGTTAGTGAAATATCAATCTGTTCCAGATTGAATCTGCTCTCTTCTACGTTGGATCGTAAACCTCTTTAGCTCTAAAGTATTGGTAACTTGTAATGGAACACATATTTTTGTTTCTAAATTAATATTAACACTCTTCTGACGGTTCATATTCTATTAGTAACATAAAAACTACAGAAATTATCTTTTCTTAGTGAAACCTGCCAATTTATCAGAAATATGGAATTTTCAAATCATTGAATACTATGGCCATCCTGTAGCTATAGCACTGCATGTAAAAAGGGTTGATTTTACTGAATTTCTTCACTGATTTTACAAGGTGTTTTATTGAAAGAGGGACATTTCTATGAGGCGTGTAGAACTAGAACACGTGAAAATGACCTCGTAAGTTCATAACATTTTCCATACGACGCCGACGTACCGTTAAGTGATAATATTCTGTTGTATAGATTAAATTTTAAATGCATAAGTAAAATCTAATGGATTGAGGTCTGGTGAACGTGGTGGCCTAAAAATAGGTTCGCCTAGAACTATTCACCGATTTGAATAAATATTACTGAGACCTCTCACCATGACGCTGAAATGTGGTGGAGAACCATCATGCACATATTGTCTTGTGTGTCAAGCAAGACATCCATCAATAATTGTTGAAGGTGCATTACTTCAATCAATCGCGGTAGTAATACCAATGGTCCCAGTAAATAATTTTCAATGATTTCTGAAATAAGTTCAATTGAAATTGCTGCTGATACTGTTTTTCAAGGGTGGCGTGAAGGTTCTTATCGACCCAAATATGTAAATTGTGGGAGTTGAAAACTCCATCTCTCAGAAAACCTGTCTCACTCGTAAACAAAGCTAATCCAACAAAAGCATAGTTTTCTCGACAGTTTTTGTAATATCGTTCATCAAATGAAAACGATCCAGCGACAAAGCAAAAAACTCAGCTTATCTTTTATTATAGATAAAAAAATATCGAAGAAAAAATTAACTATTGCTTCGCAATCTACATAAAATCCCATTTTCTTAATATTTCTTTAGTATAACTCTAGCTAAAATTGTCATTATATTTCTGAATACCTGATGATATCGAGAAATAACGAAATTAATTGTGGAGGCCAGCCATCTAAAATGTGTTGGACTAACTAAATCATCAAAAGAACTAGGTTTAAGAAACAGTTTTCATCTGAAATAGAAGGATATATAGTTTAGTTTTGTGCATCATGTATTTGAGAATTACCATAGGATGAATATAAGCAACTTAAGGATGAGATTGGAAGAAACAGGTATTTATTTTTGGTTTATCCTGAATATTTATTTATTTATTTATTTATACACCATCTAACAGTACAAAGACAATTTTCAAGATGGGAAAAACACATTTAGTGCAAAAGAAAAAATTGGAAAATAACAAATTACATACATAATATATCACATACTATAATACACACATACAAATAGACATACATTCACAGCCTTTTTCATACCCTCTTTCAAAATATCTGGGCGGTTTTCTTTTTAATATATTACGGACCATCCTAAAATGAAATGAACTGTAAATTATAAATATAGCTGTGTTTTTTAAGGTTGTGTACATGATTTTTGTTAAATGAGGTACATTTGGACAGTCCGAAACTGTTCCTTCCGATTTGTCCGAACTTGCGCCATGTAGCAAAAATACATAAATTACAAAATATGAATTTAAATATGTTTTCGATCTACCATTTTGTGAGGTTATATCGTGCTATAGTTTATACGAGCACAATTGAAATCGTATAAAAACTAAAAGCCAGCAAAAACAGTCGGCATCTCTTTATTCTATATATTATTTTATATGTACAATAAAGAGATGCCGACTGTTTTTGCAGGCGCCAATATCCATTTGGCATGATGACGGTCTCGGCCAACCTCCCTGGGTCCTGGCTGATGAACCCTGCTGGCTAGGGCCTCTTCTGGCGTTCTTCTGTCTTCGTCTTCTTTCTTCGCCAGCTTGTCACCCCCGGGGGGTAGTCATCTGTCTGTTAGGGACTGTGTGGATATTCTGTGACTTGGGATTGACTGCCAGTACACAAAGTGTCAATTAACACATTGTCATCTGGATCATCGGACAAGGTGAGGATGAACTGTGTAGCTCTAGGAGGTGAAGGCCTAAGTGCTTTCTTAGCACTTTCGTCCCTCACGGAGCCAGAGACTAGATTTGCAGGCTTTCAGTTTTTATACGATTTCAATTGTACTCGTATAAACTATAAACACATCAATATCTAATATAAACCAGAGAATTCTTACCTGGAACTTGTTTTCAAGCTGTGAAAGTTTACTATGCCTGTTGTAAGACACAGTAAAAACTATAAAGGTTGATTTGTGCAAATAACTTTTTTCTGTTTGTTCAAAGTCTCGTAATGTCAACACACCACTACATTACCACTGTAGTAGCACATTAATAGGGGTTATACTTGTGGTGGTAGAATATGTACTGTCAAAATGGTCGGTGTTGTAGCACCAAATATCGAAAAATTTGAATTGTGTGGCAGTGCATCATGTACGAACCTGCCCGACCTTATCCTATACAAAAATCCTTCTCAATATAAAAAAAGTTATACGAGAAAATTACAAGATAATGTGTAATTAACTAATCGACTTCTACAGCGGCTGCAGGACAATGTTCGTTTACTTATCTACTTACGAGCAACCTACTTATTCTGTTCTTAATTCTTTTTGTTGTAATACAAGGTAAGATAGTGATAAGGTGTCCGACATTTTAGAGTAGATACGAATTTTACTAGCATATTCGTTAGATAATTTAAAATTATCGTCCACCTATTTATTTAATGAAAAAATTCATGCTGCAATTAGTTGCAATTTAAAATACGTTCCTCATTAAATATTTACAAATAAATAACATAAACTGAATAAGCACTTTTTATATTTATATGTTTATAAATAAGACAATAAAGTTGTGTTACGTAAAATGATGTATCGAAATTGTGTTATATAAAATGTTAATTACATAATAGATAGACAAAATAAAATATTCACATTTAAATATTTATAAATAATAATTATTGTCGCATACCTAATTACTTTGTTCAATTTTAAACACCTTACAAATGTTCTTGCAATTAATTGGCGTGAATGCTGTTTAGGCCTAACTATTTTCCAAATTCTTACAACTTCATTTCTACACTGAAAGAAATTTCTGCTAACCATAAATAAAAATTTACTAGCCCCAAAAAATATCTGCATTAAATAAACTGCTTTGTAATCACAACAAACACGATTTTTACCGTCAAAAAAAGTTTTTCTAAATATTTATTTATTGCTGTAGATTGATAACTTTGCTATCAGGAGTCAGAGCCCTATTTTAACTTTAATAGGTTTTTTGTTACAGTTAACAGGATTGTATTTTTTACAGAATTATTACCTTGCAAGCAACCAGAAAGAAGCTTTTCCTGTCGCTAATAGATGACTTCGTAACCACTATATACAGCTTACACTTTATAAATAATAAATACCTAGTAATGACTTCTTTTTGTCCTGATAATCTCACTTTGTAAACATTGTTTAAACATGTACTGGAACTAACAGAATTTTATTCCTTCCATTAGAAAAAAAATTACTACCATAGAAAGAATTTTTGCAAGTCGTAGCACACATATGAGGGTGATTGGTAGGTCGATGTATTCCTTTGAAGGCGTGTTAGTAGTGAGCTTATTTGCAATTGATTTAACTATAATATCCATTATGCAAAACTCGATAGTTTTTGAGATATTTTAATCATTAGTTTACACAGTACAAATTATGTAACAAAAATTATGTTAAATACTTTAATAAGATAAAAATAAAAGAGCTAAAACTTTCGCTTGTTGTAAAAAAACTATCTACATTAAAATATCTCAAAAACTATTGGGTTTTGCATAATGGATATAATGGTTTTAAATCTATTGCAAATGAGCTCTACTAACACGCCCTCAAAGGAACACGTCGCTACCAGTGATTCAATTTTATTGCTAATAACTTTGGCAACTGTTAAATGTCAACAAAATGAAGTTATTTTGTATTTTGTATGGGTGTAAATTTTCCATTGGGGGTTTTTGTTTTCGAGATACAAGATGTCGAATAATATTTGTCTTTTTTTTCGAAACTAAAAATTATTAGTTATTATTTATATTTGGTATTAAATACCAGTATGTTAGGCTACATCTATTTGACTAACTCGTTTTTTCTACACGGTAACTAAAATAATTTGGAGTAAATTATCATATTTTCAAAAACCCAAAAAACTACATTTTTTGATACCCTTTATCTCAAAACCGATAACCTCTACGGAAAAATTATATCACAAAATACATTATTATAATAAACTCTTCATTTTGTCATAGTTACACATTTATTTATTATTTAAAATATTTTCAGTTTGAAATAGCGAATTTCTATAAATTCGATACTTTCATTTAATATATTTTTTAGAAAAAGATAGTGAAACTCAACTTGTACAACATAATACCCGTAATAATATTAAAACACGGTCCCTAACAATGTTTTATCTTGACCCAAAGAAATTTTAATAAGGTATATGGCGACGTTAGCACTCCTGCGTCGCCAGGATAGGTTTAAATCGATGTTGAAATGTTTTTTAAATAATATTGAAAAACAAAAACATATGGTTCATTCTACATATCATAAATTTAATATATAAAACTACAGGCAATACGAATATTTTATTTGGTGTCAATTTATGAAACTAATAATCGTATTTTCCAGTATTGCCTGTAATTTTATATCTTAAATCTACCCATATGGTATTTAGAATGAACCGAATGTTTTCTTTCTTCGATATTTCTAACAGAAAAATTTGAACAGCGATTTATAAATTTAAGTTGGATATCTGATGAAAACGCAACCAAATGATTCATTTAAGGAAACAAAGGACTAATAAATAATAAATACATATTTTAAAACCATTGATTTATTATGCGTAACTATACAGGGTGATCTACCACGAGTGTGCCAAACTTCAGAGGTTGGTAATTTATCAAAAAATAAATGGACTTTCATTAATAAACATATGTCCTAAAACGCATAATAAGAGAGCTACACCCCTTAAATGGGGTTGATGAATACCAATTTTTCGATTATAAGTCCGATATGGTGGTGATTAAAAAAAATGAAATTTTCATACATTACGGCCCCGATGTAGGCGCATAAAATTACAAATTTCCTAATTAACAGCTTGCCTTATTGAGGTAGTTTTGAGGGGTGAGGGGGTAGTTTTTTACCCCAAACTTTTTTTGACGTCACTTCCGAAGCAAAACTTTTAAATAACATTATTTCCGATGCAATGACTCAGAAAAAAGTACTTTTCAAAATTTCTGTCACACCAGCCGTTTTTGAATAATTTGCGTTGAACGGCAATAAGACATGTAAATGAATGGTTGAATCGGAATTTTGGAAATAACTGGATTGGTAACTGTGGTCCTGTTTTATGGCCTCTTCGCTCTCCCGATCTCAAACTTCTAGATTTTTATTTCTAGGGGCATATGAAGCAGTTAGTTTATTTTGAGGAAATAAATAATATTCAGCACTTGATGGAAAGGATCAATAATAGTATAGCTTATATCACAAACAATGGTGACATGGCTGAAATTAATAATTCAGTTATTCGTCGTTGTGAGGCGTGTATTCGTGCTCAAGGAGGTCATTTTGAACAGTTACTCTTTTAGCTATTAAGTACGTTATTTCTGTGTTGTACATTGATTTTAAATTTTGTAATAAAAATGTTGTTTATTTCACGTGAAAAACCTTATTGCCGTTCAACGAAAATTATTCAAAAACGGTTGGTGTGACAGAAGTTTTGAAAAATACATTTTTCTGAGTTATTGCATGGGAAATAATGTTATTTAAAAGTTTTGCTTCGGAAGTGATGTCAAAAAAAGTTTAGGGTAAAAAACTACCCCTTACCCCTCAAAACTACCTCAATAAAGCAAGCTGTTAATTACGAAATTTGTACTTTTATGCGCCTACATCGGGGCCGTAATGCATGAAAATTTCATTTCTTTAATCACCACCATATTGGACTTATAATCGAAAAATTGATATTCATCAACCCCCTTCAAGGGGTTGTAGCTCCCTTTATTATGCGTTTTAGGACATATGTTGATTAATGAAAGTTCATTTATTTTTTGATAAATTACCAGCCTCTGAAGTTTGGCACACTCGTGGTAGATCACCCTGTATAGAAGTAGTGTTAGGTACACAAAATGACAAATATCATATTAAAATGTAATTAAAATAGTCATTATACCTCGAACATTTGGACGTATGTAGTCTTTAAGGCCCCAATCTTCTAATCTCGACTTGTAAGACATTTTCACAAAAACCTTTCACCATGGAAAAATAATAGGATTGCGAGTATCCGAATAACACTTTATTTTATAAATGCACGAAGCAGTTATGGTTCCAATAAACGTTATAGAGAACAAATCCTACCTCCTAACAACATAGATCAACTCTAGTATTCTCAATGGCGTCAAACCGTTTATGAGTGCGTCACCTACAAACAAAATGTCGAATTGGTAAACGCAGATTTATGGTTAACAGATAGCTTACTAGCCATAGGTATGTGCTTTTTAACCACTAAAAAAGTCAATCTCAACTAAAGGCACTTATTTACTATAAGAAAACACTTAGTTATCCTTAATAAAAAAAACAAAAGAAATATTTGAATTAGTTTAAGTAAGTATTGTTATTGGGATAATTAGTCAAATATTTAAGGTTGCAAAAGCTTATTAGCAAAACAGTTTTTCTTATGCTTAGATGATGGTAATGTAGTCTTAAGAAAAAAATACTTATGATAATGCAGATCATCTTGGCAAAACATTTTATTTAGTCGATTTCCCTCAGGGTATCCATACTCTTTCCCAACCATCATCCACAAAAACTGCTTGCATTTCCAGTTTCATATCTACTGACGATTATTTTGATATGGGGTGATATGCGGTGAGAAACGAAATATTAGTTTTCTCCCCAAGACATCGTTCTTTGCAGGTAAGTGTGATATTTAATTTTAAATTCTAATATTAAGTATTCTGGTTATAAGAAAATAAGACTGGAAGTTTAAAATATAAATTAATTAAGATAAATTTAGATTATTAGTTAATTGTTAAAAAATTAAAAATTAAATATTCAGGTGCTAGAGTTTAAAAAAATATATTAAAATAGATATTGAAGTTATTTCATGCATTTTTCCACACTGTATAATAATAAAATAAGTAAATAAACCAAAGAATTACGTATTCCTCAATCTAATCGGTCCTTATCTAGGATGGAAAAATAAGATTTGTCTATTTTGTATTATTTTATGAGTCACTTTTTTTAATAAACAATCAAGTAGTCTATATGACGTCAGTAATCAGTAATCACATCAGTTAACGAGTATGATAATATGATAACTCTCACATAAACCATAGATTAAATATACATAGAATACTTCTTATGTAAATATTTAGCGCTCTAAAATCTGGACGCCAAAATTTTCATATCAACACCAGCAACGCTTTTTTAGGATATTGTTAACTTTTGAAATAGTACGTATTTACAGTTTCGAAAGCAACATAATAAATGCTATATGGGCACTGCTCACAACGATATGAAATTTTTTGCATCCACATTTTAGAGCGGTAAATATTTACATAAGTAACTATCTATTTAAAATTTGCACATAAGGGGATAAAGTATGTTTGAACTATCTCCGATAAAATATCCCCATGACAGTAGTTTACTATTACAAATATATTCACAAAACTTTGCTCATTTAATTTTCTTGTGAATTGCATGATTAACTTAAAACACCTAAATGATTTATGGATTTGTATTATTCATTTGACGATCGAATCAACATTTTATGGTACATAGAACTATAAAGATAACCATAAAAATACAGGAGTTTGGTAGGGATAATGGATGCTGAAGAAACGCGCTAGTCTCCGTGCGCGACTCCTGTATAATTTTTTGTTTTGCATTTAGGGCCGGTATATTGGGATGTTAGCGGCCCTTAAGGCCCGGTATATCCATCTTCTGGTAGAGTGGTTGTTAGTTCTTCTAGTAGAGTTTTAAGATGAAAGCATAATATATTTGTTGATACCAATTACAAATTGTAAATCGGGGAGGATATTTTCCAAAGTTAGGCTTTGCAAAAAATATATTAAGTTCAACCATGAGGTTAAAAGCAAAAGAAACTGGTTTTGAAGGTATTCGTTTAAAACAAACAACGAGAAGAAGACTTTTTAGTGTATTTTAAATACTTGCGTGTTGTTGATTTAACGGGTACGCCCGCATAAAGAATGCAAGGTGGAAGTATAATCCCACGATACAGCTTTTTTCTCTATACTTATATTTTCTCCTGGGTCGGAAATACCACGCAAGTTGCTGTAGTTGCCCGCGTGTGCGATACTGGGTCGATGCTCTAATATAGGGGCCGACCAAGTGGAAGCCACAAACGTGCGACTGACTTCCTGTCAGTGGTTTACCCTTTGTGTCTTATTTTTTTAAGTTATGTCCATCATTTAACTTAGCTACACCGTGCTGAGGATGACCAATTAGTCAGAAACACCTGTCCACGGTTTGCATTTTCTGTCATATGCATTCATCCACCATGTATTCTTTATGCGGGCGTACCCGTTAAATCAAGTTATTTTGTACTCTTTCTCTTTTTCTCTCTCTCTCTCTTTATATATACATATATATATACATATATATATATATATATATATATATATATATATATATATATATATATATATATATATACATATACATATAAACAAATATTTTTAATTTTTAAGCGGGGATTGCAGTCATGTGACAGGTAATAAAAGAAAAACTCTTTTTACTGTTCAAGCTTTCGAAACTTTTATTGTTTCTTCATCAGGAACTTTACAATAAATTATAATTAATTAAACTAAGTTATGGAAAAAGTGAAAAGTACTTACGAAAGTGAGGTTAAAGTTAAAGTTGTATTCATTGAAAACTACAAAAAATTTCTTGACAAATTGTAGAAAAAAACACTAATAATTCTTGGCAATATTGACTTTACTATCCCCTTTTTGAAAAAATATGTGGATGACATAATATTAAGCGTTCCTAGAGGGAGTACTGAACTTTTGTTAAATATTTTTAACAATTATAATACACATTTAAAGTTCACTATTGAAGAAGAAGATACAGTTAACAGTGTTCCTTTTTTGGACACCAAACTGATAAGAAGAGAGGATAATAAAATAATTACGACTTGGTATACCAAACCAGGTGCCTCAGGTCGCTTTTTACATTTTGAATCCAATCACCCAAATAAAATGAAAATCAACCTCATAGTAGGTATAAAAAATAGGGTGATAGCTACAAGTCATACATCACTTAAAATACACAATTTAAAAAAACTTTCCAACTTTTTTATAGACAGTGGTTACCCACCACCGTTAGTCAAAAAACTATTATTCAGCAGATCATCGATACATACTGTGTTACATGATTCTCAAAGAGCGCAACAAAAACCGCCTCAAATCATTTACTGCTCACTTCCGTACTTGAGTCCACTTGATCACAGATTTAAAAAAAATATTTTCAAAATTTAACAATATCAAATTAGCTTTTAAAAACAAAGTACCAGTTAACAACCTTTTTTCAAAATTAAAAGATAAGGATGATATTTTGGTGATGTCCAATGTGGTGTATTGCATACCATGTGATGATTGTAACAATAAATATATTGGCCAAACTAGAAGGAAAGTTAAAGACCATATAACTTCCCACAAAAGTGACATCAGACTTAACAAACAGTCTTGCACTTTAGCCAATCATGCATTATTACATAATCACAATGTCAATTATAATAACGTTCAAATATTAGATTTTGAAATGAACAATCACAAATGGAGTTTTTTGGAAATGTGTCACATTTTCAAAGAACCAAATATCATCAATGCCAGAAAGGATATTGATAACTTGAGCATAATTTATACTTACTTACTACAATTCAATGTCCACAATGATGAAAACACCCTATATAGTATGGATTAATAATCAATGTCCCTAAATATAAGACATCGAGCTGTTGGTATCTACTGCTGTCATTGTTCTTTTGGTTTCACTCTAACAAGTTTTTATATCCAAATTCTTTTGTTTTTTACTTCATAAAAATACACATGTCTATTATAATTCTAAGAATTTAAATTAATATGGATCCTTAGTCATCCATTCATAATGTTGTTAATTTTACATAGTAGTGGTAGTAAATTACTAACAATTAATTATTAGTGTTTTTTTCTACAATTTGTCATGAAATTTTTGTAGTTTTCAACGAATACAACTTTAACTTTAACCTCACTTTCGTAAGTACTTTTCACTTTTTTCCATAACTTAGTTTAATTAATTATAATTTATTGTAGAGTTCCTGATGAAGAAACAATAAAAGTTTCGAAAGCTTGAACAGTAAAAAGAGTTTTTCTTTTATTACCTGTCACATGACTGCAATACCCGCTTAAAAATTAAAAGTATTTGTTTTTAACATAGACAGTCGTCTAATTTCCCTCTCTGAACATATACATATATATATACATATATATATATCGAGATATATATATATATATATATATATATATATATATATATATATATATATGTATATACATATATATATATATATATATATATATATATATATATATATATATATATATATATATATATATATATATATATATATATATATATATATATATATATATATATATATATATATATATATATATATATATATATATATATATGTATGTATATTAAGACAAAAAAATTCAAAATTTAATTAATATCCATAGAAAAAAATTTGAAATAGAACTATTTTAAAAAATAGTTATTTTTGATGACATGTTAAATATATTACCAAATACCACAGATTCTAAAATTCATGTTTTCTAAAAGAAGTAAAAGAAAGAACAGTTTCACGGAGAAATAAGTTACTTAACTGAATGTGGTTATTTATAGTTACAAAATCTATTTTGGACCACAGTTGATCTTTAGGATTGCATAGTATGGACTTCAGTTTAATTTAATTGTGGAGAGTGCTTTTTCGATATCATTTACATCTGTTCATGAACTATTCAAGGAGGAATGTGATTATGTTAGCAGTACCTCTAAAAAAAAATAATATTTTAAAACACATACATCCATTTCTCTTACCAATATCAGGAAAACAGGAGTCCAAGGAAATATATAATTATTTATCGCCACTATCGCAATTAATCCCTATTATCTAAAAAAATACTTGCCGAATTTTTAAAATTAATTCGTATATTCTAATATAGTCATTATTAAACATTAGCAATTATCAAATCTGTTTTAATAATATCTACCTGGAAATTGTTTAAATTACTAATTGAACTTCCAGGAATATCATTGTATCTGATAACAATGTCCTATTAGCGCGACGTCACCAGCCACGATATCTCCGGGTGGTGAACGGTACGGTACATGCATTATTTAAGTGTGGGTGCTTGTTTCCTAAAATTCTGTAGTCTCCAGTCCATTTACGAAATCCGCTATGGTGTATTGGGATCATATTAACTTAAAGTTGCAACCATCACATTCGGTAGCTTTGGTCATTGTAATAAGCACAGTAAATGTATTCACTCTCCCGTTAGGGGAACTTTAAAAAAATCGCTCTGCCATCTTGAATTTTCGCACTTTTTATGTTTTTTTTCCATTTATCTCCAAAACTATAAGTCATACAAGAAAAAATTAAAAGACAAAAAGTGTTCTAAACAGAAAGTTTTACAAACAGCAATAATTAGTTTGGTGATAACTTCTATAGTACTTCCGGAACTATCTCGCAAATATCATGAAAAATTTAAATTTCTAACAGCTGCATTGTATAAGCAGGGAAAACTTAAGGCATTAAAATTGTTGGATTATAATACACAGCTTCAATCCAAAATATCGATTTTTTAGTATCCATGGACTGAAAAGGCTAACGTAATAAAAAATGAACAGTTTTTACTACCTATCGATGAGAGCTAAAAATATCAAGGCATTAAATGACAACCAGGGGTGTTAGCACGGTATGTGAGTCGTTTAATAATTTCTAACTCATAGGCCTGGAATTAATTTATTTTTTTGAATCCTATCTTCGTAACAGAGAACAATTTGTACAATACCAGTGTCATATATCTATGGAATTTATATCTCAGTCAAGCGTTCCACAGGGTTCGGTATTGGGCCCCTCTATGTTTATCATATTCATAAATGATATCATACTTGACCTCCATTGTCTATCTCTCTTATACGTTGATGACTTAAAATTTACCATAAAATTAATAGTATATCCGACTGTGATAAATTACAGGCAGACTTAAACACATAATAACGGTACAGTAAATACAGATTATCACTCGGATCTCTAAATATCAGTAAAATGCAATATGGAAGTTAAACAAGTTGCATTTCGCTTACGATATTAACGGTACTATACTGGAACGTAGTGACAATTTTAAAGATCTATGTGGCACTTTTGATACCCAACTGTCTTTTAGGGAGCATACTAATAATATTGTATCGTCATTCTTTAAAATGCTTGGTACGCTGGTACGACCTAGGCTTGAATACGCAAGTGTGGTTTGAGACCCATGCTACGATATCCATATTAATAATATTGATGATATTCAAAGAAAGTTCTTAATACTATTGTCATTTGAAATTGACCATATGTATCCCCCCTGTGAGTTATGATCGGCTATTGTTGCTAAATCGTTTCTCATGCAGTTCTATGAAGCATCGTAGACATGCAAAGTGTTGTACTTTTATTCAAACTTTTAAACAATTTGATAGACTATCCACAATTATTGGAAAAAATTTTAGAGCACCCGCTAGGCCAACTAGATCCACATCTTTATTTTACGTACCAAATGCATACACAAATATTTCTCGATTATACGTTGTGCCGTAATTATCAAGTTATTGAAAAAGATGTTGATATTTTTAATAGTAAACTATGTCAAATTAAGTAAAAATTTTGTTAGTTGATTGTTTTGTTACATTAATCACAATTTATATTAATTTCATATGATTTATATGTTATATATGTACACATACATCATGTTCGTACTCTATTTTCGACCGTATAACTGGAATGTAAATCTGTTGGGCATGTGTATGTAAAATAAAATAAAATAAATAATAAGATGTATTGAAAATAAGTTCCAAAGCGATCAACGATGACGTAAAGGAAGTACCATGTAATCTATGAATAACACTTCCAGAATATATTTATCGTTGAGGGATGCAATAATAAGCGGTTTTCTATGTTATACCTACATTAGAATGGCATATAAATAAAACAGATGTCCAATAGAAATGTAATCTATTGATAAGATAGTTTTACTTACCTTTTAGATGGTCTTTGCTGCTCTAAATAAAGAAAATCAAGTAAAATGCACATGAGTACGTTGTGAGGAACGCAGCGCGAGAATAGCCTAAATATGGTGGGGGATCTCGGAACACGAGAACGCGTATGTCCTAACTATTTCTATCAATTACCTACTACCTTTCTTTTTTTGATGTCGAAGCTTGGACTTCTCGTGAAACACTTTCAATCACTGAATGCACAGTCACAGGTGATCTGAGGAATTATCACTTATTACTTAAAGTTGGTTTGTGTGACACATGTCGTTTTCTTCGGCCTAAAAACTGGAAGCTCCTCTTTTCCAACATAGCACAACCACCATCTTTCTTTTAGTCTGTCAGTTTTTTTCTCTATGATTGGCTCGACTTGAAGCACCTGTTGTAGCTGCGAGCGCGGGAAAATTCAGACAAAAGAAAAAAGACTAAAACCATACATCATTACAAAACACCATCTTTAACTAAACTTTTCTACTTTTCCGTTTCTTGGAACTCGAATAAAAGTCTGGCGTTCTTTATGAAGTATTTTCACATATCAGTACGATGCACCAATAATATGATGATAATTTAGAAGAACTGATCATTATAATTACTTCACTTAAAATTTCACAACACAAATCATAAATAATGCTATTTGATTACATTTAACAACACGCTTTGCCTGCTTTCTGCACTAGAACTAGGGTCCTGTGACGTCATCGCATCGACTTGCCTGGCCGGCAGTGTTTGCACGTGGAATAGACTAATTCAAACTTTAATGTTGATTAACTTTTGTAAAAGAAAAAAGAGAAAAAAAATCCTTTTCGCACTTTTTCTTGTATTAAGTAAAGATTCCAAAAATGATAAAATTATATTTTGTGCATGGGGCCTATTGTTGTGCAACTATTTATTGGGTACACTGAGGGAAATCGACCAAATAAAATGTTTTGCTAAGATGATCTGCATATCATAACTATTTTTTTTTCTAGACTACATTACCATTATCTAAGCATAAGAAAAACTGTTTTGCTAATGAACTTTTGCAACCTTAAATCTTTGGCTAATTATCTCAATAAGAGCACTTACTTAAACTAACTCAAATACTTTTTTATATTTTACCTGTAATTTTACATATTAAATATTTGGAATGTACCAAATGTTTTCTTTTTTCAATAATTTTAACAGCGATTTAAAACTATCCTGGCGACGCGGGTGTGCTAACGCCGCCATATACTTCTTTAAAATTTCATTGGGTCAAGATAAAACATTGTTAGAGGACGTGTTTTAATATTAAAAATTAAGTTGTACATGTTGGTTTCACTATCTTTTTTCTAAAAAATATATTAAATGTAAATATCGAATTTAGAAATTCGCCATTTCAAACTGAAGATATTTCAAATAATAAATAAATGTGTAACTATGACAAAATGAATATTTTATTATAATAATGTTTTCTACATTTAACAGTACAAATATCAGAAAGTATTTTGTGGTATAATTTTTCCATCGATTTTTAAATAAAAGGTATCAAAAAAACCCAAAAAAAGGTTTTTTGGGTTTTTGAAAATATGATAATTTACCCCAAGATAATAATAATATAATAATAAGAAGAAGGCGGTCATTCTGGGTTCTCTCCGTCTGCTTAGGGCACACGATTCTGGTATCTACAGTCACTAACCCTGCGGGATGTGGGGAGTGGCTGTAGTTAATGCGCCGGCGCGACTCCCGTGAGGCGTCGGAGGCCACGGGAGGACTGACCGGCATCGGGAAACCGGAAAAAATATATATATATATAATAATAATAATATTTATTTACCAAATATGCAAAGTACAATACATTCAGTAGAATATAAATATAAATAAAAAACAAAGTAAAAATAAAATACATGCTTAAGAATTAGATAAAAACTACAGGTTAATTACTTATAATTAACATTATAAGTAATTAACATTGTAAATAAATAAGGGTAGAAAAAAGCCTACAAAAAACAAACTTGTGGTGGGCGAGATATTTTGGTTACCATGTAGAAAAAAACGAGTTAGTCAAATAGATGGTACATGTGGTGATAACATACTGGTATTTAATACCAAATATAAATAATAACTAATAATTTTTAGTTTCTGATATTTCAAATATTTTTCGACATCTTGTATCTCGAAAACAAAAACCCCAATGGAAAATTTATACTCATACTATATACCAAAAAACTTTATTTTGTTGATATATGACAGTTGTTAAAGTTATTAGTAATAAAACTAATTCACCCTGTATATACAGGGTGGCTGGTAGATCGACGTATTCCTTTGAGGGAGTGTTAGTAGAGTTCATTTGCAATTGATTTAACCATTATAATCATTATGCAACACCCAATAGTTTTTGAGATATTTTAATACAGTTTTTTACAACAAGTGAAGGTATTAGCTCTTGTATTTTTATCTTATCAAAGGATTTAACATAATTTTTGACTCCTGATACAGCAATAAATAAATATTTAGAAAAACTTTTTTTAACGATAAATAAGTGCGTCTTAGCAAAATCGTCTTTGTTGCGATTACAAAGCAGTCTATTTGGGGCCTATTTAATGCAGATATTTTTTGGGGCTAATCAGTTTTTATTTATGGTAAGTAGAAATTTCTTTCAGTGTAGCAATTGCCTTTTATTGGCTATTTTCAAAATAAAGAACAATCAAGTCTAGCGCCCTTTTAACAATTGAGTCGACTGAATACACCCAACGTCTCTTCCTAGTACCAGGGAAACGGGAAGTTAATGATGCATGTTTTTATTTATTTACACAATCGATATTATTCCCTTATATCAAACAATTATATTTTTAAAGGCTTTCATACCTACGTCTCTCCCTACTGCCAGGACAACTTCGGTACAAGAAGACATGTGATTTTTTGGTAGAAGCATCGATACGATTCTATTATTACCAAAAATAATATTTAAAATCATGTCCCACTTCTCTCCCATTATTAACTTTACTTTATATATCTATATATTTCTCTGTTTACATGATACCGGGGAACCAGGAATCTAAGTAAGCGTTTGGTTATTTATTAGCAGCAGCAATAATCTTCCCTTCTATCCAAAAATAATATTTTAACCAATTTATATATCCATGACCGTCCCTACCACAGTCCCTTAAGTAAAGAGTCTGGCCATAGGTATGTCATCTTTCTCATTGGTTCGGACTGTCAGATGGTACGCGAAATCCATATTTGTCGAATTCACAGTTTGTTTACATTTAGTTTCTGTGTATTTTAATTTGCACTGGTGGGTTGTTACTTATTTTGAATAAGTAGTTTAAAGGAATGGGATATTGTTAACATTACCAATTAATGTTTAAAAATCGTTCAGTGTAGATTTTAATAGCACAGTTTTAGTTGTAAAATATTAGTTAGTGAGCGGTGTTACTCAGTAAAAATAGATAATCAAAAATAAATCTACACGGAAAAATTATACTTACATTTAAGTTAAAAAAGTGATTCTAATAAAAAATTTAATTTTTTTCTCATATGAGTCGATTTAGGGAAAATATTAGGATTATTTTTTGCAAATATTATTTTTTTTCTCAAATTGTTTGTAACAATTGTTTAAAAAAAATGTAAATTATGATGGAAAAATCTGAAAAAAGTATATAATGTTATCATTCCCAAGCAGCACATTTAGTAGTCTACGTAGTAGCTACCATCAGTGGAACTTTAAACTAACGACCGTTACGTAATGGGAACGATCCGTCTACGAAGCATTCAGCAAAATGGGAAATAGGTATTACGTAGCAATTACTATCTCGGAACCTTCGCTGTTACATGTTGAAAACTAGGTTATTACGTAAACGGAACGTAACCAAGTAGTAGAAATTACTAACTTGGAACAGCTCTTTAGTGGTACGAAAGTAAACCATATTTTGCTCCCTCCCTCGTTCGAGTAGCAAAATATATTACATGGCAATCGCACTTAATGATTGTGAGTTTGATATCAATATGTCTAAGTTAAATCGATTGAATGAAATATGTGTAGGTAATAAACCATGATGTTTTTCATTCATTCTTGTGTGGAAATTAAAACGACTACTTGTTTTCTGTAAAATGTTTACATGATACTTCGATAAAAAAGACGCGCTTCTCTAGAAAATTGTTTTTTTCGAAAAAAAAAAAATTTTTCAAAAATTATGCCTAGGTACGCTCGAAAATGCAAAATTGTTTATGGAAAGTATTTTTTTGTTTACGTGTTATGAAGTAATAATAATCTATTTATATAAGATGTTTTCAAATGACGATATTTAATAAAAAAATGATTTTCAGAATTATATTTATATCTATGTCAATATGGCGTCACCATTCAATAATAGTTTACCAAACAGTAGCAAATGCGACGATTCGCGTCATTTTCCTGGTAGCTTTAAATTGGCCTCTACTACACTACCACGAAAAGGTTATTACAAAGTTCCCACGTACTTTACGACCCTCACTTTTAAGTTGGTAGAGCTGGCTGATCCGATCTATACTCCATTCATCTCATATGAGCACATATATATTTTTACCTGGGCTCGCAGAGCGACCCTTTGTCGACCTTCAGTCTTGCATAGTTCTCTAGTATAGGCGCACGTTGTAATATAAAAATTCACAAAATATATTTATAAAAATACCACGCACATAATATGCTAGAATATTTTATGTGCTTATATGAAATGAATGGAGTATAGGCAAAAAATAATTTTATTGTTTGGGATTGGCAACACGTTAATGACTGACTAAACATTAACAGGTGACAGGTGAAATTATTAGCAAAAATCAAACAAATGCCTAACTCAAGAATTACCATGAATACCAACAAAATTCAATGTGGCGAACATCTCGGTTGCCCAAAGTTGACACTATTATCTATATTTTCTGCCATCTGATCATTCACGTATTCGTAAATTTTGTAACCCCTAAGTTATTCATTTGTCTGAATTTTGCGAAATTGTTCAGTGGGCGAAATTTTAATTAATAACAATTAATGGTAAATCACAATCACAATTAATTACATTCTTTAGTTCAACATTGGTTCTTCACTGCAATATCCGATTTTCCCAACAATTTTCCTGTCCTGGATATTCATCTATTTCAAAGAATAAGAGTCGGTTCAGCATCAATCAAATAATTTGTTAAATTGATAACTTCACTTAACTGCAACATAACTCTTTTATAAAAGGTCGATGAGTGCAGCAAAATCTTTATTGTTGTTTTACTGCTTTTCGGCTCCATGTTCGAATAGTTCCGAATAAGAAAGTGTTAACTTTCTTATTCGGAACTTGTTTACAAATATTATTCTGTCAATGATATTACTCTTTGTTACCAAGTTTTCAAACAAGTTGAAGAGTTTTTGATAAATCAACATTGTTAAACATTTTTCATGCAAGTGATTGATAAAAATGGTACTTCTGTTTAGTTATGGTTATAAATTTTTTACTATAGATTTTACAATAAAATATCAAGTGATCAGATTTATCAGTTATTAAAAGACCCTCATTTTTTTAGTTTACAATAAATATAATCCACAAGGTACTGTTACGCCACTGGACTGTGTAGACTGGTTAGATGAGACTGGAATTGTACGCTAACGGCTGGGAATATTCTGGACTGCTCTAGATCGTGTGAAAGGATGTATAAATAAGACACACGGTGGGCCGACTCTCAATCTTAAGTTGAACGTGAACGAGTAAAAAAGAAATAAGAAAGAGACTTATAAGTGTTCAAGTGTGATTATAGTTAAGACAGTAATTAGTCTATTGTTGTTAATTGTTAATTAGTAAATAAAGTAGTGAGTAAGTGTTACCTGGACTTTCAATCAACGAATCTACTAGTATAGGTGTTTGTGTGGATAGCAAACACGTAACAATATCTTAAATTTAAATCTGCTGAAATCCCGATGAAATTGAATATTTCAAATTTTGAATTTTTGGTCGAAAAATTTTTTTCCATTGCGGAAAATTTCTCCACAATGCGTAGAGCATTCATGAATTTTTTGGACTCGTTTTAATAGTTACAAAATGTACATAATGAAATGAATTACATAAGCGACTAAAAGCGTCAATACAACAGCTCTCGCGCGCCACGGGGTTTGATTACACAACTTTCAGCGCGGCTCACGCTAAACTATTAAAGATAAATATATACTGTCAGATTTTTTTCGGGAGAATTTTGGACTCTACAACATTGGTCCTATACAATTTTGATGAATCTGTTACGATTCTCTTTTTTAAAATGTTTTTTATTTTTCTTTTCCATACTTGTTCGATCGGTCGAATCTGAAACTTTGAATCATTATACTCAGTTTTCAATTCTCAACTACAAAATATTTTCAATCACTACCTAATTAATTGTCAGCTTCTCACCTCATTTTTTTGAACTGCTAACCATTGCACAAATGGAAAATCATGGCCGCCGCATACTGTATGGCCAGTCTCTTACTTGAGGGAGTTTCGTCTTTACTATTGGAAAAATAGAGATAGAGAAATTCAAAAATATATAATCCTTTGAAATGTTTATACAGGGTGGGGCAATAGTGCGTCCGACTTCGATATGTCGAGTTCTATGATACCTAGAAATTTGATTTAAAGACATAACTAAACTAGACAAAAAAGTCTATATCCAGAAATTATTTTCGAATATACAGGGTGAGCCAAGACGATTCTACAGGGTTAACTAACATTTTTTTTAAATGGAATGCCATGTATATCAGAACATGTTTTGAAACCTCTTTATATCACTACAATCCCAACTATCGATTTTAAGAAAAAATATGTTAGTACCAGTTATGAGACATCTGTGTGATGACAATCAGTCATTTTCACTACCAATTTCCGGTTATAGATTCTTTTGTCCAGTTTATTTATGTTTTTAAATCAAGATTCAAGCTATCATAGAACTGGAGATATCAAAGTCGGACGCACTATTGCCCCACCCTGTATATCCATGTATGTGCGTGTGTCAGAACTACAGCATAGCCAGTAGGTATGTGCATATTTATTATACTCTGTTCATTTAAACTTTGCAGCGTTAGCCAGGATAAAGAACAAAATGCGCGCTGACCCTTGGTGCAGACGGTAGGCAGATGTACACAGTGCAAAGTTCCTATAACGGTTCAATTTTATTTTTATTTTATTTCATAAGCATCGGTCGTAGTTGGACGTTTCACTTATTTAAATCCAACCCAACACTGCAAAGTTTAAGTGAATAGAGTTGAGGAGTATCGGTATTATGATTATTAAACGGGGCGTATAATATTTTATGCTTTATTTTAAAAGTTGCGTTACACAACTAAAAATATCGTCAAATATCGTTTTTGTCAGAAGATCGCTGTTACGCTA
Organism: Rhamnusium bicolor; assembly: GCA_029963845.1. Taxonomy (NCBI): domain Eukaryota; kingdom Metazoa; phylum Arthropoda; class Insecta; order Coleoptera; family Cerambycidae; genus Rhamnusium; species Rhamnusium bicolor. The sequence continues at coordinate 883,508 of JANEYF010005981.1, forward strand.
GGTTTTAACTTACACTATTAAGGCGAGTGCCCAGCCAAATTGCGTTTCTCTTTCTCCGTTACACGATTCTATTGATGACGTGAATTAAAAAAAAAGAGAGCGGAGGGGACAGGAAAATAAAACATGAATTTACTATTGTTCTGTAGATACACCTTTAAAAAAAATAATTCAACGTACTCTAAAAACCGTAGTTCTACTGCATTGAAGGGCTTTCAACGCGCAAGTCAAAATCTGAGTGTACTACAAGAAGTTGAATACAATCAATCACCTTCAGCCCCTCAATTTTATTTTAAATTTAAACCCTATCAACAACGAACTCGGTGCGACGAACGATTTTCATTCCTGATCAGTGCTCCCTCTATACCGCGTTGGTTTGGGGTACCCTTAATGAGAAAAGAAAAACGCGCGAATGGTAAAGATAATTAAAAGTATCCGCAATACGTATCAGCTTTTAGGGATTTTACGTATAAATATAATTAGGTAGGGTTTAGTATTTTTTATCAACAAATAAACAAACTTTGTTAGAACCGTGAATAATAAAAAATACTTGTGCTTCCCTGAGAAACACATAAGAATTCGAGGGATTTAATTACGTAAGTGTCTTAGTTCCAATATCGCAACATCATCTTAAGAACAGTACCTACCTGAAGAACAATTCCAGGAATTTCTAAACACAAATATAATCGTGTTCTCACTCTAACGTTTTGAAAATGCTCCTTTCTCTCCTACTCTACGCACGTAGATGGAAGTCTATCTAACTTCATTTCAAACATCTTAACCCATTCTACAATCTCACTATTTATTTCATTTCATTTGCTAACACGACGTAGCTGAGTTAGAGTTTATTTTAATTCAGTTATTAAATTATATCCTAGTTATTCCAAACTGTGAAATATTTTTGTTTTGTAAGATTTTGTTATATTGTCAAGGTGGAATATGATATCAGTAGAACATATGGTACAAGATACTACAAGCGAAGTAGGGAGGATATTCACAATATCCAATATGGCGAGATCTGTGTTTTCTTGAAGTGTAGTGTCAAATTGGACTAGAATATTTGAACAAGTATTAGTGTTTTTACAGTGAGAAACGGATAAATAAAGAGAATGAAGGTATGTAAATTAAAATTTGTAATACTGTAGATGCAGAGTTTAATTTTTATATTTTTAATTAATTTAATAAACCCAAATTCAAAAAAATCAATTACAATTAGGTTAGATTATGACTTACTATTTTAACTAAATATTGAAGTTTTAATTAAGTTAATGTAAGTCATTATATTTTTTGTACTTATGCAATATAATTCTGAAATTACCGTTGAGTGAATAATAACAATAACAATAGTTTACAACAAAATTTAAGTTGTTGACCGTTATGCAAGTGGTTTATTTGAAACGTTATAAAAATATTATTAATAACAAATAAGTACTTATTTTAAAAATGTAGGTACCTACGTACATCACCGGCAAGGTTACACTTTTTAAAAATTCTCTTTATTTATATGAGGGTGATTAACATACCTAAAAGAGGGTTAACGTTCGAGTGTTTACATTCGTAAAAAAAATCGATAAAACTAATTTAGGGGGCCCTACCTTAAAATTGCATGTGTTATATAGGCACCTTGTAGTAAATGTAACATAAAAATGCATATATTACGTTGCCTTGTAAGTTTTAAATAAATAAATAATTACCTACATACATAATATAAAAATAGATACAAAAAAGGTTATAGCAAATTTTGACTGATCCTCAATTATTGTTAATTATTTACAAGGTAAAGGTAATAATAATAATGAACTGCGTCAGTAATGTTGTATATTGTGCACGTGTGATACCAGTTTTATTGTATTTTATTGCATTAGAGAAACAATAAATATTAATACATATTAATGTCTTTGTCTTAAGACTTGGATGAGTACTTTATGATGGACAATAATCGTGTGTATTAATTTTACTAAAATATCGGTAGATATATTTTAAAAATGACCTCAAAGTAAATGACATGAGATAATCTTTATCTCTGAATGTACCTTATTTATTTTTAAATATACAGATAACCACAAAATTAATTGTCTACCTTAACATTTATGAAGAAGACTTTGCTATTGTAAATAACATTTGTTAATGAACAGATTAGACTTCTGCAGGCAGGGGGTAATAAGAATAGATATGTGATATGACAGTTAATTAGAAGTTTCATTGTGTCAGTAAATCACAAACGAAAATCTGGCATTTGAATTTAAAGACAATTATATCCAATGACTTCAGACTTCCTATTTCTGAAGTCATTGATTATATTCTTGCGACTATTTTCTGAATAAGTAATTCACGTCGGTTGTATGTATGTGACAAAAATTTTGTAGGCGCTCTATTTTAACAACGGAATAACATATCATTTAACGTTTTTATAGTGTACGGGGTATTTCTAAATTACGTGTAACTTTTTGAACCCACCACCTTTTTAAAAATAAGACGAAAAGTTTCTAACATAGGGCATAGGCACCACTTGTGGCACCTTAAATGAAAAATTAAAGTTTGCTCATTATAAATTAAAAATAGATGTGTCTAAAATACTATAATTTCATCAAATTCAGTAAATTTTAAATAAATTTTCTGGCCCCCATAAATCACATTTTTCATCAGAAAACATCGCTACATTGTCAGAGTCAAAAATTTTTAATTTATAATAAATGCTTCAATATCCCGACTTTTTTCCCCTTTGTAAAAATTTGATTGGAATGACTGTTTTTGAAGAAATGTAAAAAATCTATAACTGCATTCAGTAAAAAATCAGAATATTTGTATTTTATAATCAAGTGGGTTTATGAGAGATTGTCAATTTAATCACAAAATGTCGTTTTATCGTTTTCGTTGTTATTGATTAAAATAATGACAGCAAATTGATATTCATTTCATGAATTAAGTGATATGCATTTAATTTATGGCGAGTGCAGGAGAAATGGATTGTCCGCAAGACATCGGTATCAGGGGTTATTTCCTAGTAGGGGGGTTCCCAATCATCAAAGTTGTGAGCATTAAATCGTCGTTTAAGAAATATCTCAACTAGCACCAAAGTGGCGGGAACTGACATTGGAACTTTAATATAGTAGGCATTACATAACTGGCGCTAAATTCGCAACTTTAGTGTAAAATTCACCTTATGGTATGCCCGTGTAGTAACAATTACGTAAATTCTACTAAATTCAGGTACTACATAGTTATTAAACTTTCAAGTAACTGCCGCAGTGTGTACAACGTCGCGAATGCTACTCCGCATTACTTTAAAGCATTTTCAAGTTTAAAGTGAGAATTAGTAGTAATGCCGACCGCACAGCGTTACCAAAGAATCACTTCAAAGTAATAATAACTGAAAGTGTATTTAAAGTTCCTGTAACGTTGTGGGGACATTTTCTGGAGCTTTATAGTTTTGTTACTTATTAGTGGAACTAATCTAACATGGCGCAGAAAAGCAGTTTCTTAAAGTTGCCGAATGTCCTGTTGGGATATTTTGTGACTTCAGCAGGGCATTTAATTGTGTCGATCATGGATAATTAGTGTCCAAATTGAATGGTTGTGGTGTAAGAGATCTAAATTGGGTTATTACTTTTCTTGAAAACAGGGAACAATTTGTTAATATAAAATCATTTAGCAATAGGTATCTCTATATAGTCCCGTTTAATAATGGGAGTTCTACAGGGTTCAGTCCTGGGCCCTGTGCTATTCTTGTGTGTAAATGAACTAGACTGTCTTTCGTCTAATACACATTTTACCATGTACGCTGATGATACCTCTTAATTATTTCAAATGAGGAGGATAGTTTATTTAGTAACCTAAACAACTGATTTTTTTAACATTCATTATATTTTAACTCGTTATAAGATTCCATACTAGTTAAAAATATTGTGAACCGCTAAATTGCTATTTTATTCTATTGATGCAAAAAAATGTTAATTTTCTTGGTATACATTTAGACCTTAACTGGATTTCAATGTTAATTTGTAATATCAAAGCTGGCATCTGTTACTTATTTGTTTCGAAACATAAGAACGGTTCTTTCTACGGAACAACATCAATTTATATTACACACGACTTGATTCTCGTCTAAGGTATGGTGTCTGTTTTTGGGGAAATTGGACTTATTCATCTCATGTTTTTATCACTCAGAAATGTGTTTTAAGGTGTATTGCTGGTGTTTCAAGTATCCATTCTTGTAGAAATATTTTTAGAAATTATGAAATCTTAACTTTACGTATGTACGTTTTTAAAAATCAGTCAAATTTTATTGTAAATAGTAACTATCATGAAGTTAATACAAGGCAGAAACACAATTTTCATGTTCCCGTAGATTAAAAATAACTTCTGAATCTCCTAAGTGTTTAGGACCTAAAATTTTTAACTTGTTACCTGACAAACTAAAATTAGTAAAAAGTGAAAGGTTGTTTAAAATTAGACTAAAGGAATTTTTGCTTGATAAGTGTTATTATACTGTATCTGAATACTTTTGTGTGACTTAGTTTTTAAGTTTTATGACTATTCCTATACATGTATTTTCTTATGGAAAATAAATTATTATTATTTCGGATTATCCGATGCCGGACAGTCCTCCCGTGGCCTCCGACGCCTCACGGGAGTCAAGCCGGCGCATTAACTACAGCCACTCCTCATATCCCCCAGGGTTAGTGACTGTAGATACCAGAATCATGTGCCTTAAGCAGACGGAGAGACCGCAGAATGACCGCCTTCTGCATTTGGCCTGCCAGCCACTCAGCTGATTTTTGGCAGGCTGGTATGGTCTTCAGGTCCGAGAGTAGCGTAGGCTTTATGCCTCCGAGTATACCGATTATTAGAACGACCATTTTGACTGAGTAGCCTGGGTACAGCACTTGGAGCTCGTACCGGAGATCGCGGTATTTGGCCCGCTTCTCCTCCTCCTTCAAGGTGATGTTTTTCTCCGCAGGTGCCGAGAACTCGATGACATACATCACCTTAAGTTGATGGTCGAGGAGGACAATGTCAGGCTTGTTGGCTTGGATTAGCCTGTCCGTCGGGAACGAGTAGTTTCAGTAAATCCGGCATTTCTCGTTCTCGATAACGGACTCAATATCTCCGGGGACATAAGGCAGCACTGTTGCCAGACCCCGTACGAGTGCCTTAGATGGTAGTATAGTACTCGTAACGCCGCATTATGTCGGTGGATGTAGGCCGAAATCGCGTATATGGGGCATGCAGATAGTATGTGCATGTACGATTCCGGCGCCTGACGGTGAGTTCTGCAGTTGTTATCAGAAACCTCTACACGCCACACGCCACACGATAGACCAAGGTGTTGATAACACCATCTTGGCAGGCCATAATGAATCCCTCGGTCTCCGACTTAAGCCCGGCTGACCTTAGATAGGCGAATGTCAGCGTGGTCGATAAACCCAGTGTTTCTATGTTCTTATAGAAGACACCATGCTGGGGTTTATCGACGTGCTGCCGAAACAGATTTTCCTGTTCGACAGCTCTAATTCGGGCTTTCAGGTGATTTGTCTGAAGTTCAGTGACTGACTACATCAGCTCCTCGCCAGCTACCTCGCCTGGTGTCGATTGCGAGACCGAGTTCATCTGCTAATCTTTTTGCTGCCTTGAACAATCCTGCTCCCACTCCTACAGTTTCGTGAAGTTTTACAAACCGCAAGAAGGGATCTGAGCTCCTGAGGATGTTACATGCCATACTCATTACTACTCTGCCATGCGTACACTCCAGGCTCAAGAATCCTCGCCCCCCCCGTTGACGTGGGAGGTACACACGAGGAACGAACGATCTAGGATGAATAATTCTGTGAATATTCATCATCTTGCGAGTATCTCTGTCTAATTGGCGCAGCTCATCCACCGTCCCCTTTACTACTCCGAAGGAGTAGAGCAGAACCGGAACGGCAAGCATTTTAGTTGCAAACACCTTGTTCTTCCCCGAAAGTTCGGAAGACCAAATCTATTATATTGAATTGTGCAAAATAAACTCGGAATTACAGAATTGACAAAAAAAATACAATTTGTAGATTTCACATTCAGAAATTGTGAAAAATAAAAACGCGTTCTCTTAAAATACTAAAAACTAGAAGTAAAAATAATGTATTTTTATGCAACTGCATAATTAAAATTTGCAGAATTCAATTTAGGTGATTTCTTAGTTTGTAAAAAAAATTCAAATAATGTTAATGTTAACTTTACAAGATAATTACTGCAAAAATATTATTTATTTGTATAAATTGTTCCTATCACTTTTTTAAGACCAATTTGCAGTGTAATTTTTTACAATTGGGATAAAATGCCACACAAATTTTTATCTGTGTACAAACAGACAAAGGAGGATTCCAAAAGTTAAACTGAAATTTTATGTTATCTGACGGAAACTTCTAATAATAAATAAGTATAATACCTTATATTATGGAGTAAAAAATAAAATCCGAGGTAGATAAAATCTATCTTGACAGCTTACGTATAACCATTTGTTTTTTTGTTTTAACCTATATAATATTTTTTTAGTTTCGCTGTAGCTGTTTCTGTTTATTGCTAGAGGCTAATAGTGATAAAATTACTTGATAATAGCTAAAATAGTTTCGCACCACGTTATGACCCTTCCAACCCTTGTCCAAAAACTTTTGGGATCGAAAAACTTTTTGCAATGAATCAATTAATGTCAACCAATATTGTATATAATTTTAGTTAGTATGGTTTTCTCGAGTCGTCAGTAATGAAAATGTCATTACTTTTTCTTACTTAAAAAAATATATTATCTGGAAACTGCCTATTACTATTATGTATTTACTCATTTGGTTGCAATAATTTAATCAGCGTCTACATAAAAACGACCGATCTAAATTTTATTTGTATCATCTTTGTATAATTTTCAAATAACATAACATTCATGTTGTTTTTAAAAAATGTGTTAAATATGAAAGGGGGTATTTATATAGCAGAGAATCATAAACAAACCTGCCCTTGCGATCCCATTTTTACAATAGTATATAAAATGTTTGTTGCCTGTCCCATCGTTAAAGTCGCCCAAAGGTGTTAAATTTAGAAGGTTAGTAATCATTTTCATTGCAGAATATGGTTCATAAAGTTTAAAATTTTAGCATTTTGTATTAGTGATTCAGTACATTTCAAAAATAACTTCTAAAATTGTTGAGAATTCAAAAAAGTTATATGTTTTTTGGTGACAGAAAATATATTTTTTTATACCTATATTATAAAGTAGAAAATTGTTCCTAATTTTATTTGATTATTTCTTAAAGCAAACGACATGCAGACTGAAAATTTTAAATTAAATTATACTGAAACCGGTGTTCTGGATAACCGGTTAATCGGTTTTGTATTATTCGCGGTTTTATACAAAATCGAAAATCGGTTACTCTGCTAACCAGTTAATCGGATAACCGAATATTCAAATAACCTACTGATCTACTGAAATGAAAATATTAAATTTATTTGTCTTCTAAAATCTAAATTATAAACTCAATCTAATATGTTTTCTTGTTAACCGTTTTTACAAGTATCCGATTAACCGGTTTTCGGATAACTGATTAATCGATTTTCGGAGAACCTATTAACCGGTTTTCGGATAATCGATTAACCGGTTTTCGGAAAATCGATTAACCAGTTTTCTGGTAACCGATTAATCGATTTTCGGATAACTGATTAACCGGTTTTTCGGATAATCGGTTAACCGGTTTTCGGATAATCGGTTAACCGGTTTTCGGACAACCGATTGACCGATTTTGATCTATATTTTGATACCCGGTTATATCCGAAACCGGTTTTTGAGGAAACCTATTTCACTTTCCGGTTTTTTGCCGGTACTAAATTATACCAAAATGTACCAAGAATGAAAATATATAGGTAAACAAATATATTTATGTACACATTATTTCAAAAAAGGATATGATGCAGTCCACAAAGTGGCTAGATCAATTTTTATAAAAATATATTTGTATTGTTTCAAAGGTTATTATTATTTCAACACAACCTCGCCCAATTTTTTCAACATTGAAATGTTCTTAGAATCAGAGAGAATATTTAAAAATAAACTTCTAGTTCGTAAGTTTGATCGATATCCGATAAAATTAACATATAAGCGATTTATTATGTACCAGACATGTTTTTACTGTAACCATCTATTAATCATTTTCCAGTAAATTAGTGGCATACATAATTTGAAATCACCCTCACTTATCTACAAAAAAACATTAAGGGTAAAGCTTTTCCAATTTGTAAATTAGGTAACGCTATTATTAGATACAACTATTGTATCCTTATAGGTAGTGAAAGTGGTTAAATACAGTAGATAAGTTTATAGAATGTGTGTAAATTTTTTATGATTATCTATTTTGTCAAGGCGTTTGTTTATAGCCGCTGTAAATTTTAATTCCCTTCCTTAATTCAATGTCTTGATGAAGAATATGTCAAATAAATTACCGTATAAGTAATGTTACAGTGGGTACAGCTCGGGGTACAGTTTTAGATGTTTTTTGAAACTCTTTCTATACCAAATTTTTTTTATGTGTTATCTAATGTAAAATAACCTCTAAAAATGGGCAAAAATCTATAAAAGACAATAATAATAAACTTAACATTAAAGATGTAATCAAGTTTAATACAAGCGGTTCAAAACTGCAACATCGAAAACATTTTGTTTGTATGTATGTACATTTCTAGGTCGTTTCTTATATCCACGAGATTTTTGTTTGCATTTTATACAATTCAGTACTAAGTAATGCAATGCAATTTAATTATTGCACTTAAAATAATCATAGCAAGAACATTATTAATATACACTGTGACAATAGATACGACATTGGTCTTTGCTTGGCCTTCTCGATCACCCGATCCAAACCCACTTCGCTGCTTTATCTAGGGAGATATTATAGGACAGGTTTATGCTGTACCAGTTTTCGACCATGATGAAATAGTTCCCCGTATTCAGGCACTTATGAATTGATTTGTCGCGCGGACATCTTGGTATATTTCCGATTTTAAAAAGCGTATTAACTTTTTGAAAACAAGAAATTTTGTTATATCAAATAAATTGTTTTCTCAGTGTGAAAACTACATGTTGCTTGACAGTAATAATAACAATTACAACTCTGTTAATATAATTGCAAATTACTATGTAAAAGAAATATAATACGTCTAATTTAAGATGAACTTCAAAGGAACGTTGTTTATTAACGGTTTTAGAGATACCACGATAAATTCTGATTTTATTAACTGCATATAATTCCCAATAGTAACTGAACCACATCCTTTCTTGAAGTAGGTGCAGTTAAGATAGTTGATTTGATTGCAAATTTTAATACCTTTTAATTAAATAGGGTACGCCGCCCCAAGGCTATATAACTTTCCTAATATATAGTTAAGATATTATGATTAATTTTTGGAATTTACAAACTCGGTCAAATATAATAACCGGTGATAGTGAATTCACATTGGGGGCGTCTAAAATATACGGAATGTGCAAAATTTAGTGAAGAAACTGCAGGACATAATTACGAAATATGTTTTGAAATGCGTAAAATAATAACCAGGTTTAATTCCCACAAAAAAAAAAAAAAGATCAAATAATTCATTTTACAGATAATAAACTGTGAACAAACAGGAGTCTCAAACTTTCATTTTCACGAACCAATAAAATGTAGACGTAGAGGCCTCCCACGGTCGAAACATTTTTACATTAAATACGAAAACATTATAAAATAATTATTACTTATAATATTACACTTACCATATATTACATAAATCACTACAACACGATAACCTTAAATTATTTTCAACAAAACACCAGCAAATAAACAGATAAAATAATTATTACTGATAATATTACACTTTCTCCTACAACACACTGCTAAACAAATCGGTAACAAAGCTAAGTACGGACGTGAAGTATCACAGAATGTAAGTGAAACTCCGCCTCTGTCGCGTGCCAACAAGAACAACAATCATCATTCTCGCTTTAATGTAAACAGTGTAAAAGACGGAAGATCTCATGTGTTAGACATTTTCCGGTTTCATGTCGCGTCTTACCCCGCAAGTCCCGTCACTAAAGCGATTCTCTTCCTATAATAATTTCATTTTAGGTGTTATAATTTTTTTTTAATTTTAAATAATACAACTCATTTTAGAAATATAATTATCATTTCAATTTTTATATGTTATGATTTGCAATATTTTGCCACCGTAACAATCATCTTTAAAATTGGTATTTTAATATTTCATGGCTTACTTATTATTACTTCCTCACCCCTCAAAGTGAGGAAGTATGTATTCGTGAAAAAAATTTTGAAATTTTTTATTACATTTCTGGTTGATTCTCGACGAAAAGATACACAACATTTCAGACAAAACAAAATTTCTGTCTGTGTGTCTGTGTGTCTGTGAAACGTCAATTTGAAATGTCAAAATTTTTTTGACATTTCAAATTTTAAAATATTAGTGACATTCCACTAATGTGACTTTTTTGAAACTTCAAAAATTACTTTAAGAAAAAAATATTAGTGACATTCCACCAATGTGACTTTTTGAAACGTCAAAAATTACTTTAAGAAAAAAAAATATTAGTGACATTCCACCAATGTGACTTTTTTGAAACGTAAAAAATTACTATTATTACAAACTCCACCACCCATCGAGTTTTTTGAAACGTCAAAATATGACTTTTTTGAAACGTCAAAAAATGTGACTTTTTTGAAACGTCAAAAATTACTTTTATTATAAACTCCACAACATGTCGAGTATTACTACGGTGGCAGAGGTTTTTTTAAATTACTATTAAATATGTCATAATACCAATATATGGTGTTATCATAAATTAAGGGGTCTATTTTAAATTCTTATTTTTAAGAAATTATGCTAGTAGCAGAAAGTAAACAGCATCTAGTTGCCTCAATAATTGGATTTTAGTGTATCTATGGAAAACAAAAGAATTGTCGTGACAACTATTGATACAAGTGTCAAACGAAATATTCGTAATTTAGAGAATTGTTCTCAAAATAAAACTCGCGTAACGTAAATTGTAACAATTTCAATATGGATCTACAAACAAAAATTGGTTTAGTGCAATGTTATTATGATGGCGGTAAAAATTACACTACTGGATTACGAAGATTTCGTACGAAAATGGGTTTGACAGCAGGGCCGTACAAAATGAAGGCGTATCGTAATTGTTATTATGAAGGCGGTAAAAATTACACTACTAGATTACGAAGATTTTGTACGAAAATGGGTTTGACAGCAGAGCCGTACAAAATGAAGGCGTATCGTAATTTGATTAGCAAATTTGAAAGAACAGGGTCTGTAAGAGACCTTCCGAGGTCAGGAAGACCTAGGATTAGTGATGTCCAAGTTGCAGAAGTTGTTCAGGAAAATCAAAACGTAGCCAATACTAATCCGATAGCAATCAGTAGTGTGAATGCGATATTAAAACGATTTCAAATGCCATACACCACGGTTTGGAAAATTTTACGGAAAATCCTAAAAATGTACCCCTATAAACTGCAACTGCTGTTTGAATTAAAGGACGCAGATTTTGCTCTCAGGTACGATTTTTCATTACACGTATTGGCTCACATGGAAATTGAACCCGAATGGTTATCCCGTATTTTATGGACAGATGAGGCCCATTTCTCTCTTAATGGTGGAATTAATACTCAAAACTGTCGAATATGGTCAACACAAAATCCACATGAAATCGTTCAGTAAGGCCTTCATGACAAAAAAGTCACTGATTGGTGCGGTTTCACAGCTAATTTCATCATTGGTCCATACTTTTTCGAGGAAATACAGAATGGAGAGGCTGTATCTGTAACTGTTACTGGTGAACGATACCTGCAAATGTTAAGGGATTATGCAATTCCACAGTTGCAAAACGAGCACGAAGGAATTGAAAACATGATTTTTATGCAGGACGGAGCATCTCCGCACATTTACCGACCAGTTAAAGAATTGTTAACTGTGGTTTTTCAAGATCGTGTTATAAGCAGACATTTTGCAAATTCATGGCCACCAAGATCGCCTGATATTAACCCAGCGGATTACTGGCTGTGGGGTTATTTCAAAAATTTGGTGTTTAGAATACGGCCAACAACGCTGGAGGAATTAAAGGACAGTATTAGAGAGCAAATTCGTGCAATTCAACCAGAAATGTTGAATAGTGCTGTATACAATTTGGAGGAACGGTTGGTAATTTAACAACAACAAAATGGAGGTCATATCGAGTATTTACGGTAACTAGTGTTTGACATCAGAAATCCCATTATGTAAGCAACTAGATTCCATTTACTTTTTGTTATTAATTTGATTTGTTAAGAATATATAAGTTGAAATATATCCCTTACTTTAAAATCACCCGTTACATCTAAGAAATGTTATTTCCCTTTCACCCGTTTTTTATATTATAGGTCGTAGAAAAAATCATTTGTATAACATGGGAGGAAAGTGCCATTTCATCCCTTGGATGATTACTTTAATTTATTTTAATTTAAATTTAATTAAACCTCATCTGCGAGATGAAATGTTACACTTTCTTCCCTTGTTATACAACTAGCTATTATTTTCCTGACCCGACAATTATTTCCATCTAGATTGATTGTCAATGTCACAATTTCCACATCTTGGTTTAGATCAGTACATGTTTGGTTTGTTTTTGTTACGTTTCACTGATGTCGCTGCAATTTTTTTTTTACCAAGAAACCTCATTGGACTTACGATAATTGAAAATAAATTGTCTAACATCAAATATTTTGTATTTAATTTTTAAATAAAAATAAGTAAAATTCAATGTTTTTCATGTGGAATGAAATGAAATATAATAACGCAAAAAAATTGTTTTATTATTATTTTTATTTTCTTTTACAAAAACTTATTACAGATAAGTATAATACCTATATATCTATTTTAAACAATTATTTTCCCGGCTATTTGCCAAAACGCTGAAACTTGGATTATAAAAAAAAGATAATATGCATATTATGTTCAGTGTTAGTAACTTAAGAATGTTATTTTTAATTCCAAATACTTCATTCTAAAACCAAAAATAAATCAAACAAAGGGACTCACCAATTGAACAAGTATTTCAAAACTTTAAAACATCCACAGACATGTCGTTACCTTAATCCGTAAAGCTCTCAAGTCCAAAACAGCAAATTTTACAGGAGAGAGGAAAAACAATTTTAAAAGAAGTATTAAAACGAATGGGTAGTTTCTACATCATTTATATGTAATAAGTTATCAATATTTTAATGCAAGTAATGGTTTTTAGTTGTTGGCACAATTTTTGTAAAAATTATGGGACTTAAGACTTTTTTCAAGAAGTTTCATTATTTCAGGGTAGACATACTGCTTTTTTCACAGATACAAGTTTTAGGAAAACGACACTTTTATTTTAAAAATGAAAATTAAAACTTAAAAAAACCATGTGAACACATTAAAAAATACAACAATTGTTATACAGTGTGGAAATTAGGTAACGCATAAATTCAGTAATTCCGTTGATATTAATTTTTTTGGAAAAAATCTCGAAGGGGTATAGCAATTTTAACTTCAGCAAATATTTTCAGTCTATTTTCAGTTTCTTATATCATTTATTTTTTTAAGTTATGACGTCATCGACTTTTTTTTTTAAATGACAACCTATATTTTTTATTATTGATTTTGGTAGTAGTTTTTTATTCCGGTTCCGATCATATAAAATTTTCAATATGTTATTATTTGAAAAAAATCGAGAAAAACAGTCAAAGTTCAAATAACAAAAATTCATTAAATTGGGAATTTTTTTTTTGTTTGTTTTCAATTTTTAGTAGCACATCAAGTTGTGCATCTTCATTGAATGTCGCCGGACATCCAGTTTTTGGAAGATTCTTTACAACGCCATGTTCCCGAAATTTTTGAATCCTACTAATTGTCGTATGATTTATGGGCTGATCCGGATATTTTTTCTTTAAAAAAGATGACACACTTCTTGATGTGTTCTAGCTCTGTCGCCATAACCAATCATTATTAACACTTCAATTCTCTGTTTGTCGCTCAATTGTACCGTTTTTATTAATAAAATAGCTTTTCTAATTTAGAAAAAGCAAAATAATAACACTTATTCTATTGTGACATTTATAAATTGTGTAATTCTGACAGCCGTAACTAATGTGATACACCGGCAACTAGATAAATTTACCCAATTTAATGAATTTTTATTATTTGAACTTTAAGACTGTTTTCTCGATTTTTTTCAAATAATAACGTATTGAAAATTTTATACTGTCGGAACCGGAATAAAAACTACTACCAAAAAAATATAGGTTGTCATTTAAAAAAAAGTCGATAACGTCATAACTTAAAAAATAAATGATATAAGAAACTGAAAATAGACTGAAAATATTTGCTGAAGTTAAAATCGCCATACCCCATGGAGATTTTTTCCAAAAAAATTAATATCAACGGAATTACTGAATTTATGCGTTACTTAATTTCCACACTATATAATATAAAACATATCACAAGTTAGTAATATGTCAAAGCATCGTAAAAGTTGTGGTAGTCCTTTTACAAAGTCGTTTTCAATGACTGTAAATGATCAAACTTTTCTTTTTTTATTGGAAGTGATCCTTTATATAATTTAGACAATTGTATTATTGGATATGGCATGTTTTTTGTTTGAGATCTGCAGTCTTAAGTCTGAGTATATTCTTTACTATATTTTAGTTTATAGAATATTAATCCATTTTGTTAAAATCGCCATACCCCATGGAGATTTTTTCCAAAAAAATTAATGTCAACGGAATTACTGAATTTATGCGTTACTTAATTTCCACACTATATAATATAAAACATATCACAAGTTAGTAATATTTCAAAGCATCGTAAAAGTTGTGGTAGTCCTTTTACAAAGTCGTTTTCAATGACTGTAAATGATCAAACTTTTCTTTTTTTATTGGAAGTGATCCTTTATATAATTTAGACAATTGTATTATTGGATATGGCATGTTTTTTGTTTGAGATCTGCAGTCTTAAGTCTGAGTATATTCTTTACTATATTTTAGTTTATAGAATATTAATCCATTTTGTTATTCAAGTGGTCTTATGTTTGTGATTGTTGGATCTCCAGCTTTTCTCCCGGGGCGTAAAGATGAAACAAACTGCAATTGATTGAAGTTGAGGAAATAGTCATAAGTTAAGTACTGCACTTTATACAGCTTTGGGTTTTGTCTGGCTTTTAAACAAACGCCTACATAATCAGTCGGCACGTTTATTTTTGATTTTTCAATTTGCGTTCGATTATGGAATGCATGGAATCAGCTTCCATTTGAGTATGGCCTTTCTATAAATACTTTTGTTCGATTGTGATCTGAGAAAGTATGGACAAGTTAAGTAAAGCATTAGCTAAAATATTGTTACGATTTTGTGATGCACAACCATCACTATATAAGAAAATTTTTGCTCCGGTGTCAAAGTTGTTTAAACCTGGTCCATTAAAAATTTACCAATAATGGAAGAATAATCATTCTCTGTGACTCCCCCTGCGGCTTCATGCCATAAGTAACAGTATCCTTCAGATGTTTTCATATCATAAAGGGTGAAATTATGGATTGTTAACTTCGTTTTAAAATAAAGTGACGAAACATTGGATTTGGGACATAATAAAACTGAATGTATCTCCATGCAAAACACTCTATTGGTGGAATTTTTATTTTTATATTTTCCTTTGCCACGTCCTTTTGTTGATGTATGGTATAAGCTTCACCTGATAAATTCCCGGTTTTGTGTGATACACATACATCGCATTTACCTTTTTTGGGAGTAAATATTGACAAATTCAATTCATCAAAAACGTGATGAAATGCTGCAATTGAAAGCGGCTTCTCCTGTTTTTCTAAACACCAACCATTTTTGTAGAAGTTGTACAGTTCCTGTTTTGAACGCCAAGTTGGCTCTAGATAAAGTTTGGCAGATGATGCTCTGCAGTAATGGGATTTTATTTTGGGGAGCTCATTAAAAAACTACTTAAGCTTTCCTTTTTGGTGTCTACATCCTTCATAACATTTTTTTGTTTTATTATTTTCAACCGGTTTTTGCTCACTGTTATTTTCAGTCGTTTTAGCTGTAATATTGCTTTTGTCAGACAGCCAATTAAAAATACTTTTTTCTCCCACTCCTAAAGTATTAATAAACATGTTTTTACAAACTCTTATCCTATCTTCGCCTTTCTTTAAATAATATTCTAAAGATGTTGTCCGCTTAGATGCTTCCTCGTCTTTTCGATTTCGTTTTCTTATAATTTCTTTTTTGGTGATCAGTATACCTGATGTAAATTTTTCTCTGATCCCATATCATTCCTTTCCAGAAGTTTTCAAAAATCTGAGCTCTCATTTTCCATAATTTCATTACATTTTATTGCGGTTTTATTTAATGAAAATTTGCAGTTACATCCACCTTTCCGTGTTCTTTCTTTTTTTTCTATATCATAACTCCAAGTATTATCTCCATTTTTTTTTCTGCCTAATGTAAGTATTTTTCTCCTCATTCTCGTTTCTTCTTCTGTATCATTTCGTTCCATGTTTCCTCAGAAACAAAATGTCGTTTCCTTTTATATTTTCTGCCTACATTATTATTGTCTTCTCATGTATGTTTTCAATATCTTCTTCAATAGAACTTTTCTGTGAATTTGTATTCACTCTCTCTCAATTTCCTCTTCATTATAACTTCTTTCTATATTCCAATCTGGATCAGTCATATTATTTGCAAACGCCCTTGTTTCTTCACTGTCATCTATTGCTGCTTTAGCGTTCTTTTCACTTTCAGTCTCTGCTTTACCATAATTTTTCTCAGGTATCAAATCTAAACCTGTTATAGCATAATATTTTCCTTCATTTATATTAGCATTATAACATCCTTTAAATGCATTGGCTGCTAAATTAAGTTCATTAACATCTAACCCAAGTTTATTAACGTCTATATCGATTTCACTAACATTAATTTCATCACACATTTTTGTGCTATTTGGTCTATGTACATCACTTACGGTATTAATCAAATCACAGCATTGGTTAATTCTTTGGTTCATGTTACTTCATGAATATCTTCTACACCTGCTTTATCAAATAATGTATCAGTTACTTTGGGAATATTAAGAATTAATAAAGTTTTTTCAGTATTCTCCAATTTGTAATTTTTTTCAAACAGCAACTTATCATTATTTATTATAGGTATAGATTCAGGGTGAGTTTCATTTAAAACTTCTCTAGGTATATTATCTCTTTCTATTGTACTTTGTATATTTAAATAAGATTTTTTTTCGCTATACTCTTCATCCAAAACATTGTATACTTTAGTGGAACTATTGGTGTTTTCATTTGGATTATAATTATTTTCATGAATATTATACGGTTTTCTGGCCAAATTCAGTATTGCTAATATTCGGCTCTTCGGCATTTTTCTAAAAGTAAATAATTTTAAAAAAAATATACCTAGTATTAACGAATATCAAAACTAAAGGTAAAATCTTATTTCCAAAACAGTGATATGTAAAAGTCACAACTCCATTTCCCATCGTGGAGAAAAGGTCGTAACTCCAAGTGTATTTATAGGAAAACATCCTAAGTCCCATAGATATTTAAAAACAAACATAATGCAGTTAAAATTAAAATACCAGTATAAAAAATTGTGTAACTTGAATTAAATAAGACTTACCTCAAAGATATTAAACAAGATATAAAAAAATTTGAATATCAACTCGACATTGGTTAAAAACAATTCACTTGCTTGAGACTGGTATCACGCCATTACAACTAAAGGGACTAACTGCGTTTTTCATAGCGTTTAGGTGAGCCGGGCTTACGATTAAAACGTGAAATGAAATAACAGATTTCTGTATATTTTAGTGAAATATCAAATTATTCAGTCGATGCGTAAAACGTTTTGTCAACAGATGGTACTAAATTCTAATATTCGACCAAATGTGGACTTACGAGCTTTACAGAATAAGGCAACGATGTGTTTCTACATCTTTGCTCATCAGTATGGCTCTAAGAAAGCCTCGAAAGTAAATGCGAATCAATGAATCCTAATGTAATGGCTTCAGAGAACAGAATAATTGAAACTATACCGGGTGAGTCACGAATTGCGCTCGCCCCGATATCTCCTAAAATATTTGGAATAGAAAATTGAAATTTCGAGGGCTTATTATACGACTAAAATGCCATCTTTTCAATAAAAAATCAAGTTTGGTGCACATCCGGTTTGACCGGAAATGCCCACAACTTTCGATTTTTAAATGAAACACCCTATATATTTTTACATTTTTGGAATCTAGAGGAAATTTTGAATACAATACATCCATTTTGGTCACTTTTTGATAAACATTAAAAATTTTATTTCTATTTCCGCAACGCTTTATTTTTTATCTGTCTGACAGCTGATATTGTTTTATTACATTCAATGGCTACTATGATTTTTCCAATGTTATTAGGTTACCAGATTTTAAACAGAAATGTGTCATTTTAGTTTCCAAAGCCCACTAATCTATTAGCCGCATGTTTCTAAAAGCTTGGTTGCATTGTATTTTGGCTGAAATCTCAAATATTTCTGAGCGGATTTTCAAAATTTTGGTATCATTAGATTCGTATGAAAATGGGGTATTTAAAAATGTTGGTGAACGATTAACTTCCCATTTAAAAAAACCGAGTTAGTGGGTAAAAATCACATTTAAAAATTTTAAACGCCTCTAGACAATTAAGTAATGCAATCATATTGCTCTTTTTATTTTTATAGTAACGTAGCACACAAACTAAAATATATTTTGGGCACCACAGCACTCTGGATTCAGAAATAGATTTTTTAATAAAATTTTTAATGTTTATCAAAAAGTGACCAAAATGGATGTATTGTATTCAAAATTTCCTCTAGATTCCAAAAATGTAAAAATATATAGGGTATTTCATTTAAAAATCGAAAGTTGTGGGCATTTCCGGTCAAACCGGATGTGCACCAAACTTGATTTTTTATTGAAAAGATGGCATGTTAGTCGTATAATAAGCCCTCGAAATTTGAATTTTCTATTCCAAATATTTTAGGAGATATCGGGGCGAGCGCAATTCGTGACTCACCCGGTATAGTGGAAATTCCCCGTAGGGTTAGAATAATTTAAAACAAATTAGGTATCCGTTTCTTGGTAAAAGTTTAAAAGATGATGCATTTACATGTTGTAATTATGTAGTTAGAATCAATAATTGAGTCTTTTAAAAAGTTTTTAGTATTAATTTATTTACAAATTGCCTGTTGTAAAATATTTTAGGCGAAATATTATCAAAACGTTTTATGCTAAAATAAAATCTTATAGATTACCCAATATCAAAATATTCCACAAAAACTACTGAAATGCTCTCCTAAGAGCTCGTCCAAAAGTATCACCTTTGTAATACATTTTCTCCCATTTTTTTATTGTAAGTAGAGTTCATTTAAACTTGAGTTGTCATGGATACAGTGTCGGAAATACAAACATACAGATATATATCATTGGGAAAAAGATAAACCAGATTCGAATGTATTAAATTTCTCGATTGGAAGAAGTCTTCAATACTAGACACCTTTATATTATAGATGTAAAACAATAAAAATGAGGTAGTTGGTAACTCTTTCTCGTTTTTCTTCATAAAATGATTTGGTAGTTTTGTATTTTATCAGATGTCATATGTAATTATCTACTGCTTGTGGGTCGATGGTTAATGGGAGAATTAAGATTAAATGGATGAAATCGCTAAATTATGCATCCCACTATGCGAGTCAATATTCTTGGCAGTAATGCTGGTCGAGGATGAACAGACTAATGCGCTTTATCCCTAATCATCCCACTAGAGATGACTGTTATGGTTTGTTCTCTTAATCAGCGAATTTAAATCCAACTCAGACACCACCACTATGATGGTTGAAACAATATTCAAATAAAAACTTCAATGAAATTTCGTTTAATTGAAATAAGGGACAATCTTGCATACCAATTATCATTAATTTAATAAAGGCATAGATTATAGAATTTGTGCGTTATATTCTTAATAAAATGTTAATTACCTATATCTTTGATATACGGTTAATAATCTTAATGTCTAATTAAAAATTTATATATCACTTATTTTTATTATGATTTGGCAGTGTGTATAATCTTTGGCATTACTCATATACATATTTATTATGCGCATGACATACCATTCGACTATAATAGTACTTAAGTCGTATTAAAATACTGTAACCTAAAATGCAAAAAAACCTTTTTTTCTGTAAGTAATATCTCTGAAAATAGCAAAACATCCAAAAAAAATTTCCAAAATATTAGGGTCTTGCCACTCACCCTGTAGAATATCCACCGTTGATATGGATGTATTGATTGATTGTAGTAATTAGTTACGTTATAAAGATTCCTTTCCCAGATTTGACTCTGGTTTTTACAACAAATTATTATTTCTGCCTCTGAGTTATTTTTTAGACGTTCCTCGACAGTTCGTGAAACAACTTTTTATGTCATATAAAATTTTAATTAAATTCAGAAAGCACAAAGTTTACAAACTCATTTTGAAGGTAAAGTAGTAACAATTCCTCCGTGCTGAAAATAGAGAATATAATTCGCGTTTCAGTGTCTTTATTTTCTCAAGGCAAAGAAAAAGAAAACTCACTTTTCAAATAAAATACGTGAATACCTAAATAAAAATGAGAAAGTTGTTACTAGAGTATTTTTAATCTAGCTAAAGTCTTCTATAATATATCACATGAATTACTTTTTAGTGAAAATGGAAAAATACGGAATTAGAGGATTAGATTAAATTTGTTTAAAAGTTATTTATCAAACTGAAAAGCATTCGTCAAAATTCATAATACATTAAGTAGCCCAGAGGTACTAAAATATGACGTTCCACAAGGAACAGTTTTAGGTCCGCACTTATTTTTATTTTATATAAATGATATGCTAGAATTAGATATAAGTGGTGATACCATAGCATAAGCTGACGACACCACATTAATATTTTATGGCACAGATTGATCTGACGTTGTTAAAAACAGTGAAAAGGGGTTGTATAAAATCAAATGCTGGATGGCCAATAATCTATTAAGCCTTAATTCCCCTAAAACAAAGTTTGTTACTTTTAGTAACAGTTCGAGAATACTACCTGGAATTGACACTTCAAAATATCATTCAAAATGTGACTTAATAAACTGCATTTGCCAAAATGTAATTCATAATACTACAGACATGAAATATCTGGGTCTTTTAATAAACGAAACTTTTAAATGGAATAATCACGCCGAATACTTTACCACAAAATTAAGAAAACTTGTTTATGTGTTCTATAAATTACATCATATTCTTCCATTTAATATATTAAAAATGGCATATAAATCATTACTAGAATCTATACTTACCTGTGGTATCAATATGGGGCGGAACATATAATAGTCGATTAAAAAAATCTAAAAATTACTCAAAAATGGATACTTGTATGTATCGTATTATGTATCCAGTCACGTTGTTAGACAGTTATGTGACAGCCAGCATGGCTTTATCAAGAGTAGGTACAAATTTGTACAATTTTACTCAATTTGTTTCAGGTGCACTTGATCAAAGGAAGCAAGTTGATGTAATATATACTGATTTCACGAAAGCTTTTGATCGGGTGCACCATGAAACTATAATTATTAAACTTAAATATTTTGGACTGTGTGATACTTTTATCATACTGTTTATTTCTTTATTAACTGAGATACTGCAATATGTGGAGCATAGGAGATTTCAAGTCAATTTTATATTGTGCCAGCAGTGCTGTCACGTGCAAGGCTCAAACCTGGGTCCGTTAATGCTTTTACTTTTTTGTTAATAATGTTGTTGAGTTGCTAGACTAAAACTTATTTATATGCTGATGATTTGATAATTGTCAGAATTATCCATGACGAACATGATTGTCAAACATTGCAATCAGACATTAACTCCTTGACCGCTTGGTGTGTTGCTAACAAATTAAGTCTCAATACTAAGAAATGTCAGGTGATGACTTTTTCTAGAAAACGGGAGAAAATTACATATGAATATACGGTAAACGATGTAATTCTAACAAGATCTCATCAGATAAAGGATCTTGGAGTAATCTTTGATCTGGAATTATCTTTTATCCCACACTATGATTACATTATCGTAGTCTAAAAATGCTTGGTTTTATTGTAAGGAACAAAAGAAACTCGGCAAATATTGGCTGCCTAAAAACTCTGTATTTTGCATTTGTGAGAAGTTATTTAGAATATTGTTGTATTGTGTGGAGTCCACATTATAATGTTTACATTTAGGTGATTGAGAGAATTCTGCGAAAATTTTGTAAACATATGTATTTTATTAAATATAAAAGATATCCAGATATAAACTATAATTATACTGATTTAATTAATGAATTTAATTTGTAGCCTCTGTTCATTAGACGTAAGGTATCATACATCATGCAATTATACAAACTCGTACACGGTCAAATTCTTAAATTTGCTCCAGTTTCATGTGCCTAGAATTGCTTCCAGAAATTTACCCATCCTTTAGCTGTGATATTCCTTGTACAAATCAACACAAAAAATTCTCCGTTATTTAGCATGTGCAGATTGTATAACGAAGTGCAATACTCAGCTGATATTTTTTTGATGACTTTTTTTGAATGCTATTAGGGAAACGGTTAACACCAATACATTAATTTAACTTAACACATCAATTAATATTGTTCTATAGGGCACCAAATTATATATTAATTATAAATCTCATCTTAAACTATTTTTACAAATCTTGATATACTTCTATTTTCATATTATTTGTTTATTATTGTATTGTTTTCCCTTTAAACTACAATAGTTTAGTATAAGTGTCTATATTGTATCCAGATTTATGGACTGTAGTGTCTGTTGAATTTAATAAACATTATTATTATTGTTATTATTATTACTATTTTCGGATTATCCGATGCCGGATAGTTCTCCCGTGGCCTCCGACGCCTCACGGGAATCGCGCACTCCCCACATCCCTCAGGGTTAGTGACTGTAGATACCAGAATCATGTGCCCTAAGCAGACGGAGAGAATCAAGAATGACCGCCTTCTGCATTTGGCCTGCCAGCCACTCAGCTGATCTTTGGCAAGCCGATATGGTCTTCAGTTTCGAGAGCAGCGTAGGCTTTATCCCTCCGAGTACACCGATTATAAGGACGACCATTTTTACCGAGCAACCTGGGTACAACACTTGGAGCTCGTACTGGAGATCGCGATATTTGGTCCGTTTCTCCTCCTCCTTCAAGGTGATGTTTTTCTCCTCAGGTGCCGAGAACTCGATGACATACATTACCTTGAGTTGATGGTCGAGGAGGACTATGTCAGACCTGTTTTATCGGATTAGCCTGACTGTCGGGAACGAGTAGTTCCGTTAAATCCGGCTATTCTCGTTCTTAACAACGGACTTAATACCTCCGAGAACGTAAGGTAGCACTGGTCTACCCCGTACGAGTGCCTTAGATGGTAGTATAGCACTCCTAATGCCGCGTTATGTCGGTGGATGTAGGTCGAAATCGCATATACGGGGCATGCAAATAGTATGTGCATGAGCGATTCCGGCGCCTGACGGCAGGTCCTGCAGTTGACGCCAGGAACCTCTACATGCCACACGCGGCTATGGCAGACCAAGATATTTATAACACCATCTTGGCAGGCCAAAATGAATCCTTCGGTCTCCGACTTAACCCCGGCTGACCTTAGAAAGGCGTATGTCCGCCTTGTCGATAAACCCAGTGTTTCTATGTTCTTATAGAAGACACCATGCTGGGGTTTTCAGGCGATTTGGCTGAAGTTCAGTGACTGAGTACATCAGCACCTCGCCGGCCACCTCGCCTGATGTCGAATGCGAGCCCGAGTTCATCTGCTGTTTTTTTTGCTTCCTTGGACAATCCTGCTCCCACTCCTACAGTTTCGTGATGTTTTACAAACCGTAAGAGGAGATCTGAGCTCCTGTGGATTTTACATACCATACTCAATACTACTCTGCCATGCGTACATTCTAGGCTCAAGAGTCCTCGCCCCACAATAGCTCGTGCGATGTTGTATCAAATGCCTTACGGTAATCAATCAAGGCCATTGATAGATTTCGCTTGTATTGCACAGAATCCTGTGTAGTACAGCGGTCTATCAGCAGGCTGTTCTTGCAACCTACCATGTCCGTCTTGGCACCACGCTGTTCGTGTATCTGCTGGAAGACCGGATCAACACACCTCAGTGTTCTAGCATACAAGATACGTGTAAATATCTTGTAACAGGAGTTGAGGTAAGCGATCGGCCTATAATTCTTCAGGTCGGAAAGATCCCCCTTTTTGAGGATAAGCACAGTACGTCCCTCGACGAACCAGTCCGGAATCTACTGCCCCTCATTCAACCATGATTTGAAAACTCGCACCAGACGGCGCACAGTGCTGCGAGTATATGTAAATTTGGGACAAAAATCATAACTGTTGAGATGTATGTGGTATTTATATATTTTCAACTTTATATGAGACAGTCTATCATAAAATTTGTCTTAAAATATATTAAACATTATAAACCATTTGTCTTAACATAATACAGGGTGTTGTACGAATAGTTTAATTTAAAATAAAAGTCCAGTGATAAATAAATATTTATTTATTTATTTGCATACACTGGTCAACAGGTAAACCCATTTCTAGAGTAGGAAAATACACAAAACAAAATATACAATACAGTATAAGTATACAAAAAGATATTTAAAAAGAAAAAAAAACATTGTATAAAAATAACAATAAAATAATGTCAGACAGTTTAAGACGGAAAAAGAAAAAAGAGAAACAAAGACTTAGTTATTATAATATTTTTTAATAAAATTAAGAGTACAATGAAAAATATCGAACTGTCCACAGTTGTTGTAATTGTTGCACATAGTAAATAGAGGTGAGAATCTAAGAATATTTGAGTGCGAAAATGAGAGGTGAAAAGTTTGTGTTCTCCGAAAATATACACTAGGCACATGAAAATTTAATTTCCCTAATAATTCTTGGCAGTCAATTTGATTGTATAAGATTTTTTTATAGAAATACTTGAGAAAAATATTCGCGTCTATTTTCAAGAGATGTCATGGAAAACTTAGTCAACAACTCTTGTTGGGGAACACCGATAGACGGGTATGCTCCCTCAGACTTAAGCCATAATAGTTTTAAGAATCGTCTTTGCACTTTCTCCAAAGAGTCTACGTGATTTCTGTAGTGAGGGTTCCAAACAAGAGACGCATAATCAAGTTTAGACCTAACAAAAGCAAAGTATAAAGTTTTAAGTGTACTGATATTCGAGAAGTCTCTGCTAGTTCTAATTAGGAACCCAAGAATTTTAAGAGATTGAGTCACTAAATTATTTATGTGAGGTATAAATGAAAGTTCGCCATCGAATATTACGCCAAGGTCAGCAAGAGTAGAAGGTCGTTGAAGGACTGCGTTGTCAATACTGTAATTAAACATAACAGCCTCGGATTTAGTTGTGTAGGTCATAACGTTACACTTAGACACATTCAGATTTAAATTGTTTTCAACGTACCAATTAAATAAGTTTGAAAGGCTGTTTTGCAGAAAAACGCAGTCCTCCAAACAAGAAATTACTTTAAAAATTTTGACATCATCAGCGTAAAGTAGACAGGACACATCAATAACATTCACAATATCGTTAATGAATATGTTGAACAACAGGAGACCGAGAATTGACCCCTGTGGGACTCCGGATGTAGCAATATATTCGACAGACTGGAAACCATTATACGCAACATATTGCCTTCTATCCGAAAGATAAGCATGACAAAATAATAACAGAGACGGCGAAAAACCAAAAACAGACATTTTGTTTAGCAGTATGGAGTGATCCAGTCGGTCAAATGCTTTCGAGAGATATATTACGTCAAGTTGCCTGCGTTGATCAATGGCTTCAGAAATAGACTGAGTTATGCAACAGATTAGAGGTGGTAGAACGTCCTTTCATAAAACCATGTTGGTACACCGATATTTGGTTGCTAACGCTATAGTAAATGTTATCATGGAGTAAAATTTCAAGGGCCTTTGAAAAATTACATATGATAGATATTGGTCTAAAGTTGCTAATATCATGTTTATCACACTTCTTAAAAACCGGACACACTTTTGACATTTCCAGATTTCAGAGAGGCAACAGTTTGTAACACATAGATTGAATAAAAACGTAAGCGGGTGTGCAAAAATACTAGCACAGTCTTTATATGTTTAAAAGAACAAATAATTGTGGTTTATTACCATTCATTTAAATGTATTTGTATGAGGAATATTATACATACATATATATATATATATATATATATATATATATATATATATATATATATATATATATATATATATATATATATATATAGAATAGAAGGTCACTGCGGGATGAGACGTAACAGGAACAAAAGGATAATGGGTATTGCCCGCAAAAAAAGGATGAATCCGTCGACACGTGTTTCTGAGTCACTACTCGTAATCATGACGGCTATAAGTTGTAAGGATAGGTACAACTTAGGTTCAACAACACAAAAGGAAACCACTGACAGGAAGCCAGTCGCACATTTGTGGCTGCAATTGAAAGACCCCATGTTTACAGGGCATCAGACAATATGGCCACGGAGGCAACTATAGCTGCCTGCGTGGTATTCCCTACCCAGGGTTTAGACTAACAAAGAATAGAAGGTCACTGCGGGATGAGACGTAACAGGAACAAAAGGATAATGGGTATTGCCCGCAAAAAAGGATGAATCCGTCGACACGTGTTTCTGAGTCACTACTCGTAATCATGACGGCTTTAAGTTGTAAGGATAGGTACAACTTAGGTTCAACAACACAAAAGGAAACCACTGACAGGAAGCCAGTCGCACATTTGTGGCTGCAATTGAAAGACCCCGTGTTTACAGGGCATCAGACAATATGGCCACGGAGGCAACTATAGCTGCCTGCGTGGTATTCCCTACCCAGGGTTTAGACTAACAAAGAATAGAAGGTCACTGCGGGATGAGACGTAACAGGAACAAAAGGATAATGGGTATTGCCCGCAAAAAAAGGATGAATCCGTCGACACGTGTTTCTGAGTCACTACTCGTAATCATGACGGCTTTAAGTTGTAAGGATAGGTACAACTTAGGTTCAACAACACAAAAGGAAACCACTGACAGGAAGCCAGTCGCACATTTGTGGCTGCAATTGAAAGACCCCGTGTTTACAGGGCATCAGACAATATGGCCACGGAGGCAACTATAGCTGCCTGCGTGGTATTCCCTACCCAGGGTTTAGACTAACAAAGAATAGAAGGTCACTGCGGGATGAGACGTAACAGGAACAAAAGGATAATGGGTATTGCCCGCAAAAAAAGGATGAATCCGTCGACACGTGTTTCTGAGTCACTACTCGTAATCATGACGGCTATAAGTTGTAAGGATAGGTACAACTTAGGTTCAACAACACAAAAGGAAACCACTGACAGGAAGCCAGTCGCACATTTGTGGCTGCAATTGAAAGACCCCGTGTTTACAGGGCATCAGACAATATGGCCACGGAGGCAACTATAGCTGCCTGCGTGGTATTCCCTACCCAGGGTTTAGACTAACAAAGAATAGAAGGTCACTGCGGGATGAGACGTAACAGGAACAAAAGGATAATGGGTATTGCCCGCAAAAAAGGATGAATCCGTCGACACGTGTTTCTGAGTCACTACTCGTAATCATGACGGCTATAAGTTGTAAGGATAGGTACAACTTAGGTTCAACAACACAAAAGGAAACCACTGACAGGAAGCCAGTCGCACACAATCCTTGTTCCTGATTTATCCCATCCTAGATCAAATTTCTTAGCTACTCTACGCTGATAAGGGGCAATAACTCTGAAACACGTGTCCGTAGCTGCATTATTGTTTATTTTTTGGGATATGGCACTAAACCTCCTTTGTTTTCTTTTGAACCCCAATAAATCTATCTTGTATTATTATTATATTCTACAAAGCAAATTTTTCTTGATAGTAATTTAGTGTAAATAGATTATATATTTTTAATGTAGCCAAATATATTTATAAAAACAGGGAATTGAGGGTAGTAATTAATCACACATAAAATACAGGACAAGGCTCTTAGTATACCATGACCTAACTCAAGTTTATACAATAAATTTATTAACTTCACTGGTGCAAAATTATAATATTGTTCCTGAAAATATAAAAACATTCATTATAATCTGTTTTGTAAAAAAAATAATAAATATTTGTTATGCAAAATATTAATTTATTCGAGGAAATATTTTCATAATTAAAGCGGTTTTGTAGGCTTATAGTAATCATACCATATTTTTTTAGTTTTTTAATTTTTTTGTTTAGTTAGGATAAATAAATCATAACCCATAACAAATGTAAAATACTATAGCTAAAGCACAAAACGATTTCATTATGAAATCAGGTGCATATATTTTGTACTAATTTATTACTACTATACTATTATTTAAATGTATTGTAAATTTGGGTTAAATAAAATTGAATTTGATTTGATTTGATGTATAATTTTAATTTAAAAATGTTTCAGACATCTACTCCACAATTAAAAAAATGTAAAGTATTAAAGGCCTTTAATTAATACTAAGACGGATTGGATTACATAACGTTTGCCGCGGCTATAGTTTACTATAAATAGTTTTCTTTTGTGGGGATTTCGGTCAGGTATAACTAATTTAATTGTTTTTTTCTAACGTTTCGGTTTATTACACCATCATCAGAGAACTACAATTAATATAATATTTTAAAAACATAGTTATGGTTATTTTACATTAAAATTTACTTACACTATTAATTATTAGGAGTTTGTTTTAAATTTTGTTACATGTTATTTGGTTGTCTGTTTTAACGCAACTGAGATATTTTAACATAGTTTGTGGGCTTTTAAAGTTTTGTTTATGTTACAGAGATAACGTTGGAATAGTATATGGTTTATTGTAGGTGTTTTGCTTAAATAGTGAATATATAATAAGATATTTTATTTGAAGAATTATTTGTATCGGTCAGATGTAAAAATTGATTTCATGTTGTAATGTACCCCAATCATTTAATTAAGTTAAAATAGGTTTCGCTTAAATTTTATATATCAGTGCGATTATTTATGGCGCTGGTATTTCTTTTTATTTGCAGCATTTCATGTATGTTTCTTCGGTTATAATTAGGTTCTTTTTCTAATATTTCTATGTTGTTAAAATTAAATCGGTGGTTTTGTTCTATGGCGTGTTTGGCTAGTGCTGTCGTGTTTTGATTTTGAGTTTTTATGCTATATTTGTGCGTGTATACTCTTTTATGTAGATATTGTTTAGATTGGCCTATATAAGTACCATTACAGTCGTTGCAGTCTATCTTGTATATAGTGTTAGTTTCGTCTTCGGTTGGTAGTCTTGGTTTAAGTTTTGTGAAAAATTTTTTCGTGGTATGGTTTATGGGCTATTTTTATATTGTGTTGTTTAAATACGTTTGCTATTTTTTCGGATACTGATTGTATGTATGGCATGGATACATATTTATTATTACTATTATTTGGTGTGTGGCTTGTTTTATTATACGTTTTGTGTATTCTTTTTTTTATTATTGATTCATAAAAGTGTTTAGGGTAGGAGTTTGCTTCTAGAACTTTTTTGATTTTTTTTCAAATTATTTGGTCTGTATTTTGGATGTGAAAGTTGGATGGCACGATCTGTTAGGCTATTGATGACGCTTTTTTTTGTAGTTGTTTGATGTGTGGGATTTAAAGTTTAAGTATCTTTGCGACCATACTTCTTTTGTGAACCAGTTGGTTTCGATAATACCATCCTTATTATATTTAACTGTTAAATCTAAGAAGTTTATGCTATTGCTTTGTTCTGTTTCCTTAATGAATTGTAACCTTGAGTGCTAATTATTGAAAATATTAACCGTATATTCTATTTTATGTTTTGGTAAGCAAATAATGCATGACTGCATTATTTGCTTACCAAATAACCAATAGAACCATGGAACATTTACTTTTTTGTCGATTTTATTTCCTTTTCCTACAAACTTATTTAAAGTTATTCCTGTTGCCTGCCACCGTTTTGTACTTAGGTGCTTATTTATTTCCTTATCCGTTAAAGCCTAGTTGATGGGATGTTTTATTTACTCTTAAGGTGTTTCATCCGACGCACTTTAGAGACAGGGAGCCTGGGCCATTTGGGATTAAAATAATGTTTCCCTTACTTTATTTATATCCATATTCTGTGTGCGACAAAATGGTATATGTAATACTGGGACAGGCCTTTAAATTAAGCAAAACTTTTGTAGTAAAATGTCAGGTAAATAGTACTTATTACTGTGTAAATATAGAAGTATCTAGGACATACAGATATAGACGTACTTTTTAAATCGAGGTGCACAGGTAAAAACTATTTTCAGATAAAAAAAAATAGTTTCAAGTTGTTTTGAATTATTAAATCAAGTGAATTTTCTTTTGTATTTTTATGAAACATCAATTTTCTTTACATAAACAAATATTTTTCTTATATTTATTGCCAAATTTAAATATAATTTGATTTGTTTAAATTTATTTCTATAGGTGGATTAAATTTAAATGAAAATATTTGTTTCGTGTTAGAGAATTTTATGTCTGAACGGAGGGATTCACTGAGTTTATATACAGCTCTAAAATGACAATAGTTCGGGCTTTTTACGCTCTAATGGTGAAGCCTTTACTATTAGAGCGCAAGAGCGAATGTTGTTTATGGCTATTCTCTTTCACCATGAAGAAGACTAGCCATAAAAAACACTAAGGGCTGTGTATGAAAGCTGAGCCTTGGCTACCTGCAAGCTCGACGACAGCGGCGTTTTTGCAATTATCGGATATTCACAATAGTTTTATATTATTGGAATATCACCACACATTATGTCGAATTTATTTCTCTTCCCAAATAATGGTACAGAGTGGTAGTTGAAGTCGAGTGGGTAAAGTGATTGTAGTTACTTACTCAATACCGTAGGCCGATGGTTCGATTCCATCGTGGAGAAAGTTAGAAATTTTACTTTTAATTTGTTTCTAAGTTGCGAGAGAGAATTCTCGAAGACATAGATGTGGTTTGGACTCCTCAATAAAGTTTAGGATCTCGTCTCCCTTTACCTAACACGACCTATACTAGTTTTTAAAGGGATTACTTCGGTGACTTTAGAAGCGGTTAAAAAAATATTATAAGAAGGAACACATTTTTTAAGAAAACAAAGTTAGGAAAAACCTCAAATATCGCAGGATATCAATAGCATAATGTGGTGGAACTGCGTCTTGCTGATACCACAAGTTATTTCTGTGCAGATCATGGTTGTATTCATTAGAGAAAAAAACTGTCAAAGAAGAAATTAGCTCTTCCTGAAGAAACTGCAGGTATCCTGGTCCTGTGTTCTCAAAAATGAAGGGGTTAAAATTCTACCATCTGCGCACACATTGATCTTTTTAAGATTCTGTGTATGTGGTATTTGCATCCAGTGTGGATTCTTAGCCACCCAGTGCCCACAGTTTTGACGATTTACTTGGCCTTTTAAGCAACAGGTTTCTTCATCGGAAAAAGTTTCACGAACGTGGAATCTGTATTACAAGTTTCGCCTAGTCGCTTACAAAACTGTATCCTTCGGTCAAAGTAATCTTCTGCTAACTAGTGTAAAAGTCAAATTTTGTAGGGGTGTCATTTTTCTTTTTTTCAGAAATTAGAGGACTTCCAAGCTCTGAGTTCCTGTTTGTTGAGTGTTCCTATAAATTCTGCATCGTCAAGCAATTTTGTAATTTGGGGACTAATAAAAATGCATTCTTTAAGTTTGGCGTCACTTAATTGGGGAAAAAGTTCTCTTAAGTATTTAAATCCTTCATCCTCTTTATTCACAGACTTCACAAAATTTTTCATTAGCTCATGTTTAATTTGAAGAGGCTGCAAAAGAATATAATCCAGTCACTTCAGCCAAAAAAGAGGGTCAACCTCGGAATGAGAGATAATAAGTTGTAAACTTGTATAATACTTTATTTTGGCGTTCTAAACGTTGTCTCAAAAGTCTCATAAAATCTCGTGTCCGTGTCTTAAGATATTCAAGGTCAAAGGTGACAAAAATCGTTTTTTGCAAATATCTCGCTTCCTATGGTTTTAATGCCATTTGCATTTATTATAAAAATTGTAGAGAATAAAATTCTCTACAACTTTCGTTCCAAACATTTTTTTTATATACTCAACCGTTTTTGAGATAGAGGGCGGAGAGCGCGCCGCGCTTATCTTTTCACAGCAGCAAGGTCAACCGTAAGTCCCAGTAAATAATACGCCGTATAAAGTCTATAAATCATTAAAAAATATATAATTATGAATAATTTGCATTGTTTATTAATTAAAACATTATATTTAATAATATTTTTCATTTATCGAATATATATTTGTTTAATATTACTTACCTTTCCGTGTAATCAACTGCAAGAATGGTTGTGGTTCACGCTGCGGATGCAGGAAATCGGAGTTGCAATGTTCTTTAGCTTGTGGCCAGTGTAATGGGCAAGCGTGCCTTAATGCTTCACCGTATCAAAGTGATTTCGATGAAGATAGTACATTTGACTCCGAATTCTCGAAGATCTAGAGACAAATATCCTTGACAACGAAAATGATGATATTGAATTGGAAATTTTCGAGCGAGCGGAAGACGATGATGAAGAAGAAGAAGAAAATTAAGACTCAAGTCCTTCTAATTATAAAAGTTTTTGAAAAACTTCCCCACATTTGAACTTCAACTGTAATAAATATATGAAAAAGTATTTCTAAATAAAGATATAATTAAAATGTATTTACTCTATTCTTTTTTCTACTTAAAATATAATTAACATATACATTAGAATATAATTAAAATATACTTAAAGTATTCCACTCAACAATTTTTTGATTACACGGAAAGGTAAGTAATATTAAACAAATATATATTCGATAAATGAAAAATATCATTAAATATAATGTATTAATTAATAAACAATGCAAATTATTCATAATTATATATTTTTTAATGATTTATAGACTTTATACGGGGTATTATTTACCGGAACTTACGGTTGACCTTGCATTATGCTGTGAATAGGTAAGCGCGGCGCGCTCTCCGCCCTCTATCTCAAAAACGGTTGAGTATATAAAAAAAATGTTTGGGACAAAAGTTGGAGAGAATTTTATTCTCTACAATTTTTATAATAAATGCAAATGGCATTAAAACCATAGCAAGCGAGATATTTGCAAAAAAACGATTTTTGTGACCTTTGACCTTGAATATCTTAAGACGCGGACACGAGATTTTATGAGACTTTTGAGACAACTTTTAGAACGCCAAAATAAAGTTTTATACAAGTTTACAGCTTATTATCCCTCATTCTGAGGTGAAACCTCTAATGTGACTGGACTAATATCTTTAGGGTCTACAAGGAGCACATATTTAATATTACTAGTTCCTGGTTCAAATTCTTTACTTTCCGGCCAAATTCTTTTCACATAATGTTCTTTTACTGCACGACTGTCCCACAAACAACAAAGCCTCCTTGAAGCCCTACCAAAATGGCTATTACTTTTAAATCCCCACATCTTTGCCATTTGTATTTGTTGTAATTAATTTTATTTAAAATGGGGCACATATTGTCATAATTCTCTTTCATTGTTACCGAATGGGCAATCGGTTTAGATGGTTTTAAATTTCCATTTTGTAGTAATACAGCTGTTAAACTGTATTTGTAGGAATCTATGAATAAGCGCCACTCAGAAGGGGAATGCTCGGTATTAAGTCCCTGCATTAAACCATTAGTATTATTATACACGCTCATAATGAATTTTCCATATTACAAAATGCAGAAAATGTTGCATTTCTTTTTCTATAAGTCGTAATCTTTGTTTTTTGAGCCAGTAAGTTCTACTTCTTAAGTCTGGAATCAAGAATTTCTGCTTGTTGTTTTGACAGCCCCAAGTCACGTACCAAATCATTCAATTCATTTTGAGCAATTAAGGGAGAGTTACTAAAACTTTCTGAAATATACAAAGGGTCGGCACACGGGTCTGGGCTGTCTGAAGAGTCGTTACATTTTGCATTAACTCCCAAAACAATACTTTGCCAATCTAAAGGCGCAGTTAGCACTGATAAATCTGATGCATTGTGAGGAACAGGTTTCAGGGCTGATGGCAAATTCGTTTTTCTTTTTTGGAATATCCTTCAGTTCTTGATTGGTGTGTTCTCGCCATACCATTGGAATCGCAAAAGGCATGTTTTTTCTTTTCCTTTTCATCCACTGCTCTAGTGACACGTTATTACTTACACAACAAACGTGTGGAGCCCATTTCTTGTTTCCATCTCCGACTAAAGCTCCAAAATATAGAAAATACGCGTTTCTCACATTTTCAGATAATGGTCTCGCTTGTGACTTCACAAGGAATTCTCCACAAATGAAATAAAACTGTCAGGTGAGGTTTTGCAACTTCGGCGCGTTTAACTGGACATTTTTGTCATAACAGAGTTATGTAGACAAACAAAAACACTTTCTATAGACACAATTGGGCACTTGGAAGTTTGAAACAAGACTGATACTGAAAATGTCCCACCTTACTTTAACTTGCGTTTCTAAAATTACCGACCCATCATAAAATTTATTACCTGTATATAATGGGGTCCATGTGTTCACACAAATATGGTACGTATTAAGACTTGTTGGATATTTTTTCAGTAAATAGGGAGATATTAACAATATAAACCCAGTAGTGTAAACTATGTTACAAGAAATGTGTCGGCCAGTGTAATCGACAAACTTCTTGAGTTCGTATTTTGCGAAGTATTTTGTCATCGCAGCTAATCATAATAAGAATTTCAATTCTGACAAATTTAAATTTCAAATAACCCTTAAAAGCCCTGCCAAACTGCAAAAGCAATGGATTATTGAGATTTTTTGTTTTATAAAAACGTATATGATATAAAATGTTGAAAACGTTAAGGAAGAATTAAAGTAATTAAAAATTATATCACAATGCTTATATTCTAAAAAAAAGTACTAGTAAGGGAATGTACGGCTTTAAAACTATTTTTTTAAATTGCCTGTTGTATTTGTAAAAATACGTACGAAGTAATTTCTGCAATAAACAAGAATATTCCAATAAACCTGGAAGAAAAGATTAAAAGCAACGATTGGATTTTATTTATATACATATATTGTTTGTAAACAAATATTTCTGTCG
Source organism: Rhamnusium bicolor (assembly GCA_029963845.1). NCBI lineage: Eukaryota > Metazoa > Arthropoda > Insecta > Coleoptera > Cerambycidae > Rhamnusium > Rhamnusium bicolor. Next base: position 918,840 of record JANEYF010005981.1, read on the forward strand.
TTTTTGCACGCAAAGTTGTCATCATCCCTAAGTCTTCTAGGCAAATCCCTTTAGTTTTCGTAATGTTCAGTAGAAATAATTTATTTTGCATGTCAGCAGTTGGCGTGTTCAAGGACATAATAAAACTTTAAATGTGACATGAGAATATACGGCCTTTTACACAGAGTAACTATTCCAAAAAGGACAAAGTAAATTTTTTTTAAGTCTACAAAAGTTTTATTAGGGCTTTTGTTACAGAGATAAAATTGTCTATATTGAAATAGATTTTGAATAATTTCAAACCGAAATATTACCGTTTTAAGTTTCTCTCGTAAGCTCGCTCCAGTGTATAATATACAGAGGTAGGATTTACCAATCGGATATGACGTAAAACCAGGGTTGGCTTTAGGTGATTGTGTTAAAAAAAAATTTTTGCGAATTCCGTATTATCCAAAGTTGGTAAAGTCAATTTATTATAAACACTCACTCAAAGTGAATTGGAGGTATGGGGGGATGTACTTAACAGGAAACTACACACACAAGTATTTTTCACTGCCGGTTACAAGAATAAAAGTATATTATTAATATCTGTTCTAAATGTTTTGTAGTTAAACTTTGGAGCCTTTCGTTGAAAATCCATTTATATTGCAAGACGTCGACAGATGTAACTGCAGCATACTAAAAATATGTAAACTTTCGTCAAGTTACCACATTCATGCCCGGTGTAGCAAAGTCTATTTCTTCACCGTTTAAAAGGTCTATTATACGTGTCATCGTAGCAAATCCGGGATATCTTTTAAAACGGTTTGGAATTTTGTTTATTTATACCCTCGCAGCAATTTCTCCCTGTAATTGAAAAATATATTGTCGAAGATCGAACACAACGATTATTGCATCAACTGTAGTAAATTCTGATGTTGGCTGATATTGAGGTCCCGTATGGCTAGAGGAATTCGTGAAAAACTTCTGTGTATAGTCTCCAGATTTTCATGAACAGTTGGATCCTTAAATGCCTCTTGCGTCTTTGAAATAGCAACTGCGTTATTTGGATTTAACTGCTATATTAGGGATTTCACATTTTTAAAATGACAGTAATAGTACGATGCTGCATCTAGCCAAGTTCCCCATCGTGTTATAATGGGCTGTGTATTTGGTAGAATTTCATGAAATAACCGTACACGACTTGGTGCTCTAAGAAAAACTTTCTTTACACTAGATGTCAAATTATCAATAGCCTCAAAATGAAGCCCATGTACTAAACCTGTTACATGAAGTATATTCTGATATGTTTCCTTCAAAATTCTTCCAAGAGCTTTCATATAATTCAGTTCATATAATTTACTTACATCGTGTAGACTTGAATTCACTACCTCCGCTATAGTGCGAGAATTTGTGGCTTCTAAAACTTTAGAGGCAATCAAGTGCCCGCTTATTGAACAATTTTCGTCCAATGCACCCACTAAAACATTCGCTACCTTAAACTCGCGAGCATTACTGGTATCGTCTACGATAAGCCAGATGTACTTCCCATTAAGCTCAGAAGAAATTTTCTGTCTAATATTTTCACACTCCGTTGATAAATATTTTTTTCTTAGTGTAAACCCCGAAGGCACGTTAACATTGCTATATTTGCTACTAATACATTTTTCCAAAAATTGTCAAAAAAGTGGATTGTCTAGTTTCGACCACAGTATGTTACATCCTATCATAAATTCCACTAATCTAAGTTAAAATTACGTTGCATGTCACTGTAAGTAAAGCCATCTACGTTAATGGTTTTCTGAGGAAATATGTCTATTAATATTTGTGTTGCATGACCACGAAATTGCTTTGTTACATCTAGTGCAATACAATTTTCTAACATCAAATTGTAAATCGACAATATCGCGAATCCAAGAATCTACTGTAGCTTCCGTCAGTTTAGTACGTTGTGACATTTTACCTGCGAATTTTTAGTACCTACGTCCGATTGATTCCACGTTCTGCAAGATACTGTTTGATCGTGTTGCCTAAGTTTGTCGGAAAGTTATCGACGGCACATTCGGTTTTATTTTGAAATTATACAAATAGTTGAAAAATCGAACTAATGTGATACACCGGCAACTAGATAAGTTTTCACAATTTAATGAATTTTTGTTATTTGAACATTAAGACTGTTTTTCTCGATTTTTTTTCAAATAATAACATATTGAAAATTTTATACGGTCGGAACCGGAATAAAAACTACTACCAAAATCAATAATAGAAAATATAGGTTGTCATTTAAAAAGAAAGTCGATGACGTCATAACTTAAAAAAATAAATGACATAAGAAACTGAAAATAGACTGAAAATATTTGCTGAAGTTAAAATCGTTATACCCCTTCGAGATTTTTTTCCAAAAAATTAATATCAACGGAATTACTAAATTTATGCGTTACTTAATTTCGACACTGTATAATTTGCAAAGAAGGGATCATGTCAGCCATTATGCAAGAAGCTCGGTGGCTCAATCAGGGCCAAAGACGCTTTCTGCATATGAGCTGCCTGTTATACATGGATACTCCACCATATTTGAGGGAGTTAATTGTTAAGCGTAGGAAACTGCACAACATAAATATAAGGCACAAAAATGCCTTATCAATTCCAAAACACAAGACCGAATTCTATAAACATTTCTTTACCTATCAGGCAGCCCATATACTTAACTTATTACCTGCAATTGAAAATATAAATGCCATCACTTTTAAGAATAAAACTAAAGCTATTAATTATTATAACTAATTTATGTCTGTGATACAGCGTGAGATGTATGTAAATAATACTGAATTTTAAAATGTTTATGTCGAAATAACTTTTATCCTGTGTGACGTTTACGTTGTGATATTTAATCTATTTGTATTTTTTTTTTTTTTTTGGTACTGTTTATATGGTGCAAGTTAAAATATGCTATGCGGTACCTTCCACCGATTGTATGTACTACCCTTTTCATGCAATAAAGATCTTTATTATTATTATAATTATTATTAATGATAGCCGTATAAATGTACAGCTATCATTAAAACGGCGTTAGCAAGCCTTCGTCGCGAGGATTTTCAGCATAAAACTTTAAATCGCTGTAAAAAAATTTTCTATTGATGAGAATGAAAAATGAAAACAAATGGTTCGTCTTAAATTCCATATAGATATAATATATAAAATTATAGGCAATACTTGGGCGTATTTTTTTTATTAATAAGACATACGAATATTTTTCATGTAATTTTATGAAACTAAATCGTATTTTTTATTAAGAAAAAAAAATACATATCAATATTGCCTGTAATCATTTGTTTTCGTTTATCAATATTACTGAGAGAACAATTTTAACAGCGATTTATAGATTTAAGTTGGATACCTGGACCCATATTTTTGAAATGTAGAGTGAACGCGCATGCTCCTTGAGAAAACTGAACTCTTACATTACACCCCTCATTTAACTTAGTGAGATTGCTATTCTGTAACTACTGTTCCTATCTGTGATTATGATATACACTCGAGCGTTGCCAAATATTCAACCAATAGCAGAGGCTAATTTCAGGTCGTTCCCACATGTTTGTCAAAAATTGTAAACAAATATCGTCTGTCAATTCCTGTCAGTGTTCAGTTGAAGAATAAGGGTTAAAATGTGATAAGGTTGTCGATTTAAATTCGTCGTATGCACTGTGTATAATTCAAGTGAGGACAAAAAATATAACTGGCTCCTCCACCATTATAGCGAATGTGGTAGCTTACACAAAGCAATAATTAAATCAATTAAATATGTGAAATACTTTGTAGCGAGCCGGCCCTGTAACCTAGGAAATGTGCAGTCGAAATGCGCAACCGTGACTTGGATGTGACGGAGGCAGGGGATAGTAAGAAAATACGAACATGGAGATTAGACAAGATGAGATGGACGGAAACGACCGATAATTCGAACAGTGCATAAAAAAGTGTCCGATGTGTGTCCGATGGATGATAAAAAGTGGCAGTGTTTTTTGTGTCTTGAGAATAAGAAAGCTCCTTTAAGTTGGAATCTAGCAAGCAGCGTGGCTCAGAAAGCTTCTTTTTTGTTGGAGTCATAGTTCACTTATAAAGTAAATGGCGGAACTAGAACGATTGAAAATAAGTGTCAATATTTTGTACAATACGACCATAGAAAAACTACTGCAGAGAAGACGACCCTGAGGGCAGTAGCTTGTTACATTTTCTCACTGGTAGGACCTATGCGTTCGATGTAAACAGCGTACGTGCGGCATAGTACCTCAGCTACTACTATTGAAATGAAACAATGACAAAAACAAACTACTTGTAAAGTAGGTATTTTGCCCCACGTTGGGCGCCAAAATGTAACAAACCACTTATGCCTGCCTCAGGATCGTCTTCTCTGCAGTAGTTTTTCTATAGTCGTATTGTTTAAAATATTAACATTTATTTTCAGTCGCTCTAGTTCTACCATTTACTTTATAACTGAACTGTGACTCCAACAAAAAGAAGCCTTGGGAGCCACGCTGTTAGATTCCAACTTGGAGAAGCTTTCTTATTATCAAGACACAAAAACACTACCACTTTTTATCATCCATCGGACACAGAAAAGTTTATGAATCCCTATCACTTACGCTTTTTTTACTCTGTTCGAATTATTGGCCACTTCCGTCCATCTCATCTTCTCTAATCCCCACGTTCGTGTTCCATTACTATCCCCTGCCTCCGTCACATCCAAGTCGTGGTCGCGCACTTCGGCTGCGCATTTCCTAGATTACAGGGCTGTCTTGCCACAACTTGATCCATTCAAATACGTAATTAGTATTCTATACCAGATTTTTGGAGAACACAAACAGTACTAGTGCAAAGACTTTACATTGTAATAGTACCTTTGCTTCTGCATTTTTATATCAGTATTTTTTTTTTTTTTAAATATATGTTTTAAATTCAATTCTATTCAATTTAATTTACAAAGTATAAAATTACAAATGAATAAAATATGAAACTAATTTGTCTAGTATTACAGACACCTATATGACTGAACATTTGCATGTGTCTATTATTTTTTTGTATATAGGTGCAAGAAGATAGAGATCTGACATTCAAAATATCTTCAGAATAAAGTAAATGAGTAGGATAGAGACAAGTCTATTTGTAAATTATTTTTAGAATGAAATTTTGAGTTACGTTTAGTTGTTTTAGTGAGTTATTATATAGACCACCCCAATCAATAATACCATGTCGAATTAGGGATTCGACAAGAGACTTATATGACATATTTAGTAATTTTTTGCCTAGAAATTCTCTCATGAGATAGAATTTATGTATAAGTTTTCGTATACTTGATGTTAATTTCAGAATTTGCTAGTCCCATTTTATATTTTGGTCAATAATTATTATGCTAAGTATTTAATTTCAGGTGTCTCTTTTTATTTTCTCAGTCCTATTAAATTCAATGTTTGTAAAATTCGGTCGATTGGCTGATGTCAACGAAAACGCTATGTAGTGTACTTTTTTATATTTAAAGACAGTTTGAAAGTGTATCTTGTACTTTACGAATTACTTTAATTTTTGTTTTTTTTCCAAGAAACGTCTTGAAATAATAAGACAGTATCGTCAGCAAACGAGATAATAATTTATATCCAGATTAGTTAGTGAGTTTAGATAACTTATAAATAAAATTGTGCCTTGCGGAACACCCATATCAATTTTATTTGGTGTGCTAATGGATTCTCTAATCCGAACCATTTGTCAGAGAGATAGTTTTTAAACACACTCAACACAGTGCCCCGTACTCCGTAGCGATGTAATAGAAGCTTTTTGTGAGGCACCGTATCGAATGCCTTAGCCAGGTCCAAGAATACTGCAATGCGTTTATTATTATTGTTTAGATTATCAGTTATTTTATCAGTAAGTTGATATATGTCAATTCTGCGTATCATAGATAACGCAAATGATATTGGCGATAAAATTTATTATCTTTGAAAAACTTATGTATGAAGGTGTATCTATAGTGCGTTGATAAAATTAAAATTGTTGGTAAACAAGTGATAGTTTATTAAAGTTTCGATACGTTTTAAATAACTGATATATATTCGATGTTTTCGGTAAGACGGGATTAGTATTGGCAAAACTTTACTTATTATACAGGGGGTCGCCAAATGTGCCTTGCCGGTCTATTTGTTCCAAAATATAAGTTCTACAAAAAATTACTTTACTAACAATTTTTTTTTTTGCAATTTATTTTCCATTAACTGGTATATTCTGATGTTTTGTGTTTTTGCTGGTTTTGGATTTATGGCGTAATTTATTTTTTTAAATGGTTTTATGTTTTTTTTCTGTAAGAGCACATGGTTTGTTTTACGGTACATTTTTTATAAGTACACTGAACCGATTCTTCGGTTATCTCTTGGCAAACATTATTAAACATAAAGAAAATTTGCCTTTTAAATGTTTCAGAATTCATTAGAAACTCTACACGTGTTTCGGCTTTTTAGGCCGTTTACGTAGCATACCGCTGATATGATGCCTATATTATTTTTATGAGTTTTGAGAAGAATAATGGTGAAGGTTTCATTTATTTTGAATTTATGTATTTGATTTCTTGGAATAATTAATGTTACACTGCGGCCGAGTGTGGAATTCCCAGGAATTCACACCTTTGGGGTCACAACAATCCTCACACCGTTGTCCAGAAAAACTCCCAGCACAAGTTATCACTTAATGTATAGTGTGGAGTGGTGAACGATACATTGATAGGACCGCATTTTTTTGATGGCCGATTGACCGGAGAAATTTACCTGGATTTCCTCCAGACCATTTTGCCCAATTTATTATTGACGCAAAATGTCGACAAGAGAGGTCTTCATTTCCAGCATGATAGGGCACCACCACGTTTCTCATTCCATGTACGGAAGCATCTCAATAATGAGTTTCCTTACCGCTGGATCGGTCGCGGAGGTCCTCAAGATTGACCAGCTAGGTCTCCTGAACTAACTGTTTTCGATTACTATGTTTGGGGCCACATGAAACAGTCGGTGTACAGCACGGAATTCAACACTAGAGAGGAACTACGGCAGCGGGTAGTGGCAGCCTCTGATATGAAAAACCACAGACAAATCATTGCGATGGCCATATGACATTTATTGGTGCGGTGCAGGAAATGCAGAGAAGTTGGGAAGGACATTTTGAGAACCTGATCTAGTTTGAATTAAAGCATTCCTTATCTAATATTATGATGTTGAATTATGATGTTATGATGTTGAGTTATGATGTTATGATGTTGGGTTATGATGTTATTCTTATTATGATATTAAGTAAGTGAAGAATTACCTATTGTTTATTAAAAGGGTTGTCACGTTTATGTGCGCATGCTTTTTCTATGTAGATTATACCTATAATCCATTCAGATTTTATCATTTTATGTACCGTTAAAATTTCTTGCTATGTATGCTTTTTGCTATATCTCAGAAGGGATATGGATCTGACTCATTTGAATAGACTCTATCAAACTGTTCCATAATTAATGCCCAGTCAAAGTGTTAGTTGTGATGCGCTAAATTGTTTTGTGATATTTTGCCGAAATGGTTTAGGTGTGCCGTCAAAATTGATTCGCTATTCTGATAGCTTTTTTCTAAACTTTCGAACTTTCCAAATCCGTTAATAAGTTTCCAGAAATGCGGTAGAAAAAATGTATTTTTTTGTTAAAAATGAGAAGGGCAAATTTTTATCACACCTTTATTTTTCAAAACCAAGTAGGCCATTCTCACAAGTCTTAGGTGAGAATGTTACTGGTAAATTTCATTCGATTACATCGAATCCGTTGCAGAGAATAGCTCTTTTAATTGTCAGATCAAATGCATAAAACACCCTGTACCTTCTTAACCAGTGGTCAAGAAATGTTTTCCTTGTAGATCTAGACTTGCCTTGAAGTGCTCTATCTGCTATTAGGCTATGGCACATTGCTCGCGAATCATCCTGTATAATTAATACGATAATATGATATTAATTTAATAGGTGCCTATATCAAAGAAGTAGAGATCAGATAATTTTTTGACAGACCCTGTATAAAAAGTGCCTTTATATTACCCACAAAATTCGTTCATTTACTTTCAGTAAATGTAATGCTATAATATTACAACATATTTTTCCCAACCATTTTTCCAAACGACTTGACGCTGTAAATAGAGACCTGTTAAACTTGATATTTTACTTTGTTTATAATTTTACAGTTAAACGTGTGCAATCTAGTTTGAACATATATATTTACCTCATTATGAAACTTTTATACTCGGCGCGTATGAATTAAATGAAATATGAGAATATACGAAAACGAAAGACAATACTCTTTGTATTAAACGCCAACAATAGTACAAGACTATTGTTTAAATTAAGATTTGGCGCTATAATTTCAGTTTAAGTGGCACACTGCAACACTGCATTAATTATTATCGACGCGGTTTGTTTTAGAATTAATATAAAATTTACATTTTATGTTAACAGATAGGAGTTAGAGTACTTAACAAAGGAATATTCTTATCAGCATGTAAACAAATACAGTAACAAAGTAGAGTCAAAAGTTATCGTTGTTATTTCCTTAGAATATGGTTTGATTTTTTTTGTTTTATTTTTAATTGATAAGTAAATTGTTAACAAGTAGAAGTTTAAGCGTTCGTTGTAAAGTCCGAGTATACTGGGTGATTGAGTTTTCATTCCCTAAAGGTAAGGAATGGTTTCAGAGCCTGAAAGTAACAAAAAAAATTCATATAAACATGCCCTAAAACTTTCCGTTGTAGAGATACTGCTGGTAGTTAAAAAATTAAGGTTTTTTTGATATTTTTAGGATTTAGTTATTTTTAAAATTCTGTCAGCTAATTACAACAATGTGTGATGTGCTGCGTGACTGTTTTTAATAATAATAATAATCATGTGTATTGAATAATAAAAATACTGATACATTCAGATATTGATATTTTACATAATACGAGTTGTTGTTGTTGTTCAAAATCTGGACAAAGAAATCCTCTTCATCAAGGGCATTATTGCATGCAAAGTAGTTGGTATTTAGTAACATTTGAAAATGCTTTTCTAAAAATGACCAAATTCACACATAACTTTCAGTAAAATTTAGTAGGCTGTGGTTTAAAACAAATAATAAGCATTGCTGTTAGTTGACAGTTGTTCACTAAATAGTACTGGCATTATTGTATAGTGTTCAAGAATACTTATTTTTACTGTTCAAGAGTGTGATTATTGCAAAATGGCGCAGAAATTCTGAAATGAAGAAAAATTTGATATGTTAGAATGTTATTTAACAGGAAATAGAAATTCGCAAAACGCATCGGCTTCCTATCAAGAAACATTTCCGTAGAGAATGCAACCATAGATCAGTTTTGGGAAGAGTTGTAAGCAGTTTATTAAATTACGGTAGTTTTGATGATAAAAGAGACCGGTATGCTATTGATAATGTTGACCGCACAAATAATATTCTCGAAGCTGTTAACAATAATCCCCGCATATCAGTGCGACAAATTGCAGGCGAAACAAATATTCCTAATACTGTACACAAGGCATTAAAACAAAGGAAATATCATCCGTACAAACCTACGATTGTCCAAGCTTTAAACAGTAATGATTTTCATGGTAAGGCAAACAGAAAAATTCTCATAAAATTCCTTTATTAGTGTGACCGGTTTCGTGAACAAGTAAATTACTTCACATCTTCAGACACAGGACTACAATAATTGAAGAAAATGAGTATGGTGGTTACATACATAAATATAAATGTTAATAAGTTAATAAAACTTAAAAACTAGAATACAGAAGACAATTATTTTCATTTTTATGTACTTTTATATAAAATTTCCAATTGCTTTAAAAATATTTTCCATATCTCCTTTAAATCAACCAACTCTATAGAAGTTTGATTAATAACCTTGAAAGTTTAGAAATCCTGAAAGATTCAAGAGATCCCAATACATTATCTCTGAATTCACAAATTCAATTTCAATCTTCATTGATTTTCTCTGTGGTTGTCTAATTTATTTTATTTTTTTATTTTATTTTCTCTACTGAAATCTATTTCCATGTGCTCGATATTATAACAATATAACCTCATTTTCTTAGAAGTGAATATTACCACCACGTTTAAGTGCATTTTCGCTGCTGTCACCATCTGCAGTTAAATATAATAAACTCCACTATTGTAAAAACCTGGTTCACATATAGTTTTCAACTTTAATTTTTATTTAACATTAGTTCTTAGATAGTCCGATAGAGGGCACTATTTTAATCAATTTTCATTATTAAAATATTTATTCCCTATTAGATTTTAAACTGTTGTGGTGTATGTATGTGTTTAAAAAGAAAAAGCACGTTAATTTTATAATTTTTATTAGAAAGTTAATTAGATACAAAAAAAATTTATATCTTACATTTACTTACCCTCTTTTTGACTATGTTACAAAACTATTTTAATTTTGACTACCCTGGTTTTTATTTATAAAAATGTAAGTATTATATAAAAATGACCCTCTTTTTTACACAATTCAATTAAGTAAATTTTACATAATTCTATATTATAATTTAAACTAACGTAATCCTTATTATTTTAAATAATTTCAATCTTTCTTGTAAACAAATTTTATCAAACAATTTTATACCAATAAGTTTTTACAAGTACATAAAAATGGAAATAATTGTCTTCTGTATTCTAGTTTTTAAGTTTTATTAACTTATTAACATTTATATTTATGTATGTAACCACCATACTCATTTTCTTCAATTATTGTAGTCCTGTGTCTGAAGATGTGAAGTAATTTACTTGTTCACGAAACCGGTCACACTAATAAAGAAATTTTATGAGAATTTTTCTGTTTGCCTTACCATGAATAATTACTCATATGGGATTAACCTACCTACGTTACAATAATGATTTTGGTAGAAGAATTGAATTTTGTTGTTGGTTTAATCAGAAATGCGAAGAACAACCTCATTTTAAATCGAGTTATAGGGACCGGTGAAAGTCGCTTTACATATTGTGGAGTTTTTAACAAGCATAAGTATCACCACTGGGCCACAGAAAATCCCCGTGTTAACTACGGAAAGATTCCAAACTAAGTTTGGATTCAATGTTTGGTGCGGCATTATAGGTATTACCTTTTTTCTTTCTATTCTACTCCTATGATCTGCCTATAATCTTTCGTTATTTATTATTTTTAAATCGCCATTTAATTGGTCCACTCATTTTTGACAACAATTTAATGGGAGCAGGCTATCGTAAACTTCTAGAAAATCAAGTTTTACCGGAGATAAGACAACATTTTACAGAACAAGAAATAAACGAATTGTGGTTCCAACAAGATGGCTGTCCTACACATAACAACGTTAGACAGATATTACTGGAAAATTTTGGTAACTGGATAATTTCAAATAGAGGACCAGTATTGTGGCCTCCCCGCTCACTTGGTATAACCCCTCTTGATTTTTATTTGTGGGGGTATAGTGAAAAATGAAGTGTATAATTTTGAAAGTCGGGAAACTATCGATATTTTGGAAGACAGATTTAGGGACGTTTTCGGCACAATAAATGCTAATAATCTCAGAAAAGTAATAAGCTCAGTTAGGCGTAAACGCCAAAAATGTATTCAGCTAAATTGAGGTCATATTGAACAGTTTTATTAAATCTTCTTACTTCTTTACTATCGTTTCATCTATTATGTTAATTTGCCGTTATTAAAAAATTTTCTACATATCGATTATGTTCAGTATTTTAACAGAGAATTAAAATTATTTATATGTACATGTCAAGCTAGTAACCTTAATACTCTTATTACTTTCTTATACCTAATATAAGGAAGTATAGTAGTCGTGATTTTTTCGACATTGAGATTTTGATTGATTTATAAGTTTAGAACCCTCTTGAATCCATTCTGACTATTTTCCGAATGATGTCTGTCAGTGCGTGCGTGCGTGCGTTCGTGCGTGCGTGCGTGCGTGCGTGGGTGTGCGTGTGCGTGTGCTGTGTGTGTGTGTGTGTGTGTGTGTGTGTGTGTGTGTGTGTGTGTGTGTGTGTGTGTGTGTGCGTGTGCGTGTGTGTGTGCATCCGCGATAACAAAAAATACTAATGGGAGACTTCCCAAATTTGGCAGTTAAGATTGTCAACAACATTTTAGGTGACATATTAAATTTGGTGAATGTGGTACCACCAGATGAGACATAATGAATGAAAGAAGAAGAAAGGTACAATTTCGGGAAAAAAAATTTTTTTTATTGCATTTCTGGACGAATCTCGACGAATTATAATGAAAAAACATAACTTTATGGAAAAAAATCTGTCTGCATGTCTATAGTATCGCGATAGCGACCACAGTTTTTGAGATAAATCTTTCAAATTTGGTACACTTGTTCTAAAGGCTAAAGACAATGAAAAATTCGGTGATGAACAAAATTGGACCCAAACTTTTTTTGTATTTGACTTTACAAAAAAATATATTTTTGATGAAAGATTATAAGTCATGTCTACTATATCAAGCGAATAAAATATATTTTCCAAGTACTTAAATAAAGCTGATGTAAACTGAAATTTTGTACACATTTGACTTCATAAAATGGGGTTAAGATAAATCTGGCAGTTTGACATTTGAAATGTCTAATTTAGTTACAAAAATGTCAATGTCAATAAGAAGAAATCATTAAAATATATGACATGAATTATTATTGACAGTATCAAATGACGCTGATAATTAATTATTAAAAAATGTTTATGAAACATTTCAAGGTCGGCTTTAAAATTTAATTGAGGTAAGTGAAGAATTAAAAACAATGATTTTTTTAGATCAGCAATATACAGGGTGTTCATTAAGTATGCACAATAAATTTAATATACGATTATTTGAGTGATTTTAAGACAAAAAGTTCATATAAACATGGGTCCGCAAATGCTCCGTATTCAAGATACACGGCGTTAAACTTTTTTAAAAAATTTGGTTTTTCGTAAATATCTTAAGTATCCGTTACCCAAATTTGTTAGAATTTGGCAATGTTATTTATAGTGCTAAGGGGCTAATTAAGCGCTAACTTGATAAAATTTATTAAGTCCAGTGGCGTCCCAAGCGGCACCTTAACGAATATTTTTGACAAAAAATGTACGCCACTGACTAATTTGTAACTTTTTATACATTTTTTTTTTTTGGGTTAAGCACTAAAAATACAACTTTTATGTCTCTTGAATTTTTTTCGGATCTTGCTTAGTTTTCGAGACAAAAAATTAAATTCACTTAATTGCATATCCCTGGACCACACAAGAAACACGGGGAAACGTAGGAAATAATCAAGGGTTGCCTTGGAAAACGATTGCAGCATTTGGCAAACAAAATGACAGCTGTTGTCAATTTATTAAGCTATTAAATTGTAATTTTTGTAAAAAATATTTTTGGTGATTATTTTTCGAGTTATTTTTCGTCCAACATGGTTCAGTTTACTAATAGTGAAATTGCAGATATGCGTTTCTGTTATGGAATGGCTCATGGAAACTCTAATGCTGCAAGACGCATTTATCATGAAAGATTTCCTCGGCGTGTGGTGCCCAACGAAAGAACTTTTGTACGTCTCCATACACGACTTTCTGAAACAGGCAGTTTTAAAAGATCGACGGTTGTCATCAGGAGGCCTGTAACGGTACGAACAATTCAAATGGAAGAAGCTGTTTTAAATGAAATGAAGCAAATCCTCATACCAGCACCCGGAAAATAGCTGAAGAACTGAATATTACTCATGTCACAGTGTGGAAGATTTTAAGAGACCAGCAGCTATATCCCTACCATATGCAACGTGTGCAAGCTCTATTGCTCAGAGATTTGCCTTTAAGAATAACTTTTTGTGATTGGTTACGCAGTAAAATAATAAGAAATCCAGGTTTCCTAAGACGAATATTGTTTACAAATAAAGCTTGTTTTTCTCGCAATTCAATTATTAATTTCCATAACAATCACGTAGGGCCGAAAACAATACACACGCCTTAATAGAAAATAATTGTCAAGAACAGTTTCTTTTAATATTTAGTTTGGAATTGTCGGTGACCACCTCATTGGGCCGCATTTTCTTCCACCTAGACTTAATGGGGAAGAATACCGAAGATTTTTAGAATTTGTTTTACCTGGACTTTTAGAAGAAGTTCCAGCCATGGAAAGATTCCGTATTTGGTACATGCACGACGGAGCTCCACCGCACTTTAGTCTGTTGGCGCGGCATTTTTTGGATGAAAATTACCATAACCGTTGGATTGGGAGAGCAGGCCCACAACCAGGGCCTCCTCGCTCGCCTGATATGAATCCCCTAGATTATTTTCCCTGGAGACACCTTAAAGCGTTAGTATACAAAACTCCTATTGTAAGTGAAGAGGATCTACGAAATAGAATCATTAATTCATGTGACAATAAAAAATACGCCAGGTATTTTCAGGAGTGCGTAAATCAATGAAGAGGCGGGTAGACAGTTGTATTGAAGTCGAAGGGGGCCATTTCGAACAATTACTTTAGTAAAATTCGTTAGTTTAGATGTTAAGAAATGTATGTAATTTAGTGTTTATTTGTTGTTGTTGTTACATATTATGAATAAAAAATTATAAAAAAAAGATAATTTTCAAAAGATACGTTTCCCCATGTTTCTTGTGTGAATCAGGGATATGCAATTAAGTGAATTTAATTTTTATCTCGAAAACTAAGCAAGATCCGAAAGAAATCAAGAGACATAAAAGTTGTATTTTTAGTTGCTTAACTCAAACAAATATATAAAAATTACAAAATAGTCAGTGGCGTACATTTTTTTGTCAAAAATATTCGTTAAGGTGCCGTTCGGGACGCCACTGGACTTAATAAATTTTATCAAGTTAGTGCTTAATTAGCCCCTTAACACTATAAATAACATTGCCAAATTACAACAAATTTGTGTAACGGATGTTTAAGATCTTTACGAAAAACCAAATTTTTTAAAAAAGTTTAACGCCCTGTATCTTAAATACGAAACATTTGCGGACACATGTCTATATGAACTTTTTTGTCTTAAAGTCACTCAAATAATCGTATGTTAAATTTATCGTACATACTTAATGAACACCCTGTATATACTGGTATAAGAAAGTTATGTGTTGGCCACATCAGATATTTTTTTATAATGATTGGTATTAGGTATATCCATGAAATCAAAATATTAACATCCAAAAAGTGTCCTAATAATGCAAAAGTCTAAAACCTGTCTGACCAAGGATTACTTGGCTACAGCTAAAAAAGAGTTTTTTTTTTTTTTTTTTTGGAAAATCTCGAAAACGGTTTCATTTAGCCGTGATTCCTTAACAGATTTGGAATCAGCATAAAATTTGCTAAAACTTATCCAATTTAACCGACCTTGTAACTCTTACCGTTTTCGAGATCCCAATGGTGAGCATCGAATTGGGACACACGGTATATATTTTTCACTCAAAAAATTGACCAAAAACAGTTACCTTTCCAGACAGTTTCAGAAAACAAACAGTACACATTTATATTGGCTGTTTTGGGAGAGAAAGATGTCATAAATGTAAATATACTTGTTAAGTATATCCTATTTTCTTTGACAGTAATATTTAAAAGTGTTACTTATGTTGCTAATGTTAATATTTAACTTACATGTTACCTTCCTGTACATTAATAAAAAAATGTGTGTTTTGTTACATTAACCTTGAGTTGCATCTATAAAAGTAGTCGCTCAATACAATAAATATTAATAGTATCTATTTCATGGCCAGAAAATTTTAAACTCATCTTTCTCAAACCTGCATTTTCATCAGGTATACAACAACCTAAAGGTGTAAATCGCTATTAAACTTGTTCCATTGGCAATAAAAAATGGAAGATATTATTTAATTTAATGCAAAATAAGGTTTAATTAAATTGATGACAAAAGACGCGACTGATTTTTTTAATATGAAATACAAATTTATTGTTTTTATTTAGACGAAACTGTTTTAATCTTCACCATCATCATAGAAAAGCGTCTTCAGATGATGCCAACTTGGTTGGCGAAACGGTGTTTTTGCGTTTGTGGAATCTGCTTCAATTTCATTTCATGTAATTAAAACTTCAAAATTTTGTAACCCAGTACAGGATTCGAGCTGTCGATCCACGTGAAAATTGCGTCAAAACACCATTATGTTTGACTTGGACAACAAAAATGCGTTTACTATTATCGTAATTAATTATTCATGGTGCACTAATAGTAGTCTTTCACTTAATAAATGATATTAACTCGTTTAGTTCTTCCCGCGTCAGTCAGCTCCCCACAGGACCATCTGCAAATAAAGCAACTTTCTAGCCTGATATAAGAGAAAGGTTTCCAGGAGTGAGTGTAATTAAGAAGCTAATAATGTAGGGCAAGGAATTTAAAGTAAATTCTTAATTATAAAGTAAAAGGGATGAATATGAAAGAGCCTTTAAAAAAACATAGACCGCTATAATGTTGAATACTTAAAATTTGAGGGAAAGGGAATAATGAATGTGACGAAAGTCAAATACTACAAAAATAATTCGGCTGAAAGATCAGCCTTTCAGCTTCCCACACAGGATGTGCTGGTTTAATTAAAGAAAATGTAATAGGAATAATATAAAAAGAAAGTTAATAATAACTTGTATTTCTGAAATATAAAATATTAACTTGAGTTATCAAGCGCAATAGATAATAAAAATTATTTGTTTAAAACGCTAATTAACTATTCATATTTTTTTAAATGTCGTTTCGGAATATCTGGTAAGTAGAATCTAGATAGCGGCGACTCATTCCAGTGCCGTCTACAGAAACCTTGATAAGAAATACAAGTTTGTGTCATGTGAATTTTTTTACATTGTATAAATTTTTATACAACCGTATAAAAACTATCTCGTTTATTCATTTTCATTAATCATGTAATTTAAAAAACCTTTTATGTATCGAAAATAATTGGTTTTATTAAAGTCGAATTTCGTTTAATAATATAAAACTGTTTGTGAATTATATATGTAGTTGTATAGGCATTCGATTATCCTCAAAAAAATTCATATGCAAACTAATAACTAGTATTTGCATTATTCTCGCAGCCAGAATATTATGCAATACTTCCCCGCCGATGCTGCGTTGCGTACATATTATGTAGGTAATTTATTCACAAATTTCCACCCAATACGCCATTACCTTCACAGCCTATACTGACAAGATGAGGCATTTGACTGAACGCAGTATCCGTATTACTACAGAAACTTTGACGATATAAAAAGAGTCGTACTACAATTGCATGCCAAAGGAGCAATTGGTATTGCAAGTGCTTAAGAAGCTATTGTCGATTCCAATGTCCAAAAAGATTTAGAATTTATACACTCAAGCTTTTCACGAGTCCTTCTTGCTATAAAACAACTTGAACGTCGACCTAAAACAGAATTTACCATAATCGATGCGATGAATGCAGTGTTTGATCTTCAGCAAAAAATATGCACCAATTAAGTGGAGATATCGCTGAGCATGTAAACGGAAAACAAGACAGAGTTTTACACAACAATCTTGTCTTTGTGACAGTCCATCGAATAGTATACCTACTTGAGGGCAGATAAGTAGATTATTTTCAACATTTAAATGGATTTTTATAGACAGGCGGCTGATTTTAACAGCAGAACATATGAAATAACTTTTTATAATATACTTCTCTTGTAATAAATAATACCGCAACAATCCCTGTGAATGAGTGTGCAATGCAACGAAAAAAATAGTTGGTATAAACTACTAATGATATTTTACTTTCACTTTACCTCCACTAGTCATTTTTAAAACTTCGCTACAATATAAGGCACTGAAATATATTACTTTGCAGTAACAGTTTAAACAAATATTTGGTTTTATAAATTATTAATCGCTTAAAATAATAACGAAATTGAGCGGGAATGTCAGATCCGTTTAATTTTTAGAATTTAATAAAAAAGTTTGGTTCCAAATTGTTCAATTTGGAAAAATTTCGAAAATGACAGAGGACAAAAAGAAAATAGAAAAGGGTAAGTTTGAATTTCGTTCTCACAGTAAGGTGGAGTAGCCTAAAGAGGTTGTCAAAATATCGGCAACGTTTGATCTGGTAATTTGTGTTTAATGTGAAAAAGCGCGTTATGCTTTATTATTTGAGTAATGTTGGCTGTTAGCGGATTATTCATCAGTTTGAATTGATAGAATTTTTGTGAGTATTTCTGATGAAGTTCGCTGTGGGTTCCATGTCGTTGCATAATTAGCGTAGTTCCCTTAATATATTACTACAGATAATTCAATTGGAAGGTGATTTTTGACATATTTCAAGTAGGATGACTATACCAAGTTGCTCATAGTAACTTTGTCGACTTCATTGTTTTTAATAAATAAGCTTTTACACTTTTTGACATTTTGTGTGAAAAATATTCGATTTTCATTACAAACACCAAAAATGGGTCATTTTGGAGTCTTTTGAAGATATTATCGACAAAAATATAGCAGTCTCCCGAAGAACACAGTGAAAAGTATGGAATTCGTTTAGAGGCATTTTATGGAATTTTGCTTGGAAAAGGACTACTCACTGTTCCAGGATACAAGAATTTCTCAAATTGCCTATGTTTGGACCTTCAATGTGCGGAAGCGAAACGGAGAAGATTATTAAGAACACGGTGAACCATTTAGAACGTGATTGTACAGATGGTTATAGAAAAGTAGTTCGAAGAGTACGGTATAACCTTGAACACTTTTGAACCAGTGGAGTTTAAAGCGATTAAAGATGCTAGGAACGCGACGAGTCTGTAGTTGCAAGAAAACTAGGATAAAGCAAAAGAGAGTTCGTCATTTTGAAAATACAGCAAGCTGAAAACGTTAGTAGATAACTACCAAGAAAACACCCGATAGATTATAAAGAGGTGTTTTTTATACTATGGTACTACGGAAGGAAGCAGAAGGTACAAATGCTAAATTATCTTTTTTCAAAGAGGAAACGGACAACACTGGTCAAAAATCTTAAATTTGGAAAGACAACACAAGGTGAGTTTAAACAATATACCTCATATAAGTAGCTTATCAATCTAGCTCTGTCATACGGATTGTTTTATAAGCTCAGACAAAGACGTGTATATAATCAAAATGAGCGACTTTTCCTAACAGTTAGTTCCCCCCTGGAAATCGGCTGGAGCATTGGTTTAAAATTATTCCAGCCGGGAAAGATTAAATGGTTAAGTGAACAAAAAAACAAGCAGAAAAGGTGGGGCTAGACAGCAAAGGAAGACAAATAACAGACCATTCATTGAGGACCACTGGCAAAAAGCCGAGTAGTGGAACAAGAATATCAAAATAACTGGTCATGAAAATTCAAAATCTCCTGCCAGTTATATAAAGGGACGCACAATTAATGAGATTTTCTTTTAACCTCTTAAAAATAGCTTTATTAGGTTGTCTTCTTTCTGGATAGCGATTGAAATATATTTCGGATGCAATATCACAATTGTTATTACTTTGAATAAATCATTGTAGCATATCATATTTCTCGTAATTTTCGTAAGACATCTCACTTTTACGATTAAATGGGGTGTAATTATGACGGAAACAAAATTATTAATATGCAATTTACTGACAAACGGATAAACACTGTTATAGATGACACACGCCTACTTGGAATAAATATAAAAAAAAACAAAAGTAAACTACTAAAAGATTATTTTCGCTATTAAATACTTACACATCAACAGCGACCCCACATATGATATATAATTTGAAAGAGAAAAAAAATCCTTTTTTAACTAAACCATAGCTAACTATGATTCCCATTTAAGAAATAAAACTTATTGCCATAACTCGAAATTGCACATTTTTTTTAAAATTTTTTCGATGCCACTGTATTATACAGAAAAAAGTGACTCAAGAATGTAAAAGTTGTTTTTTCACAACTTTACAAACAACCAAGATGTGTCTAAAAGTCGAAAAATCGATTTTTTTTTTATAACTCGAAAACAAAAGACGATAGCCAGTGAATGTGTCAAAAAAAAAAGAGATCGAGAATGTGTCTTTCATTTTTTTCTATCTCTTACAGTTACCGAGTTACCATATAAAAGCATCGAAACTTGTCCACCCTGTACATGGATATTGGGTGTGTGTCTAGTGTCTCTAAATGTGTAGCCCTCTACTGCACAAGGTACCTTGAAGTACCTTCAACGATACGATGTATTGTATTACCTGTGATGTTTAATTTTAATTTAATTTTAAGAAATGCGAGTCGTGCAATACGATCATTTTTTAGTCGCCTTAGTCTGTAGAATGATGTAGAATGACCACAAGAATGTTTTTCCCATTATTTTTCACTGTTCCATGCATTTTCGTAGTTTCCCTGTATGTTGCTCTGTTGTAAGCATTTTTTTCTTGAAGATTTGGAAGACGTTTTGTTTTTTTTAATTTTATTCGAGTACATGTGTTTTTCTGTCATGTTCATTCACTTACACAGATGTCTGTAATGTAAGAGATAGTTTTAGATTTATTTGGAATTTTCAAGGATATCCGTTTTTGGTTATCTTTTAGACTGCTAGAAAGATGTTCCAATCAATCAAAAATGAACTACAACCAGTGGAGGTAGAGCCTGAAAAACTACGAGACAATTAGTGTGTTGAAACTTGGTATTTTAATTAGACATTGTAATTAGTGTATGTGTAGATAAAACAGGATCTTATTAAACTAATGGTATGTGTTAAGAAACCTGCATCACATACTGATATCAATTATTTACCGCTACGTTCGAGGTATTAGTTTGTAATATCAGTTAAAATAACTTGATAACATCTTATTAATTACTTTAGTGTTTTGTAATCCATTTATGTCGGTATCTTTTTTCCTTAATTCGTAAATAATTATGTGCTTTTTCTTAAATGTTTTCCAATTTTGAGTGTTTAAAAACTGGTGTTAAAGGCAATAGCTTATCATATGATGTAAAATAAATATCTTTTCTACTCATATACCAAGTGGCTACGAGTCAATGTACGCCCCCAATATTTTGGTTGTTCTTGAATTTAAAAATTTGGTTTTCGGTACACATAAATTAGACAATAATAGGCTATTTTTAGACTAACAGGAATGAAAATATCACTTCCGGTTGAACCGGAAGTGACATCAACTTTTTTTTATTAAATGGAATGATTATATTTTTTTTGATGGTTTCTCATTAAGCATAAATTTCTAAGTGGAACAGTTTTTTCAGATTTTAAAAATTCCAAAAAATAAGTGAGATACGAACAATTTTTTAATTTTTTCAAAATGGCCGCGTCAGATGAATGTGATGTAAGAAAATTATTAGTAAGGTTGTAGACTTGTCTGTAGAGAAGAAAATAGTTGTTTGAATTTTTTTTTTCAAAAAACGGAATTTAATTTTCATTTTCATTTCCGTAAGGGTCCTATGAATCAGAAATAATGATTCATAAACTATAATTTTTTCGCCATTAATCATTTCTTAACGATATCCTTCGTAATAATAAAAGTATTTTTAAAAGGTAAGCGCCAACAAATCATTTTAATAACGTACCTATCTACATTTAAATCCAAAATTGCAGATAGCCATGAAAATGACAGACATTCGCAACAATTGAAGTATTCTTGACTTCCTCACTAATTTTCTGAAGCAAGTGTATTAAATTTGTTATAAACAAGAAAATTAATATAAAATGGCTGAAAAATATTCAAGAGATGAAAAAGTTGACATGTTGATTATTTATGGAGAGACTCAACGTAATGGAACTAGAGCACAAACTCTGTATGGAGAGAGATATCCAGAAAGAAGACAACCTGGGAGAAACTATTTCGCCCGGTTGGAGCATCAATTTAGAACTGAACCTGATATAGAAATTGAAGAAAGATTTATTGTGGATTAAGAAACGAAAATTAATGTATTAGCTTTAGTGCATGTTGACCCAACTATTTCGGTAAGACAAATTGAACATGAAGTACCAGTTTCCAAAGAATCAGCCAGGAAAACTTTAAAGAAACACGGCTATCGTTCTTATTAATATCAATTGCATCAATTTTTGTATGAGAATTATTACCAACGAAGAATAACCCTTTGGAATTGGTTACAGTTACACCAATTAAGAAATGAGAATTTTATCAAAAACATTTTGTTCACTGATGAATCAAGATGTACAAACCTTGGGTTATTTAATCGAAACAACAGTCGATATTGGGCAATTGAAAATCCTCACATTATGAGACAGGGGCGGTTTCAGGAGCGGTTTGATTTCAATGTTTGGTTAGGCGTACCGGGCGACCATATCATAGGTCCAATAATTTTTGACGGAACTCTAACTGGACCAAGATATCTAGAATTTCTCCAAAATATAATAGTTCTACAGATTAATCAAATTCCCAATACCAATTCCAATTCCAATTTAAAATATTTATTTAACATTATTTACATTATAAGGAACTTAAATGAAGCACGTACACTTCGTGCAATACAATAAATAAAATATTTACAATATATACACAAAATAATAATAGTCGGTTGGCTTTACAGAAATAGACTCGCCTGAAATAAATTTCAGGCTAAAAGCAGTAGATTAGATTTCCCTCTTGGAAAAGGGAGGCCTAGGCTGCTGGCCGGTGTTATGGCCCAAGGCGGCTCAGAATATTGACGAGGTTTACTTCCAACAAGACGGGGCTGGACCACACAATCTAGTGATATACTGACTAAGGTAAATTGAGTAGTGGTGAGAGGTATGTGAAACCTCATATGGTCCAAATGCTACTATCCGACCGACATCATAGATGTCTCTGTGGCGGATAGCGACTTGCGAGGCAAGTACCGAGAGCGGCGACCTCTAGCCCAGGTGGGTCTTAAAAAGAATTTAAACCATAACGTAATGTTGACAATTTAAAATACATGAGAGTAAAGAAATTAATTGTGATTTTAATCTTAATTTCCAAATAGTAGAAATGATAATTACAATAATAATTATAAAATTTGTTATAAAATTATTGTGCTGTTTGAAGCCTGGAAATACTTTTCTATTATTAATATTAATGAATTCCCCACAGCCATAGAATTAACATATCTTATTACTAAGCAACATCTTTAATGTCGCAAAAAATTTTCTAACGTGTCTGCCTCGTTCATAGGGAGAAATGGTTCTCGCTTCGCGTTATCTATCTAGTTTCCGGTCTCCCTCGACTACGTTGGTCAAATGACTAGCTATTTACCTGCGGTATTATAGAAAAACTTATAATACAATGTTAATTATGGTCTTGCAATTCACGGTGTTCAACTATATGATACTTGTTAATTTCAGACTATAACAACTTATTATATCTAAAAATTCAATACACGGGAACACACTCCCTATCAAGTACCTCCTAGTAAACTATTCCGAACAAGCCTCTGACTTAGTCTGTGGAGTGTGGAGTTAGGTTTCACTTCCTTGGTATAGATGGCGGTATTTCCTTTTTGTGACATAACTTGTTTTAGCGTAAAATAATCAAAGTACATAGGTTTAGGAGTATTATTATTGTATAGGAATGGATTATAAACTAATCTTTGTTTAAAACCCATTCAAAATATCCAAATCTACATTTAGTAAATTTTGTTGGCAAAGTTTCCAAGAACTGACAATTTTCTTTTTGTAGTTAGAGTTTATAAAATGCCACCGAACCAGATAATCTTTCTTTTTCCTAATTAAAATTCAGAGAGGAAACTTGAGTTGCCCGTATCGTTCTGGTTAATTAAAGTCACAATTTTGGAGTGCATCGACAGAATTGGAAAATAACCAGTCGGTATTAAGTTAAATTTATTTAATAGATATTGGGTTTTATTAAATAATCGTTTATTACAGATTTAATCAGCAACTAAACGTTCAGAAATACTGGGTAAGTTTCCACATGGATTTATTCTTTTAGTCACAACCACGTGCTTAAATGTAATAATAAAATAAAATACTTGTAAATTATTTTAGACGTTTTTGGGACGTTCATAGTTTTGAACCCAGATAGTTTTTGGAATTTTTGAGATAACTTTTTGCAAAAGCATACCTACGAAGCTGGTGAACAGCTTAATTAATTTGGATATTTTTGGAACGGACTTTTTTGCAATACAATTTGGATTTGAGTGGAATTGATTTAATAAATTGGAAACGTAGACCTATCTAACGGCAGAGACTTAGTCTCTGCTAACGGTGAGGATGTCATCCTATCACCAGGGACGTAGAATAACTGGGAGAAACTGGGTCACCATCATATAGTTTTCCAGCCAGATTATCGCAGCAGGTGGTCAACGTTACCCCTTGACGGTGTAACAAAAGTTAAATGTATTTCTGTATAGTAACAATTACCTTTGCATTTTGTAGTTCATTTCCATTCGTTAGCGTAATACATTTTTTATTACAGCGTGTCTTGAATCTTCTTGTATATTTTTTATTTTAATTTACCATTTGTAACATACTGTATATCATCCTGGACTTGTCTTGTGATTTATTTTTAATATTTAATAAATCTGTGTCTCTTTTATATCTGTGCTTTATTGTTTCACACACGAAAGTATTTGTAAGACCCGAGACCTTTCTTATGTAATTTACGGTCTTTTAGGTCGTAACAAACGTTATCTAATGTAATATTAATAATCGATTTGGCTTATCATACAAATCCTAATTCTGACTTCAGCAATTGGTTTTAATACGAATCTGATTTACATATTTCATCGCACGAATTCGTATGAATTTCCGTAATAAACATCAAATTCTAAGTCGGTTTATCATCAGGAATCTATCTGATTAACAGTTTTATATTCTTTTAACTGAGATGGTAACTTGAGTAAGTGTTTATTGAAACGTTTAGATTTATTTTTAACTACAGAATAATTAATGTATCTTCCAGAAATACATTTACCTTTCGAGAGGAATGTCCTAAAAAAATCCCAACAATTCCGTTTACACCGTCGCTGCTCAGGTTTTTATTTCATATTGTTCTATTAATAAAAATAACTTCATTTTAAAAACCTTGAACTATATTATTTTCCTAAAAATAAAAATATATACCTATATTTTGTGTGATCGTGAACTTAAAAAATGTGTTAAATATACATTTTTCTGTCGTCTCTAATGCATTACTGGCCCCAATTTTCCAAAAGAGCGTTTCAGTGACATTTAATTACCGTTACACTTGTTTGTTTGTGCTGGGGCCATTTAAATAGCATTTGCATGTGTTTGCTCGTTAGTTTTTTAAGACATTTTGTAAGAAAACTCGTACTCGGAATAACCGATTTAGCCTATTTGGGCTGAAAATGTCATTAACACGAGGTAAATGTATCTTATACCCTAGTTAAAACTTAAAACCAAAATGAAATACCTGCGCAAAAACTTTGTTGACTATATATTATGCTCTAGTATATTCTCCAACATAATATTATGGGGAAAGGCAATTGAAACGAATCGTATATTCATCGCCCAAAAGAAAATTGTAAGACTCATGTTCAATATAAAAAGTAGAGACTCGTGTAGACCGGTTTTCAAAAAAGAAAAATATTAAAACTTACCTGCTTATACATATTAAAATGCGCCATCTTCGTGCGAAATAATAAAAGGGGAAATCAACTTATATCCATCGAGAAATTCTGGTAAAATAAGTATACCGAAACACAATACAGTTCTCTATGAAAAATCGCCATATTATTCATGTGCACAGATTTATAACAACCTTCCGAAATGCGTGACAGAATCTAAATCCTTAAAAACCTTTAACCTAACAGTAAAAAACTACCTGCATATCCAAGCCTTTTATACTCTAAAGGAGTTTTATACAGTAGGTTCAAACCTGTGAGGTATATCTGAGTTTAGATATTACTGTATATGTGAGTACATTTCTTATTATTTTTTTGTTTTTATTTTACATTGTTTAAGATTTGTGTTTTTACATGTATCTTTGTATATGATTATGTTTTAAATTGTTAGTTTATATATGATTTTAATGCTAAATGTATTTTCTCTGACTTGTCTCGTATCATGTGTCATGATCCTACAGACGAATAAAGATATTATTATTATTATTATTATTAGCTAAGGGTTATTACATGTGAATTCGACAAATTTCAATTTTTTTTTCCTTTTTATGTTTTTTGAAGTTGATGAAATTTTCATTTACGTTTAGTATGTGCGACCATAAAACCGTGTTTGTGTTATTTTTAAAACATTTTTTTGAAAAACAGACAGTTATATGTACCGGAAATATGACGTATTATAAGGATTTTTACCTTGCTGTAAGTTTGGCTCTACAAGCCCTATAAACTTCAGTCTGGCCTCTATGGAAAGCCAAAGAAATGAATTTGTTTTTTATATGCATATTGTACGTACCATTCCCTACGTTTTCATACTTTTATTTGCTTCTGAAATGAGACATATAATTTATCATTTTAGGCTACTTTGAGGATTTAGAATTTAATGAAGGAGTTGCACTATCATGCTAATTATTTGTTGTAAGATTCTTAATTTAAGTTAGAAAGAGACTTCAAAAAATTTACTGATATACGTATCATTCCATTTAAAAAAAAAAGGCACTTGGTCCTGTAAGTTCATCTTGGCTCGCTCTGTATATTCGAAAATAATTTCCGGTTATATAGACTGTCTTATCTAGTTTACTTGTATTTTTTTTTAATTTCTAGCTACCGTAGAACTCGAGATATCGAATTCTGACGCACTATTGCCCCACCCTGTATATAAATATATACAATTGCAACTTATTTACAAGATTTTAAACGAATATACAGGATGATCCATATTGTGGCTGTAACTTTTGAACCAATTACGGAAATTAATTCATTTTTGGTACACATCACATACTATTGAATGCCAACACCCTCGAATAGTCAGAATTCCAAAATTCCAGGGTCGTATTATGAAAATTCTCAATTCTTGTGTTCACTGAGAAAAATTCACCCTGTATATATTTTTTGTAGAATTCCATATAGCACTTTAAAAGTGCATGAACCAGCGACAAAAATCATGTACTTGATTTTTTTGTCACACTCATCAGTTTTTAAATGAACCATCAATTTTGATACTACGTTCATAAAATGAATTTTTGTATGTTATAATAGCAATAAGAACAGTTAGAGCAAATATTTCCTTACCTTATAGTCTAAGATCCGGCTGCAGAATTAGTGTACTCATCGAGTGTTTGCTAAAAACCAAATTTTTACGCATATTTATGATTAAGAGAATATATATCTACCACGCTGCCTATCAAAATGTGGCCGCAAGTATTTTTAATTAAATTATTATTAATTGACTTTTCGGAAAAAATTTCATTGACTTGTTTTTTCAATAACATATCGTCCACTTCACGACAATATATATAAAGACTCTGAAAAATCACGGCTGCCGTTGCCCACTTGGCCGCACCTCTTCGCAGCCAGGTGTACACAGGTATGATTTTGTTACATTTATACGCTCATAACGTACATTTATTATTTATATGTCAAATTAAAGCTAATTTTTTTCTGTTTATTATGATATACCGTTGCCTAATTAAATCTGGCCGCAAATAAGGGTTGCTGGCTGTTAAAGATGATAAATATTAAAGGTAGAGTGAAAGAAAGCTAGCGCGTAACATCACCAGTCAGACGAGGATAGCGATTGCCAGCTGTACGACAATTTAAAGCCATTGCGCATGCGTCGGATGCTAGTGTTCTCAACTGAATAGCTGCGACATTTTCATTAAAAACCACGCTGTTTTGGAGTTCGTAATACACAACGTTATATATATTGCTGTTTCATTTGTGCATCTAAAAATTATCAAATTAATTTATGTGAAATAAAATTAATAAAGATGAAGGCGTGTTTTCTGTGTGACAAAAAATCCAATGTACTGGAATGTATTATGTGATTCCACGAACAAATCTTCCGATAATGACGACGATTCTGATATTTGTAGCGATGAAAGTGATAGCTGTGATGATAGTGTGAGTGAAAGCTCCGATGATTCAGATTTTTAAATAAGAGTCACGGAATTGTAAGATACATTTTTAAAATTTTTAATTTGCTTAAATATTTAATTAATGTGTAAAAAACGATGTAATACTTGAATAAAATCTAATATTTTTTCAAACAATACTTGGACAATAAAATTTTCTTTTATATAAGTAACCTTGGCTTTATTTTTCATCAATATCAATTTTTTTTTGTAATTTTTAAATTTGTCATTTTTTTTGTAATTTTTAAATTTATCATTTGTTTTGTAATTTTTCAATTTGTCATTTTGAAAAAGAAAGACAATTCTTTTGGAGTAATTATTAAGTCGTACCTACTATTGTTTGAACCGATGGTTGAGAACACTAGCATCCGACGCATGCGCAATGGCTTTAAATCGTCGTACAGCTGGCAATCGCTATCCTCGTCTGACTGGTGATGTTACGCGCTAGCTTTCTTTCACTCTACCTTTAATATTTACCATCTTTAACAGCCAGCAACCCTTATTTGCGGCCAGATTTAATTAGGCAACGGTATATCATAATAAACAGAAAAAAATTAGCTTTAATTTGATATATAAATAATAAATGTACGTTATGAGCGTATAAATGTAACAAAATCATACCTGTGTACACCTGGCTGCGAAGAGGTGCGGCCAAGTGGGCAACGGCAGCCGTGATTTTTCAGAGTCTTTATATATATTGTCGTGAAGTGGACGATATGTTATTGAAAAAACAAGTCAATGAAATTTTTTCCGAAAAGTCAATTAATAATAATTTAATTAAAAATACTTGCGGCCACATTTTGATAGGCAGCGTGGTAGATATATATTCTCCTAATCATAAATATGCGTGAAAATTTGGTTTTTAGCAAATACTCAATGAGTACACTAATTCTGCAGCCGGATCTCGTACTATTACATCAGTGACAATAGTACCACTACTTCCCACTATAATTTTATATCCAGAATGAGAAAATCCCAGGTCATAATCAGGGAATTTTATTTTCATGTATCATACCAGAAAAGTATAGGAATTAAATAGAGTAGGCTTGGACAATAATTTGACACATCGAATTATGACATGTTATTATTGTTTTGTTTATTGCAAATTTTGTTGCGAAGCAGGTTTTATGATTTATGAGTATTTGAG
Organism: Rhamnusium bicolor; assembly: GCA_029963845.1. Taxonomy (NCBI): domain Eukaryota; kingdom Metazoa; phylum Arthropoda; class Insecta; order Coleoptera; family Cerambycidae; genus Rhamnusium; species Rhamnusium bicolor. The sequence goes on from JANEYF010005981.1 coordinate 947,938, forward strand.
GGACGGTTTCTAGAAATCCTGTCTTATTTTCAAACCAGGAATACGCAGATATAATTTTTTTTTATGAATTTTGTGATGGTCATGGCAGAGCGGCTGCAAGGGAATACCGTAGACGATATCATTTCCGTTGAGCACCGAATCACCAAACGCTCGCGTCAATTTTTAACTATTCCCGTGAGCATGGTTCATTCCCTAAAAATAAAACTGAATGAAAAATCAATGCTCAGCCCGAAGAACAGGAAAACATTTTAAATATTACGATTGAAAATCCTGCGGTGAGTATTTGAAGGGTAAATGCGCACCTAGGTATTCCGCAGCCAAGAGTGTGGGGAGTTTTAAAAAAGGCAAACTTACATCCTTATCAAGTACAACAAGTGCAGCGTCTTGAGCCTGGAGACAACGTTCCTCGTTTAGCATTTGGATCCATGAGACCAACAATTTATCGGACGTTGTTCACTGACGAGTGTCAGTTCACGAGAGACGGAGTGTACAATTCAAGATATTCCCGTGTTTGGGCAGAAGAAAATCCTCACGCTAAGAGGGAAACCCACTCTTGGCATAATGTTTCTGTTAACGTTTGATACAGTATTTCAAATAATCGGAACTTTTTCCAGGAACGCCTAACTGGTGAAAGACTTGAATTTTCTTCGTAACATCTTGCCTGGTCTGACATTGAAGGTAGGTTTAAGAGGAATTCATTTTCAACACGACCGCGACGGGGCTCCTCCACATTTCTCATTAGCTGTAAGGCAGCATTTAGATAATGTCTACCCTAAGGATGACCGCACACATTTGATTATCAAATCAGGTTCCCTGATGCGGTTATCGAATCGGGGTACCCGTAGGTTGACTTACCATAGTTAAAGCGGACGTAACGCACACGGACGGTATGGAACCGAACCGAACGTACGGTCCAAATTCCTAGACACTGCGTCAGGTTGACTGGTTAGGAAAATAATCTGAACAGTGTATCCGAAGGCGCTCTCTGCATGCATTTGTTATGAGAGCAGACGTTCGGTTGTTTCATTTGTTTTGGCGCGAATGCCCTTATTATAAACGACGTTTGTGGCTATAGATTTTTATTTTGAAAACATTTAATAATGCGTGACACCGAATTGGTTATTATTGCCGTTGAAAAATATCCGTGCTTGTGGAACGTCAGTTATGAGGATTATCATAATCGTGATAATCCTCATGACCTCACATGGGAGGAAGTATGCAAAGAAATTTATGAAGATTGGGGAACTACAGATGCGACAGAAAAGAAAAAAAACGTAAGTTTTTAACATTTATATATTGACTACTCTATTATCGTAATGAATATTTAAAAGCCATTATAAGAATTAAGTAAATCGGATTTAAAAAAGACACTAAATCACTATTCTTTGATATTGCCATGGTATTTCTCTTGCCGGTGAAGTGAAGTATAGCGCAAAACTGTCTCTTATATTTCGGTCTTGATTAATGGATCTGTGTTGTGAACATCAAAATGGATTATTTTCAAAGTAATACACTAAGGAGCCTTCAAATTTATAGCCGTCCCTTGCACGTACTAAATTATGCAAAACGCAAGCTACCTTTGTTATCAGCATGGCAAAATCTGGCGAAATAATCATACTTGTATGAAAAATTCTCCATTTATTTGATAGAATACCAAAAGTACATTCTACCAAACTACATGCTCTACTAAGTCTATAGTTGAAAATTCACTGTTGGTCATTCAAATTATTTCTTGGATATGGTCTTAGGAAATGTGTATTAAGAGCGAAGTGCGTCAGTATTGGGTAATTTTTTTGGATTAGGCAAACTGATCTTGTTTTCGGCAAGTTTTTTCCGAAGGCCCAATTAGCGATAATCAGAATCAAGTATTACCAATAACACTATAGAATGGTATGTTTTGTAGTTGAAATAGTTAGAGCCGCTATGTGTTGAACAGATTAGTCGTAAATGCCGTCCACTGCACCCACGGAGTTTGGAAAATTAGTTCTTTTGTAAGAGTTTGTAACAATTTCGAGCCAACGTTCGTTGGATGACGGCTTCATTTCCAACTGTTGCAGCACTTCCCATATTGCTTCATACGTATCCTGAATTATAACGGAAATTGTTCTGCTTCCCATTAGGTAATCAAATTTGAGCATTTCAAAATTCTTTCCAGTAACGATGTATCTTAAAACAAAAGATATGTATTATTAATTTCATTTAAATAACATTATGCAGGGTGTTCCAGGTATGCGGTCATTAATTTCTAGGGGTGATTCTACATAAAAAAAATAAAAAAAGTTCATATAAATATGGGTCTGGAAACCCCTCTGAAGGGGGCACCCAAAATTGAATTGAATTTTCTGTGATTATCTCATTGGAATATGATTCCTTGCCTATAAATACACAAAAACGGTTATCTTGTTGTAATTTTGGGTGCCCCCTTCAGACGCCTTGCTGCGCCCTTAGGAGGGATTTCCCGTTATATGAACTTTTTTTCATATTTTTTTATGTAGAATCACCCCTAGAAATGAATAACCGCATACCTGAAATACCCTGTATATGTAAGAAAATGTATTATTATTAATTTTAGTTAATAATATTGCAGAAGTCGTGAAAAAAAATTGACAAATGTAAGAGACTGCTATCGGACGAGATGAAAAAAAATTGACATATGTAAGAGACTGCTATCGGAAAGATGATCAAAAATTGAAAAATACTTCTACGGGTTCAGCTGCACAAAAAACAGAAGCGATATGTCTACGCAAATGTCTTATCCTTTTTGGCGCCCATTTTTGAAAAAAAGATGGTAAGAGAAATAAAAAAGGGGTCATACAAGGTGTAAGCGTAACATTTGTCGTCAGAACTATAATTTAAAAAAAAACAGGGTTTATTTTTTTTCAGTCATGAAGGAAATTATGATGTGGAGGACGGCGAAGACGCAACCGAATCACAAGAAGAAAACGCAACTAAATCACAGGACACCTCTGTCCAAGAAAAGGACATTCAAAAAAATGCCTCTGGAAAATAAGGGAAATAAACAGATTCATAAAAAAAGATGTGCCCAACCAAATTCTGAATCTACTGACACAACGAGCAGAAAAAAACTGTAGATGATGAGACACAAAATTTTTATTAAGTTTTCGCAGTGATATGAAGACAATGACCAAAAGTCAAAAAATTGACTTTAAAATCGGAATGCTACAGCTGATGAAAAAAATATCTGAAGGCAACAATAATACCAGCTTTCCATGTGCTTCCAATCCTAGCTTTAATATCCAAAGTCCTCAAATTGTATACGTTCCTAGTCCAAGTCCTTCTCCTGGCAATTTAAATTATGCAGATTATCCAATTGTAAATATTCCATCCAATCCTGCTCTTGACACTTGTGAAAACATGCCATCTAATCCAAAAATCACTATAAATACAGTTAGATTGGTACCAGCATATGTACCACAGTCATCTGAGAATAATTCAATAGAAAATAGTCAACAAAAAGAAAACAACGATATTTAACAATACCTTATATTTCATAAGCCTACCTAATAATAATTTGTAAATTGTAAAATGTCCGAGACAAGAAATATAACTTAAATTTGTTTGCTAATTATATTCTTACCTTAAAGTAATTGCTAATCTTTCTTCTGCATCAATTCCAAGTCTCATACAGGTGTCTTGTTTCTTTATTTTTCCCCGAATTAAGTTAAGGAGCTCGTCGAACGACTTAATGGACATTCAATAATAATCAAAAAAATTTTCAGGATGACTTGTAAACGATAAAATTGACTCTGTAATTCTCCGAGTATTTAAAGGATGTATCTAATAACGTCGTGTTTTCTTTCTTTTTTTCATTTTTCTTGTGAATGTGACAATAAAAGGGCAATCGCCAATAGGTCCACGTCATCCATTTCGGCTTTGCCTGTAAAGAAGAACTGAACTGAACTGAGCAACGAATGCAATCAATCGAATATATGCGAGGCTTGTACGGTCCGGGGACCTGATTGGGTAACCTGATCGGATATCGTGTGTGTGCGGTCGGTCTATGGGTGGATCGGTCGCGGTGGTCCTATTTCATGGCCACCAAGGTCACCTGATTACCACCCAGTTGATTACTTCTTGTGGTGACACCTTAACCTTTAGTATATTGTGAACCTATTAATACAGGGGATCAGCTAATTAAAAGATTAATTCAAGTTTGTGATACCATAAGAAATAATGCAGATATGATAAAGAAAACCGTTGAAAAATTGGCATCGAGGCAACAGAAATGCATTACACTTTGAACATAAATTGTATTAATTTTTTTTAAATTCTTTCTTTTTTTGTTATTTGAAGTTTTTGTTTTATTGTTATTGTTGTTAAGTATTTATGCTATTCTCATTAATTATTTTTTTATTACTATTCTTATCTTCAAGACTATTAAAGTACATAATCCATTAAAAATTATCTTATTCTGAATATAGATTTAGTAGGAAGCAGTGGTACTGTTGTTGTACAGTAAGGAAATACTTGCTTTAACTGTTCTTATTGCTACTGTAACAGAAAAATCTAATTTTAAGAACGCAGTGTCAAAACTTGATGGTTCAATTAAAAACTGATGAGTGTGAAAAAAATCAAGTACATGATTTTTTGTCCCTGGTTCATGTAATTTTAAACTGCTAAGTAAAATTTTAAAAAAGTATATACTGGGTGAACTTTTCTGAGTGAACACAAGAAATGAGAATTTTCATAATACAGCCCTGGAATTTTGAAATTCTGACTATTCGGGGATGTTGGCATTCAATAGTATCTGATGTGTATTAAAAATTAATGAATTTCCTTAACTGGTTCAAAAGTTACAGCCACAACAAGTTTTGCTGAAAATATATATACTATATCTGCAAATACTGTCCGAGAACGTTTTTAAATGGCCATTCGGTACTTGAGTGGATTGGCCCACTCTACCACTGCAGTATGTACAGTTCGTCATGAATCACCCTGTATAGATATTTTGAATTAGTTTGTAGATTTTTAGCAGATACTTTTTTTGATATAATAAATGTTTTGATTTCCACCAAATATGTTCTTTGAACCTGAAAAATGTTGCGTCCGAATAGTATAAAACTGAAATGGTCGTGTCTGTGTAACTGTAATGGAGTTTAAAATCGGGGTTCTAGGAAATTTTTTATGTCAACTTGTTTCGGACAATAGAAAAACATTATTTCTCTTATCTGAACCGTGTAAAACTCAAACATTTGCAAAGGAGTCACAATATAGTTAGTTAGAGAGCATTCTTTGTAAACAAGCCGTTGTCACTGTCTTTTTCACAGTTCCCCAAAACATTTCGAAAAGAAAAACCGACGACCTTTCAACAAACAGTTTCGTTGCGCTATCGAACCCATAGCGTCAGTTTTAATTTTGTTCCACGACGCGACGTATCAAATTATAGCCATTAGGGTTGTCCACAGATGACCGTTTACTGAATTAAGAAATCCTGTTTAGTTCTTGAATTGTTAGTCTGAGTGGTTTTACGTGGAGCACCCTGTATATAAACTTGAATTTATTAAAATATCGCATAAATTGTCGTGTTTAATTTGTCCGTGGAATAATTAACACATGGAGATTACGTACGTTGTATTCCTTGATTTATCGATAACATAACTACAATGCAGCGGACATGATTAATAAAAATTGATTAACTTTATATGGACGGCCATTTACATTCTGATTAAAACAATGAACACTTGTGTCATATCGTATTATGTTGTCTGGTTAACGTCAAGAGGTTTTAAAATCGTCTAAAGCAGTATAACATTATCAGAGTCTTCCGACTCCGGCCCAGTAACCAGGTCGATCTCGATTTGTTCGGCCCCGTCACAAAATCTCGAGTTTGCCTGTAGGCCCTGTTGGTCCTCCAATGCTTCCTCAGTGTCTCGTAGGCCCACTCATTGAGGGTCGTTGCGACCTGCCTTCTTGTAATGCCTAACATAGGCTCAGGCCCGAGACTGGGTTCCTCTGCTCCAAGTCTAGCCAATTCATCGGCCTTCTCGTTGCCGGGAACTCCGGTATGTCCCGGGACCTATACCAGTCTCACTTGTTTATGCTCTTCTAGGGATTCCCCGCACTCCTGAACGAAAGCTGATCTTTTCTTGGGGGAACACACCGCTTTTAGAGCAGCCTGGATATCGGAGCAGACGTGTATCATCTGTTCCGCCTCGATCCTAATTACCATAGTGTACGAACCTAGAGCAAACCTCTCCTGCGCTCCTTTGTCTTACAGATATATTCCCGTCCTGGAGGACGGTCTGGTGGGCCACCCGAGACCTGTGTCAGAATGGATTCAGGAGGGTTTAAAACGTATAAATCAACAAAATCTCGAGGTCGAAAAGAATCACGATTACTAATAGTTCCTTATATTAAGTACAAGAAAGTAAAAATGTCAACTAACAATAATTATTACAAGAGGATTTAAACAGATTTTTCTGACTGTTCGCTTCACATAAGTATTAAAAATATGTTTTACAATATCATGTACATTAAATATGATTTGAACAAAACAACTACTCAGCGGCAAATACCCCGACCTGCATTGGATTATACCTTCAATTCATGATAGATCGGTAGCCAATATCATTTGTCAATTCCTAACCAGACATAGACCGGTTTCGTACTTATTAGTTCTCCTCGGTATGCCATAGGTTTGCAACACCCCCCGTCCAATTGTTGGCATAACACAATAAGCTGGGGGTTGTACTTATTGACCGGTAGCTCAGTAAGCAGGTCGTGAATAAGGGCTTAGATTAATTTGAGTTATCACCAAAATCTAGGCTGGGCGCCAGGACTTTTGCAAGTACCAATTAATTAAAATTTTACTTTAAAAGGTAAAGATAGCGTTAAAACTTGAATTCGGTTGGTAAGGAAGTGGAATAAAAAGATCTTATTTTAATAAAAAGTATAATAAAGACTAGTATATGTGATGTACAAGTATTTACAAGTTAATAAAAAATTAAATGTGGTTGAAGACCAAAAAGTATCCAAAAATGATGGTGAGGAAAAAAAAAAAAAAATGAACAATGAAAAATGAGATGCCTGATCTCTCACAACGTTTCTTCTGACCAAATAAACTTAACTGGGGACGAAGATCTTACTTAACTTCAAAGGGGTTAGTCCAGCGAAGAATCCACCAACGGCTAGGCTCTTAATGGGTTCGGTGTCAATTTGACTAACCACTGTCAGTACTGCAGTTACCCTTGAGAAAAAAAATGCCAGTTGTGTAATATTACGTTTTTTCTGCTCC